>OY856415.1:90438834-91038834 GCA_963693085.1 Alisma plantago-aquatica
ATCCCATAAATACTCTGCTTGTACTCTCTCATTGACCGCAATGACCCAAAACATGCCCAAAGTGTAGGTATGTATGTCCAGATAGACAATCATATGATGATTGAAAAGGGATGTTTTGTAAAGAGATTTTATTAATAATAGAGGAACTCTTCATCTATATGTTTGTGCAATCATCAGATGATGGTATAACATGATGAATGTCTAAAGAATGATGTTACTCAATGACATATGTCTTTAGTTTGAGGACATGAACAATGAGATCATATGTATGAGAAACGTACATACATTCTTTCTATGTCCTTAGTTGAATGTTATTGTAGAAGCTAATAGACAGAAATAACACATAAGGTTAGAGTTTGTGTTGATTAATGACAGAATCTCATTAGTCATCAAATATGATATCAAACCAAGCACATAGGTACTCGTTATAGAATAGTGTATTGGATAGACCCACCTTGAGAATGATGCATGGAAACCATAATTGGTATCTAGAATCAGCTTTCATAGTGACAGTGGTAATTTTGGTTCTTAGACCTGAAACCACTACACTCATTACATGTTGTTCGATGTACGTTGACATCATCCAACGTGACCTTGAATAAGGGTTACCATTGTTGTATCTAAGGGCTCTAGAGGGGGGGTGAATAGAGTTACAAAATTTCTCACCAAACAGATTAGACCTTCAAATTATATCAATTAGGAGCAATAGCTTAATGCCAATTTAAAGTCCTATCTAACAAGCATAGCAAGGATGAGAGATATTGATAGCAAGCACTTGATAAAGTAATGTATAGTGGTTCCACACTTCAAACTAGAAGTGAGTCAGTCCACTACCTAGCGAGGTCAGCCTCTAGGACTTTGAAAGTGCTTTTCTTTATTATATCACCACAAAGATTATAGCAATAGGCCACCAAAGGACTTACCCATTCAATCACAAGGAGATCTCCATCTTAACATGGAACTTACCCACTTAGCTTGAATCTTTAGCCTTCACCTAGGTCTTACCCATTCAAGCTCAAGTCTTCCGCCTTGAATGACTTTTCTTATCCTCTTAGATCTATCACCTTTGCCTTCTCCTTCACCTGGATAAGATCACCACCTCTTCATCAACCTTGAAGAGGACCAGCTACAACTCCTTCTTCACTCGATGGAGCTTGCTTCCTTCATCTTTTCTTCATGGAAGAAGGGGATAGGGAAGTAGTGGAAGATTGAGAGCTTTACATGCACAAAGGTGGAGCTCTCTTATTATAATCCTAACTCACTCATAAATCACAAAATGAAGTGTAAACAAGAGAGAGAAAGGGGATCAAGGGGTGGTAGCACACTTAACTAAAGCAAGGACCTTGTGTGTAGTAAATGAGCAGCCTTGGAATGAACTCCAAGTGGTCCTATTTATTGCTGGGGGTGCTCCCTTGAGTTGGGGAGCACTTAGGGTTGAATTATAGACATTTTTGCACAAGGCAACAGATCTATTTTCGTCTGAACAAGTCACCAATGGTTAGAATCACTTCTTTTTGCATTTTCCGTATAGTACATTCGGTCCAGATTCAATAAAGGTAACTCGATTGATCGGCTAAAAGACAAATCCGATTTTCAAACTAGCAGTCGAGTTTGTCCTGAGAAACTCGACCGATTAGTTAAAATCACATTTGGTCAGTAACCCGATCGGTCTAGTTCTGTGAATGCACAACTCGACCGATCCACCCATCAGAAAATTGATCCAAGGGATCGTTCGAGATTGTACCTCTAACGATCAACAGTCTATGATCAATTTTCAAATGATGTTAAAAAGTGATTAAAACTTGGTACTAAGTGTACCACATAATTTTCTCATCTTAGTTACAAGTCATATCATCAATACAAGTGATTACAAAATTATTCTAAGGTCGTTTGAATGGATTTCCTAATAGCACATTTGCATTGCTATTGACTTGAACTTTGACAAGCTAGGGCTTGTGTAAATTGATTCTTTTCATGTACCTAAAACCTAACAGTAATCTTGAATGCACATATTAGATACATATGAATGGAATGGTTGAGTCATTATCAAAATATGGATAATGTATAACCTCTAGATCAACATTCTCCCCCTTTTTGACAATGACAAACCATTCCTCAAGCATATTGAAAAGAATATTGTAAGTATACCTATGCCTTGTGAATCAGGGGGATTCAAGATTTGAACAATGTGAATTTCTCCCCCTCAATCTATGCTTACTTAAACATGCATAATTTCTCTTTCTACGCAGAGCAATATAACATGCATGTACTACATGATCATTTAGCAAGTCACATGATAATGCATATAAAGAACAAGAAAAAGAATCACTTAAGCAATAATAGCAATATGATTGAGTTTCAAGACATTGAAATTTCAATCCCCCTTTTGACATTATCAAAAAGGAAGGGGGTTAGAAGAGCTTACAAACAGTCTTCTCTAAACACAACCAAGCAGATATTCAAACATGCAATCACATAACATATATCAAATAGAGACGAGAGGAACACACAAGCTACGTCATAATCAAAATATGGTGAAATATGGCACCAACTCATAAGATATAACTAATCAAAGAGTAAGAGAGAACAGAAGATAGATTACAACCCATGAAGCATGTTTTCATAAAGACAACTACAAGAGAGAATCGATGAAAGCTAAAGATAAAATAGTACATCTTAGATAATGTGCCCAGATGTTTCTAATACAAAATATCCTAAAAAGATATATATGATCAGCAAACGAGACTAAAAACTAAGAAACAACTAGACATCTAAACTATCTATGTCCCTATCATCATCATCATCCTCGACATCAGGCATGTAGTCATTATCTCCATTTGAAGGTGCAGCAGTAGTGCTTTCATCACTAGAGTCACCACCAGAGCCATCACCATCATCAACATCATCCTCACATCACCAATATCCTAATCAGTATCAGTAGTCTCAACAATAACCTAGTCAGGCATCTCCTCATCCACAGAAGGACCGAAGCCACGACTGAGCCAACAAGCATTCTGCTCATCCCAAGTCATACCAAGAGGAGAGATCTCATTGGCCTGAGGGAAGGAGGGAGCATAATCACCTAGACTGGAAAGGAGAGTTGCCAAGGGGACTGCAGGCAACATCAGGAAGACAGGAGTAGACCCACCAGTAGCAAGGGTGTGGGACCAGCAGCGGAAGGCTCAAGGGCAGGGTAGAAGTGATGGTATTCATAGGATGCATAATCACTACCGGGATAAGGCTGGTAGGTGGGGTATGGGTGCGCACAGGATAAGTTCATGTTTGACATAATTGTACATAAATTTTGGTGCAGATGCTCCTGGACCTGGAGGTTGTATACTTGTTGGTGCATCATGTAACCCATGAGGGCTTCATTGGATACACAGAATGAGGCATGGCTAGTTTGGGGTGGCTGAGGAGGTGGAGCTCAGGTAGAGGTAGAGGCAGGTGCAGCAGAGGCAGAGGTAGAGGGTCAAGCACCAGGTGTGGTAGAGGAAAGGATAGGCACAAATTTTTGAATTATGGCATCACTGATGCACACTCCCTTCCTAGCAGGTCTGTAGTGGAAGTCAGAGAAGAGGGTTTTCTCAGTGGAAAACTAGAAAAGACCACAAATTAGGGTAGGATAAGGTAGATGGGTGCCACATGTGTTCTTCCCATAGTTAAAGCAAGTCATTTGTTGTAGGATATATCTAGACCACTTGACTTTGACATTGTCTAAGATGCAGTACATGATCACCGTAGTGTTCTCTACAATATCCGTTTGATTTTTCTTTGGATGGATGTTGCATTTGACCACTAGGGCTAATATACACTTCTTGAGATCTAAGGAGAAGGAGGGTAGGGTGCTCTTCTTCTTATAGGAAACATTGGGCTTCTTCAGATAGATATGGATATCAAGAAGAGTGATCCCATTCTGCTTGTAGAAACCCTAAGGATCTAAAAGGTCAAAATACTCACAATAGTCCTTACGCCAGGTGTCATTCTCATCGGCTCCTGAAAAAAAACATTCCAGATATCCTTAGAGATTTGGAATCTCTTCCCAGCTATCATAGAAGTAAGGATTACTTGAGTATTTGGAGGGGGTACAAGGGAGTCATAATTCCAATGCAAATTTGTGTAGAATTCATAAACTGCTTTCGTTCTTGACATCAAATTATGAATGCAATCATGCTTGACAGCCACAGATTATAGGTGATGAATGGATAGCAACCTTGCCACTTGATCGATGATGGCTTGACGCCTAGGGCTAGGCTCAAACAAAGCTCTAAAAGGAAAAGGAATCCTAGGAAGAAGGTCCTTATACCCATTTATAGCCTCTATTGAGACAAAGAGGGACTCATCAAATAGAATCAAGTGAGAGGACAAAGAAGAGGATGGTGCATTGCTAGGGGTGGGTCTCTTTCTTCTATGAGAATCCATGGAGGCTCAAAGAAGGAGAAGAAGAGAGCAAACGCACAAAACAAACCACCAAAACCATGCACACACCAAGGAAGAGCAAGGGGGTACGTCTAGGACAGTCTATCTAGGTCAGATTAGGGATAGGATAGGGAAGGTACGGTTTGGGGTTGAGAGATTAGGGCTAGAAGAAGTGGAATTGGTCGTCTATTCTCTAGTTGAGAGGGAGAATAGTCAGCCGAATCCAACTTAAGTTGGCAACAGCCCACCGATCGGTTGAGTTATGTGAGTCTGAAACTCGAATGATTGGTCATTTTTTAAAAAGTTCTCGGCTAGGGATCGGCCAAGTTTGTCCTGGAGGAAACTCGACCGATGGTCAACTTGAAATAAAACCATCAAACTTGATTTCTATCCATTTGAATGCTAATTGAATTTATTTCTCAATTCCATTATGTACATTGAACAAACATAGTCACATATCACTCGTCATTGGGTACTATTTTGCGATAAAACAAGCATTTACAAAAAATACCCAAAAATTAGAGAAAAACAAAACAAAATGAACATGAAAAAGCAATTTTAAGCATATAAGCATTCAAAGATGATCAAGATAGATGCAAAACATATAGGATAGATGACTACTAGCTAGAAGGCATATCAGATTCAGCCAAAGCGATTATAAGCAATTTTTATCTAATAAAATTTAATTGCTCTCTAGCTAGAGGTTTAGTGAAAATGTCTGCCAACTGATTTTCCTTGTCCACATGTGTGATATAAATATCCTTCTTGGCAATGTGATCATGAAGAAAGTGATGGAGAACCTCTATGTGTTTAGCTCTACTATGAAATATAGGATTATAAGACAAGTTAATTGCACTAGTATTATCACAAAAGATAGGAGAAGCATCAAAATGAATGTTAAAGTCTTGGAGCATTTTCTTCATCCATAGGACATGGGAACAACAACTCCCGACTGCAATGTACTCAGCCTCAGTGGTTGATAATGTCACAGTGCTCTATTTCTTGGAGAACCAAGACACCAAGCATGGTCCTAGGAGGAAACAAGTGCCACTTGTGCACTTCCTATCAATCAAGTAGCCTGCATAATCGATATCACTATAGGCAGTAAGAGTAAAGTCCCTTGACTTGGGATACCAAAGTCCAAAGTTTTGAGTTTTAGCTAGGTACCTTAGAATCCTCGTAACAACTATAAGATGAGATTTCTTAGGATTTAATTGAAATCTTGCACACAAGCCAACACTAAACATTATATCAGGTATAGAGGCAGTTAAGTAAAGTACACTTCCAATCATACCTCTATAGAGCTTCTCATCTACTTTCTCACCTTCTTCATCTTTATCAAGTTTGGTACTATTTGATATGGGTGTGTCCATCGGCTTGGTATTCTCCATCCCAAAGCGCTTAAGTAGTACACTTTTGTACTTGCCTTGGTTGATGAAGTTCCCCTCTTTTGTTTGTTTGATTTGAAATTCGGGGATGAATGTGAGCTCACCCATCATACTCATCTCAAATTTACTCTTCATAAGATCACTAAATTCTTTTCAAAGATCAAGGTTAGTTCCACCAAAAATGATATCATCAACATATATTTGAATGATAAGAAAATTGTTAGAAGTGTGCTTTAGAAACAAGGTAGAATCCAATTTGCCCATGATATAACCATGATCTAACAAAAAGTTCTTTAATTTCTCATACCAAGCCCTTGTTGCTTGTTTGAGTCCATAGAGAGAGTTTTGCAACAAATAAACATGGTTAGGTAGATTATCATGTTCAAATCCCAGAGGTTGTGCAACATACATTTCCTCCTCAATTGTCCCATTCAAAAACACACTTTTAACATTCATTTGATACAAAGGAAAGTTTTTATGACTAGAAAAAGCAAGCAACATATGAATCGACTCAAGTCTAGCTACAGGTGCATATGTTTCATCAAAGTCAATACCTTCATGTTGATTGTAGCCTTAATCCACTAACCTTGATTTGTTTCTTACCACTTTGTCGCTTTCATCTAACTTGTTGCGGTAGACCCATTTGGTGCCAATGGTCTTTCTATCACTTGGTCTTAGTACAAGGGTCCAAACTTTTTTCTTCTCAAATTGTTCTAGCTCCTCTTGCATAGCTAGGATCCATTCTTCATCCCTAAGAGCTACCTAGACATCTTTAGGCTCTAGTTGTGAGATGAAGGTGTTGTTGGGTTGTTCTTTGTTGAATGCAGCATGTGTCTTCACTCTCTCAAATGGATCACCTAAGATTAGCTCCTTAGAATGATTCTTTGCAAATCGGGAAGTTGGATCCTATTTTTCATCATCTTTTTCTTCTTCTTGAGCAGCCACCTCTTTTCCCTTTTGGGTGATGTTGAGTTCTTTGAGAATAGGAATTACCTCATCTGCAACATCATCAATTGAAACAATATCTTTGGGAATAGAGGGGTTAGTCTCAATAAACTTTACATTTATAGATTCATCTACTTTACCAAGCTCAACATTATAAACTCTATATGCCTTGCTAGTAGTGCTATAGCCAAGAAAGAAAGCCTCATATGATTTCAGATCAAACTTTTCCAGAGAATCCTTCGTGTTCCAAACAAAATAAGGACATCAGAAAACATGAAAATACTTCATAGAAGGCTTCCTACCACGCCATAGTTCATAGGGGGTTTTCTTAAGCGATGGATGTGTGAAAACACAATTTTGCACATAACAAGAGGTATTGACAGCTTCAGCCCAAAACTTCTTACGATTACCAAACTCAAGAAGCATGGTCCTAGACATCTCCTGTAGAGACCTATTCTTCCTCTCTATAACCCCATTTTGTTGAGGTGTACGAGGTGAAGAAAAGCTATGTGCATAACCTGATTCTTGACAAAAATGCTCAAAAAGCTCATTTTCAAATTCTCCCCCATGGCACTATGGATGGAAGCAATTCAGCAAGAAGCTTCATTCTCAACTCATTTACAAAAACTAGAGAAAACATCAAGTGTTTCACTCTTTGAAAAGTCCAAGTATATCTAGAGAAATCATTGACGATAACAAGGCAATACTTGGAACCATGAACAATTGCATTCTCATTGGTCCAAATAGATCAATATGAAGAAGCTCAAGAGCTCTCTTAGTGCTAAGGATTCCTTTGGATTTAAAGGAGGACTTGGTTTGATTTCCTTGTGTACAAGGTTGGCATTCCTCATCCTTTTCAAAATCCAATTTAGGAAGTCCCTTGACTAAGTCCTTTTTGCTCAACTTCTTTAATTGATTCACATTTACATGAACAAGCTGGCGGTGTTAAAGAGAAATATCATTTGAATCGGCTACTAGGCATCTACCAACCACAGGCTTAATAGAGATAAGAACAATAACATAAATATTACCACTTCTAGTTCCCTTATATATAACTTGGTAGGTGAGGGAATCTAGAATCAAACATTCAAAAGAAGTAAATAGATTAAGGTAACCATTATCACAAAGTTGACTAACACTTATTAAATTGTGATGTAGGCCATCTACAAAAAGAACATTCTTGATGCATAAGGATTCACCTACATCACCCTAAGCTTTGACTTTACCTTTCTTGTTGTTCCCAAAGGTGACAGATCCTCCTTTCTTCTTTGTGAAATTGTTGAAATTGCTTACATCACCCGTCATGTGCTTTGTGCATCCATTATCAACAATCCATCTATCTTTTCCCTACAAGAAAGGAGAATGTCAGCTCCCAACTCAAACTTTGGGATCCAGAGTTACCTTGGGGGTCCATTTCATCTTTGGTTGGTCCCCTTAGGCTTGTAAGGACAATAAGTAGAATAATGGTCATCACATTTGCAATAAGAACAAACCATAGGATTCTTAGTGCCTGAAGATTCTCCTACAAAGAAAGAGATCTCCTTGCTCTTTTTCTTACCTTTGGCCTTACTCTTTCCCTTTGAGGCTCCACCTTCAAATCCCAAACCACTAGTACCCCTTTGTTGGGTAGAATGATCAAGGATTTCATTTAGGGAGTTCTTCCCTTTGAGGAATTTCTATAGGGATGCTCTTAATATATGGTTATCATCATTCAAAGAAACAATAGTAGAAGATAAATTAGATATATCATCCCTATCATGCACAAGGTCAGCTACAAGACATAAAGCTTTAGTAAGATATGAATCGTTTTCAAGAGAGATAGCATACACATTAACACTAGGCAACAAAGGTCTAGAAGATAAATCATTTACTTGACTAAGCAACCTAGCATTTTTAGATTTTAGCATTTGAATCTCTATGAGATAAACATCTCTCTCTTCTCTATGACCATTAATAGGCAACTTAAATTCAGCATTTTCAGTTTTAAGCAATTCAAGTTCTTATAGACAATTTTGGTTCTCTTCCTTAAGATTTTCAATATTCTTAAGGTAGACACCATTCTCAACTTCAACCCCATTATATTGGATCTTAAGATCAAGGTATTGCCCTTGCAAGTGATCAATATTCTCAAGATTGGTTTTCTCATTCAATTCCAAAATTTCAAGCTTAGCATAACGATCATCAATTATTTTTCCTAACCGTTTTCTTTTAGATTTACATTTAACAAAAGAAGAGAGGGTGGTAACAAGTATGTCAATGATAGATTATTTAGTAAGTTCATGCAAACTAACCTCACTTACCTCACCAATGTCTTCACTTGTAGAGGCTATGAGAGCAAGGTGACACTCTCCATCTTCTTCTGAGCTAGAGCTTCTTGAAGATGAAGCTTCCCAAGCTGCATTGGCTACATTCTTGTGTCTCTTTCCCTTCTTGTCCTTCCTCTTGTGCTTGCTCTCCTTCTTGTGATACTCATCTTTCCTTGAGATTCTCTTATGGTGAGACTTTCTTAACTTTGGGCATTTACTCTTGTAGTGCCCCTTTTGACCACACTTGTAGCATCTCAGAGTAGAAGAGGAGGAGGCTTGCTTTCCCTTGAAGTGCTTATCCTTGATGTTGTTGGCTTCATGCTCACTAGGGCCTTCATATTCACTGGAGGAGGGAGAAGAAGTTTGGCAAGAAAGTTGTTGTTGAAGGATGATAGCCTCCACTTGTGCTTTGAAAGTACTATCTTTGATCTTCTTGGCTTCCTTCCCTTTTTGGTTAGCTTCTTCTTCTTGCGTGTCAAGTCTTGGCTCATGGGCTTGAAGATTGCCAATGAGTTCTTCAGTTGGGATGTCATCAAGGCTCCTCACTTTTTTAATGGAGGTAATCTTTGACTCCCATCTCTTTGGAAGAGTTCTCAAGATCTTTGAGTTGATGATGCCTCTTTCTAAAGGAGTACCCAAAGTAGCCAGCGCATTGACGATGACATTCAGCCTTGACCACATCTTTACAATGATTTCTTTCTTTACCATCTTGAAGTTCTCTAGGAGACTGCCCAACATGTATATCTTTGCCTCCTTGACTTACTTTGTGCCTTCATATGTGATGCACAACTTGTCCCAAATCTCATAGGTGGTGTCCCATGATGAGATCTGGTTGAACTCTATGGGAGTGAGGGCTGCGTAGAGGATGCTAATGGCCTTTGCATTGAGTTGAGCTTCTTTAAGAGTAGCTTCACTTCATGTTGCAACAACTCTGGTTGGCTCTTTGTAAGGTGTTACTATCACCTTCCAAATGTCAAAGTTCATCCCTTAAATGTACAATTGCATTCTTCTCTTCCAATAGAGGAAGTTGGTGCCATCAAAGATCAGAGGATGCATGGAGAAGCCTCCCTCTAGGTTGAGTGAACCAAGTAGGTTATCACCCATCTTCTCATCTCATGAGAAAATGTGGGATAAGATCCTTTGCTCTGATACCACTTGTTGGATCTAAGGGCTCTAGAGCTATAAAATTTCTCACCAAACATATTAGACCTTCAAATTATATCAACTACGAGCATTAGCTTAATGGAAATTTAAAGTCTTATCGAACAAGCATAGCAAGGATGAGAGAGATTGATAGTAAGTACTTGACAAAGGGATGTAGAGTGGTTCCACACTTCAAACTAGAAGTGAGTCAGTCCACTACCTAGAGAGGTCAACCTCTAGGACTTTGCAAGTGCTTTTATCTATTATATCACCATGGAGATTACAACAATAGACCACCAAAGGACTTACCCATTCAATCACAAGGAGATCTCCACCTTAACATGAAACTTACCCACTTAGCTTGAATCTTCAGCCTTCACCTAGGTCTTACCCATTCAAGCTCAATTCTTCCTCATTGAAGGACTTTTCTTCTCCTCTTAGATCTTCCACCTTTGCCTTCTCCTTCACCTGGAGAAGATCACCACCTCTTCATCAACCTTGACGAGGATCAGCTACAGTTGCTTCTACACTCAATGGATCTTTCTTCCTTTAGCTTTTCTTCATGGAAGAAGGGGATAGGGAAGTAGTGGAAGATTGAGAGCTTTACATTAATAAAGGTGGAGCTGTCTTACAATAATAACTCACTCACAAATCACGAAATAAAGTGTAAACAAGAGAGAGAAAGGGGCTCAAGAGGTGGTACCACACTCAACTATAGAAAGGACCTTGTGTGTAGTGAATGAGCAGCCTTGGAATGAACTCCAAGTGGTCCTATTTATAGCTGGGGGTGCTCCCTTTAGTTGGGGAACACTTACGGTCAAATTACAGCCATTTTTTCACAAGGAAATGAATCTATTTTCATTCAAACAAGTCACCAACGGTTAGAATCACTTTTTCTGAATTTTCGTGCAGTACATTTAGTCGAGATTCAATAAAGGTAACTCGACCGATCGGCTAAAAAGACAAACCCAATTTTCAAACTATCGGTTGAGTTTGTCCTAGGAAACTTGACCGATCAATTAAAATCACATTTGGTCAGTAACCCGATTGGTCCAGTTCTGTGAATGCATAACTCGGCAGATGCACTCATCAGAAAATTGATCCAAGGGATTGGTCGAGATTATAACTCGACCGATCAGCAGTCTGTGATCAATTTTCAAATGATGTTAAAAAGTGATTAAAATTTGGTACTAAGTGCCCCACATAATTTTCTCATCTTAGTTACAAGTCATATCATCAATACAAGTGATTAAAAAATTATTCTAAGGTCGTTTGTATGGATTTCCTAATTAACACACTTGCATTTCTTTTGACTTGAACTTTGACAAGCTAGGGCTTGTGTAAATTGATTCGTTTCATGTACCTAACACCTGAGATCAATCTTGAATGCCCATATTAGATACATATGAATGGAATGATTGATTCATTATCAAAATATGGACAATGTATAACCTCTAGGTCAACATTCTCCCCCTTTTTGACAACGATAAACCATTCCTCAAAAATATTGAAAAGAATATTGAAAGTATACCTTTGCCTTGTGAATTAGTGGGATTCAAGATTTGAACAATGTGAATTGCTCCCCCTCAATCTATGCTTACTTTAACCTGCATAATTTCTCTTTCTACACAAAGAAATATAACATGCGTGTACTACATGATCCTTTAGCAAGTCACATGATAAAGCATATAAAGAACAAGAAAAAGAATCACTTAGGCAATAATAGCAATATGATTGAGTTTCAAGACATTGAAATTTCTCTCCCCTTTTTGATATTATCAAAAAGGAAGGGGGTTAGAAGAGCATACAAATAGTCTTCTCCAAACACAACCAATCAGGTATTCAAACATGCAATCACATACCATATATCAAACAAAGACGAGAATAACACACAAGCTAGGTCATAATCAAAATATGGTGAAATATGGCACCAACTCATAAGATATAACTGATCAAAGAGTAAGAGAGCACAGAAAATAGATTACAACCCATGAAGCATGTTCTCATAAAGACAACTAAAAGTGAGAATCGATGAAAGCTCAATATAAAATAGTACATCTCATATAATGTGCCCAGATATTTCTAATACAAAATATCCTAGAAAGATATATATGATCAGCAAACTAGACTAAAAACTAAGTAACAACTAGACATCTAAACTATCTATGTCCACAGCATCATCATCATCCTCGGCATCAGACTCGTAGTCGTCATCTCCATCTGAAGGTGCAATAGTAGTTCCTTCATCACCAGAGTCACCACTAGAGCCATCACCATCATCAGTGTCATCCTCACCATCACTAGCATCCTCATCAACATCAGCAGTCTCAGCATCATCTTGGTCAGGCATCTCCTTGTCCATAGAAGGATTGAAGCCACAACTGGGCCACTGAGAATTCTACTCATCCCAAGTCATACCAAGAGAATATAATTCATTGGCCTGAGGGAAGGAGGGAGCATAATCACCCAGACTGGCAAGCAGAGTGGCCAAGGGACCAACAGGCAATGACAGGAAGAAGGGAGCAGGACCACCAGCAGCAGGGGGTGTGGGAGCAACAGTGGAAGGCTTAGGGGTAGGGTAGAAGTGATGGTATGCATAGGATTCATAATCACTACCGGGTTAAGGCCGGTAGGTGGGGTATGGGTGTGCACAGGATAAGCTCATGTTTGACATGATTGAACATAAATATTGGTGCAGATACTCCTAGACCAGGAGGTTTTAGGCATGTTGGTGCATCATGTAACCCATGAGGGCTTCATTTGATACACAGAATGAGGCACATCTAGGTCACGGTGGTTGAAGAGGTGGAGCTTGGGTAGAGGTAGAGGCAGGTGCAGTAGAGGCAGAGGTAGAGGATGAAGCATCGGGTGTGGTGGAGGAAAGGATAGGCACATATTTCTGAATTGTGGTCTCACTGATGCACACTCGCTTCCTAGCAGGTTTGTAGTAGAAGTCAGAGAATAGTGACTTCTCACTGGTGAACTAGAAAAGACCACAAATTAGGGTAGGATAAGATGGATGGGTGTCACAGGTGTTCTTGTCAAAGTCAAAGCAAGTCATATGGTGTAGGATATATCTAGACCACTTGAATCTGACATTCTCTAAGATGCAGTATATGATCACCGCAGTGTTCTCTGCAATATCTGTTTGATTTTTCTTTGGATGGATGTTATAGTTGACCACTAGGGCTAATATACGCTTCTTGAGATCTAAGGAGGAGGGTAGGGTGCTCTTCTTCTTATAGGGAACATCGAGTTTCTTCAGATAGTGACAAATATCAGGAAGAATGATCTCATTCTACTTGTAGAAACCCTCAGGATTCAAAAGGTCAAAATACTCACCATAGTCCTTAAGCCAGGTGTCATTCTCGTCAGCTCCTGAAAAGAAAACATTTAGGATATCCTCAGAGATTTGGAATATCTTCCCGGTGATCATCTAAGTAAGGATTACTTGAGTATTCAGAGGGGGTACAAGGGAGTCATAATTCCAACACAAATTTGCATAGAATTCATGAACTGCTTTCGTTCTTGACATCAAATTATGAAAGAAATCACGCTTGACAGCCAGGGAAGATAGGTGATGAATGGATAGCAACCTTGCCACTTGATCGATGATGGCTTGACACCTAGGTCTAGGCTCAAACAAAGCTCTAAAAGGAAAAGGACTCCTAGGAATGAGGTCCTTATACCTATTTACAGCCTCTATTGAGACAAAGAGGGTCTCACCAAATAGACTCAAGTGAGAGGATGAAGAAGAGGATGGTCAATTGCTAGGGGAGGGGTCTCTTTCTTCTATGAGAAGCCATGGAGGTGCAAATAAGGAGAAGAAGAGAGAAAACACACAAAACAAACCACCAAAATTGTTCACACACCAAGGAAGAGTAAGGGGGGAGGTCTAGGACAATCTATCTAGGTCGGATTAGGGATAGGATAGGGAAGGTATGGTCTGGGGTTGAGAGCTTAGGGCTAGAAGAAGTAGAATTGGTCATCTATTCTCCAGTTGAGAGGGAAAATAGTCAGTCGAACCCAACTTAAGTTGGCAACATCCCTCCGATCAGTCAAGTTATGTGAGTCTAAAACTCGACTGATTGGTCATTTTTTAAAAAGCTCTTGGCTAGGGATCGGTCTAGATTGTCCTGGGGGAAACTCGACTGATGGTCAAACTGACCCAAAACCATCAAACTTAATTTCTATCCATTTGAATGCTGGTTAAAATTATTTTTCAAGACCATTATGTATATTGAACATACTTAGGTACATATCACTCATCATTGGGTACTATTTTGTGATAAAATAAGTGTTTACTAAAAATACCCAAAAATAAGAGAAAAACAAGGCAAAATGAACATGAAAAAACAATTTTAACATATAAGCGTTCAAAGATGATCAAGTAGAAGCAAAACATATAGGATAGACGAATACTAGATAGAAGGCATATCAGATTCATCCAAAGTAGATATAAGCAATTTTGATCTAATAAAATTAAATTGCTCTCTAGCTAGAGGTTTTGTGAAAAAATTTGCCAACTGATTTTCTGTCTCCACATGCGTGATATAAATATCCTTCTTGACAATGTGATCACAAAGAAAGTGATAGTGAACCTCTATATGTTTAGATCTACTATGCAATATATAATTATAAGACAAGTTAATTGCACTAGTATTATCACAAAAGATAGGAGAAGCATCAAAATGAATGTTAAAGTCTTGGAGCATTTGCTTCATCCATAGGACCTGGGCACAACAACTTTTGGCTATAATGTACTCATCCTCAGTGGTTGATAATTCCACAGTGATCTATTTCTTAGAGAACCAAGACACCAAGCATGGTCCTAGGAGGAAATAAGTGCCACTTGTGCACATTCTATCAATCAAGCAGCCTGCATAATCGGCATCACTATAGGCAGTAAGAGTAATGTCCCTTGACTTGGGATACCATAGTCCAAAGTTTTGAGTTTTAGTTAGGTGCCTTAGAATCCTCTTAACAGCTACAAGATGATATTTCTTAGGATTTAATTGAAATCTTTCACACAAGCCAACACTAAACATTATATCAGGTCTAGAGGCAGTTAAGTAAAGTAAACTTCCAATCATACCTCTATAGAGCTTCTCATCTACCTTCTCACCGTCTTCATCTTTATCAACTTTGGCAGTGTTTGACATGGGTGTGTCCATCTGCTTGGTATTCTCCATCCTAAAGCACTTAAGTAGTTCACTTGTGTCCTTACCTTGGTTGATGACGTTCCAATCTTTTGTTTGTTAGATTTGAAAGCCGAGGAAGAATGTGAGCTCACCCATCATACTCATCTCAAATTCACTCTGCATAAGACCACTAAATTCTTTTCAAAGATCAAGGTTAGTTCTGCCAAAAATGATATCATTAACATATATTTGAATGATAAGAAAATTATTAGAAGTGTGCTTTAGAAACAAGTTAGAATCCACTTTGCCCATGATATAACCATGATCTAAAACAAAGTTCTTTAATTTCTCATACCAATCCCTTAGTGCTTGTTTGAGTCCATGTAGAGCTTTTTGCAACAAATAAACATGGTTAGGTAGATTATCATGTTCAAAGCCCAGAGGTTGTGCAACATACACTTCCTCCACAATTGTACCATTCAAAAATGCACTTTTAACATCCATTTGATACAAAATAAAGTTTTTTTGACTAGAAAAAGCAAGGAACATATGATTGGACTCAAGTCAAGCTACATGTGCATATGTTTCATCAAAGTCAATACCTTCTTTTTTATTGTAGCCTTGAGCCACTAACCTTGTTTTGTTTCTTACCACCTTGACGCTTTCATCTAGCTTGTTGCGGTAGACCCATTTTGTGTCAATGACCTTTCTATCACTTAGTCTTGGCACAAGGGTCCAAACTTTGTTCTTCTCAAATTGTTCCAGCTCCTCTTACATAGCTAGGATCCATTCTTCATCCCCTAGAGCTTCCTTGACATCTTTAGGCTCTAGTTGTGAGATGAAGGTTGTGTTGGCTTGTTCTTTGTTGAATGCAGCCCACATCTTCACTCGCTCAAATGGATCACCTAAGATCAGCTCCTTACGATGATTCTTTGCAAACCGGGGAGTTAGATCCTTCTTTTCATCGTCTTTTTCTTCTTCTTGAGCAGCCACCTCTTTTCCCTTTTAGGTGATGTTGAGTTCTTTGAGAATAGGATTTACCTCATCTGCAACATAATCATTTGAAACAATATCTTTGGGAATAGAGGGGTTAGTCTCAATAAAATTTTCATTTATATATTCTTCTACTTTAGCAAGATCAACATTATAAACTATATATGCCTTGCTAGTAGTGCTATAGCCAAGAAAGAAAGTCTTATACAATTTCGGATCAAACTTGTCGAGAGAATCCTTCATGTTCAAAACAAAACAAGGACATCTGAAAATATGGAAATACTTGATAGAAGGCTTCCTACCACGCCATAGTTCATAGGGGGTTTTCTTAAGCGATGGATGCGTGAAAACATAGTTTTGCACATAACAATAGGTACTGACAGCTTCAGCCCAAAACTTCTTAGGAGTACCAAACTCAAAAAGCATGGTCCTATCCATCTCTTGTAGAGACCTATTCTTCCTCTCTACAACCCAATTTTTTTTATGTGTACGAGGTGAAGAAAAGTTGTATGCATAACCAATTCTTGACAAAAATGCTCAAAAAGCTCATTTTCAAATTATCCCCCATGGTCACTACGGATGGAAACAATCCGGCAAGAAGCTTCATTTTCAACTCATTTATAAAAACTAGAGAAAACATCAAGCATATCACTCTTTGAAATGAGAAACAAGGTACAAGTATATCTAGAGAAATCATCAATAAAAACAAGGCAATACTTGGAACCATGAAGTGATTGCATTCTCATTTATCTAAATAGATCAATATGAATAAGCTCAAGATCTCTCTTAGTGCTAAGGACTCCTTTGGATTTGAAGGAGGACTTGGTTTGCTTTCCTTGTGTACAAGTTTGGTATTCCTCATCCTTTTCAAAATCCAATTTAGGAAGTCATTTGACTAATTCCTTTTTGCACAACTTCTTTAATTGATGCATATTCACATGACCAAGTTGGCGGTGCCAAAGAGAAATATCATTTGAATTGGCTACTAGGCATCTACAAACCACATGCTTAATAGAGTTAAGAACAATAACATAAAAATTACCACTTCTAGTTCCCTTATATATAACTTGGTAGGTGAGGGAATCTAGAATCAAACATTCAAAAGAAGTAAATAGAACAAGGTAACCATTATCACAAAGTTGACTAACACTTATTAAATTGTGATGTAGGCCATCCACAAAAAGAACATTCTTGATGCATAAGGATTCACCTACATCACCCTCAACTTTGACTTTACCTTTCTTTTTGTTCCCAAAGGTTATGAATCCTCCTTTGTTCCTTGTGAAATTGTTGAAATGGCTTACATCACCCGTCATGTGCTTTGTGCAGCCACTATCAACAATCCATCTATCTTTTCCCTGAAAGAAAGGAGAATGTCAGTTCCCAACTCAAACTTTGGGATCTGGAGTTACCTTGGGGACCCATTTCATCTTTGGGTTGGTCCCCTTAGGCTTGCAAGGACAATAAGTAGAATAATGGCCATCACATTTGCAATAAGAACAAACCATATGATTCTTAGTGCCCAAAGATTCTCCTACAAAGAAAGAGATCTCCTTGCTCTTTTTCTTACCTTTGACCTTACTCTTGCCCTTTGAGGATCCCTCTTCAAATCCCAAACCACTAGTACCCCTTTGTTGGAAAAAATGATCAAGGGTTTCATTTAGGGAGTTCTTCCCTTTGAGGAATTTTTGCAGTGATGCTCTTAATCTATGGTTATCATCATTCAAAGAAACAATAGTAGAAGATAAACTAGATATATCATCTCTAGCATGTACAAGGTCAGCCTTAAGACATAAACCTTTAGTAAGATATGAATCATTTTCAAGAGAGATAGCAGCCACATTAAAACTAGGCAAAAAAGGTCTAGAAGATAAATCATTTACTTGACTAAGAAACCTAGAATTTTCATATTTTAGAATTTGAATCTCTTTGAGATAAGCATCTCTCTCTTCTCTATGAGCATCAATAAGAAACTTAAATTTAGCATTTTCAGTTTTAAGCAATTCAAGTTCTTCTAGGAAATTTTGGTTCTCTTCCTTAAGATTTTCAATGTTCTTAAGGTAGACACCATTCTCAACTTCAACCCCATTGTATTGGAGCTCAAGATCAAGTTATTGCCCTTGCAAGTTATCAATACTCTCAAGATTGGTTTTCTCATTCAATTCCAAAATTTCAAGCTTAGCATAAAGATCATCAATGATTTTTCCTAACCGTTTTCTTTTAGATTTACATTTTGCAAAAGAAGAGCGGGTGCTAACAAGCATGTCATTAATAGCTTCTTTAGGAAGTTCGTGCAAGCTTACCTCACTTACCTCACCAATGTCTTCACTTGTAGAGGGCATGAGAGCAAGGTGGCACACTCCATCTTCTTCGAAGCTAGAGCTTCTTGAAGATAAAGCTTCCCAAGCTGCATTGGCTGCATTCTTGTTTCTCTTTTCCTTCTTGTCCTTCCTCTTGTCCTTGCTCTCCTTCTTGTGATCCTCATCTTTCCTTGAGTTGCTCTTGTGGTGAGACTTTCTTGACTTTGGGCATTCACTCTTGTAGTTCCCTTTTTGACCACACTTGTAGCATCTCGGAGTAGAGGAGGAGGAGGCTTACTTTCCCTTGAAGTGCTTGCCCTTGATGTAGTTGGCTTCATGCTCACTAGGAGGGAGAATAATTCCAGCAAGCAAGTTTTTTTTGAAGGCTGACAACCTCCACTTGTGCTTTAAAAGCACTATGTTTGATCTTTTTGGCTTCCTTCTCTTCTTTCTTAGCTTCTTTTTCTTGGTTGTCAAGTCTTGGCTCATGGGCTTGAAGATTGCCAATGAGTTCTTCAGTTGCGATGTCACCAAGGCTCCTCACTTCTTCAATGGAGGTAACCTTTGACTCCCATATCTTTGGAAGAGTTCTCAAGATCTTTGAGTGGATGATGCTTCTTTCCAAAGGAGTACCCAAAGCAGCCAGCCCGTTGACGATGACATTTAGCCTTGAATACATCTCCGCAATGCTTTCTTTCTTTCCCATCTTGAAATTCTCTAGGAGGCTGCCCAACATGTAGATCTTTGCCTCCTTGACTTGCTTTGTGCCTTCATATGTGATGCACATCTTGTCCCATATCTCATAGGTGGTGTCCCGTGATGAGATCATGTCACGACCCGTCACGCGAAACGAGATTACTCAAAACGTAAAACACAATCAATCGCTAATTAATCACATACCCAAAAATATGGGTAAATTAAAATCGAATTCAACGTTAACACTCACTCAAAAACATTTGAAGGATCTCGACATCTTTCTTGAATCCATTCTATGCCACACAAACAAGCATTAATATGCTAACAAAAGTCTGATTCATTTGAAACATTATATACAAACTTTATCTTGCCCGGACCTGATAGTACAGGGACAACTCTAGGACACACTAGACATCTAATCAACTTTCCCCAAGATTCATTATTGTAGTTACTCTTTACTTCCATGGTTCTGTTGTCGTCATTGTCGATTACCTAAAAACAATGTGGCGAACCACAAGGGTGAGACACAGTCCCAACAAGTTATATAACCATCAATAATGTTTATTGATTACAACACTTTTAAGTAATTAAGCAGTTAAACAATTTAATCATATATAACAAATAAGATCAACAGTATTAATGATTAACAAAATACATAAAGGAGCAGATAACAATTATCATCATCAAGCTGACTATCATCATTTTCCTTACTAACCGTGTAAGAGATTCAATAGCATATGCATAACTAGCATAAGAAATTCCAGTAGCATGTTATCTCTATTAACATGAATAAGTCTAGCATCATAAGCATATCTAACAACATTAGCATGTCTAACAGTTTGAACAAATCAATATCATAAGCAAAGCTATCACATAAGCATGAGTATTTGCATAGGCATGATTAGCAGTATATGCATTTCTAATTATAGAGGCATGGCTAGCATGCTAAACATGACTAACAACATGAGATAGCTAGCATCATGATTATAATCAACAGTAGAAGTATAGATATCAACATAAGCATGAATATTGTATGTACACGTTTATAGTCTTATGCATATCCACAACATAAGTATAATTACTATCTCTTAATTTCACTAAGCATCATCTTTATGTAAAGAGAACAAACAAGGGTTATCGTCCAATGTGAAGCGTCATGTATAACCCTAAACAGATATGCTATACGGCTGTATTACATCTTTTATTATGCGCTGGGGAATTTGAATCGTACCATTCAAAGTCCAACTGACCCCTGCAAAGGGCTATTCAGTTCCGTACAAGATCTAGGAGTATCGGTATCCTAAGATCTCTTCCCCTCGGTCAGTACGAGTAAAAAGGCAGTGACATATCAGTCAAAGCTGCCACCACAGCGACATATAGGCAAGCTGAAAACCACTAGTCCGACCTTGGTACAGGTCACGGGACTAGAAACCAGGGTATTCAAACCCAATCACTGAGGTACAACCACAGTTGTCCTCTAATCACATCATGTTATAACCACAGAGACACGATTGCAGCCGTTCTCAATCACATCAGATGTATGAGGCATGACCATAGCCAACCTCCACAATCTGCATTGTGGATGACAAGGATATATCCTCAACCGACCACCCCCGCATATTCAACAATATGCACTCTGAGTTTCCCTTAGGAATACTCGTTTCACCATCCAGCAAGTTCTGAAACTGAATATGGTTCTACGGCACAGGGCACTACATGATTAGAGTTGCACTTGATTAGTTATGCCAATTGGGTGAATTAAGGATGCATCAAACAAGTGGACATACAAACCCTAATTCACTTCTAGGAAGCATATAAATATCAAAACTTGAAAAGATAAAATGTATGAAACATAATTTCTTATCTCATCATCACATAGTACTATTCACTTGCAATTCCCAGGACTACACTAGTCATCATATTATCACCAAATATAAATTCTTTTCATAATATCACAGGGTATCAACCCTTATCAACATAAGAGGATCACACCTCATTCAGGGTTCAACCATGCCCAAAGGGTCATTAAAACCATCATATTATTCCCTGCAATATCATCATTATCTTTCCATGCCTTATAACAAGGCTCAACAACATCACTTACATATAATATACCAGATCAGCACAATATTGCATTAATGAGCTAGGAGATATTCATAAACAATCATAGTAGGGCTATATTAACATTAAGAACATTCCTTTATTACATCTACATGGAAGGAATCTAGATATGATTAACACTCATCATATTCATAATGCACATGTTTAGCATAAGAAAGTATCAACCATGTGGCTATGATAACCACCAACTAATACATTAAGACTATGATCATGTTAAGGAGGTTATTACACCATAATTCCATCTTATAAAAATGTTAAACATGAATACTCATCTTTATCTAATTGCTTTAGAGTTAGGTTCAACATGATAAATTATATCAATGTTACTAATCAACACTTATACCTAAACCCTAACTCATGGCATCCCCATTGGATCATGGATGCATAAGGTGAAGCATCACCATCACATTTCATACTATTCTCAAGTATGAACCCACACATAAATCAAGGTGTAACCATCAGGTTATAGCATACTAGGGTTTCAACAATAATAACAAAGTCTTCATGATTGTATTAGTCATTCAAGGACTATTAATACCCAATTACCATCATTTAGTTATATTAAAGCTAGGTATAACAAGCTATACCTCATTAGGGTTACATATCAACACAATATGGTTATCAACCCTTCTATTCATATGAGTTAATAGGTAAGATTACCTTATTAAGGGTAGCTGTCCATTTTTTTCATCATCATTCAACCCATATCACTATACCACAATGTCACCCAGAACCATTGGGTGTTTAAAAGGTAAGACTCTTAATTGTTTACATAAGTAAACACCTTAGATAAACCACCTATGAATTCCTTGATTTGTGCTCTAGAAAGAGTCACCATCTAACCCTAGACATCCCTTGATTAACAACACAAAAAGTTCCATTGAGAGTAGGGTAAAACCCACAATCGACTGTTCATTTAGAACAAGCCATCCATTGCCAACAAGTAAGCTCCTTAAGTTGATCATATAAAGAAAACCATATAAATTACATTATTAGGACCAACATATTAATTATCCATCATTCCACCTTATTGGAGGAATAAACATTAGATCTTGATCATAGATTCAAGTTCATATGTTAAAACTATCAATCACAGTATAGGTCTAACCATTGCATCAAATGACCCAAGAAACCATTGGTCTAAGGCTTAATTGATGCTAAAACTATATAATTAACTCACCATAAATTGTAGAGACCTGATCCACCCTCATTAGTGATCATTAAATCACTATAGGTTGTTAGATCAACGCTATATTCGTTAATCAACATCAAATATCAAGCTAATGTCAACATTGATTGATAACATCAGTAGGGTATTTAATGGTTGATCATTAAACTTCTAATTGGTCCAAAACCTGACCTAAGGGGGTGAACATAGGTTGTCAAAACAACCTGATCTAAGTCACATTATACCTTAGTGCTAACACACACATGATCATAGATTCATATATAACTGAAATCAGAACAAAGAACATTATAAAAATTGAAATCTAAGTCAAGCATAGCATTTTAGTGCACGAATCATCATTTTCAAGTAAGAACATGATCTAGAAAGTTTATGGTAAGCAATAAACGTGGAGCAAGTTATAAAACTTGCCTCTAATGCGAAGATGAAACCCCGCACAGAAGAAATCTTGAGCAGGTAGGGTAGAAAATCCAAGAGTAAGCCATGAATTCGTCCATCTAGCACCTTTCTTCATCATTTCCTTGAAATCGTGCATCTGATAAATTTCTAAAAGCTGTACTTCCTGGGTTTACACCCAAACCATCGCGTTATTGGTCATGTGCTACTGATTTCAACATTCAACCTGAGCAATTTAGGTTTCGATTAACCATACAAATTCACTGGTCCAATCCACACTGATCAGATGCTAAACTAGATCATATAAAGGCATAAAGAAGTGATTTATGAAATAAAAAGTAGGGCGACACCAAATACTACCCAGTGCCTGATAACTTTTGTTATAAGTGAAAAACACGCAATTAACCAAAAATTTCTAAACACTAGAGTTAAATCATGATAGGTGAGTGGAATCCTACTCACATTGGTTCAGGATGTCCGGATTAGTCCGGAAATGCGTCCAGAGTCCCAGTTCAAGCATTTGTTGGATTATCTTCTCTCTTTGGTTGTTCTGTTTATGAACCAATTGCAACAATAACTTCACGCATGGTGGAAACAGCTCAATTGATGGTGGATTCATGACTCGAAGCTGCAATACCTAGCTTGGACCTCTCATTCAGAGTCAAGAGCATAGCTTGGTGCTTCTTCTCACACCCAAATAGCCTCATGGCAATTACCACTGCTCCAAACAACAACTACTGATGTTGCTTTGGTTGGGGTACATCCCCTATCTAGGTGATTATCTTGCTCGTGGCTGCAGTTGCAAGCATGGACCTCAAGGTCGGCCTCCAAGGCGATGGATCGGGCTGTTGGTTGTGCCTAAGAAGGCTTCCAGTCGCTACCTTGCACAGCTCTAACTGCTGACCAGATGCCCAAACAGCTAGGCTGAGCTACTTTTGGAAAGGAAGGAGAATACAGGGGAGGAAGGAGAAGGGTAGAAGGAAGCGTCCGGATCGGAGCTTGGAGCTCCAGCAAATCGCCCCTCCATCTCTCAACTAGGTCGGCCGATCGGGCCTGCTGGATGCCGCTAGAGCGATTGCTCTATTCTATCGGGAAGAAAGGATAAGGAATAAGCGAGAAAGGGAAAAGGTTAATAACCTATTAAATGGGAAAATTGCAGAAATGGTCCAAGGAATATATAAACGCCATAACTATGGCATCGGGGGTCCGATTGAAATTATTCCTTTTGCACATTTGCAAGCATGAGGTCATCTACCTTCTCAAGGAACAAAATTATGCTAATTAGATTATCTCAGCTAATCAAAACACTAATCGCATCTTAAGCACTTAACTTATCTTAATCAACATGTCAATGTTAGATTAGGGTTATAAGCATTCAATTATGGTAATTAAGCTTATTCAACTCATTAAGCAAGTTTAGGGACCTTACAGATCTGTTTGAACTCCATGGGAGTGAGGGCTACGTAGAGGATGCTAATGGAATTTGTATTGAGTTGAGATTCTTTGAGAGCAGCTTCACTCCATGTTGCAATAGCTCTGGTTGGCTCTTTGTAAGGTCTGACCATCACCGCCCACATGTCAAAGTTCATCCCTTGAATGTAGAATTTCTTTATTCTCTTACAATATAGGAAGTTGGTGGAATCAAATACCGGAGGATGCATGGAGAAGCCTCCCTCTAGGTTGAGTGAACCAAGTAGGTTGTCGCCCATCTTCTCATCTCGTGGGAGATTGTTGGATAAGATCCTTTTCTCTGACCACTTGTTGGATCCAAGGGCTCTAGAGGGGGGGGTTATAGAGCTACAAAATTTCTCACCAAACAGATTAGACCTTCAAATTATATCAATTAGGACCAATACCTTAATGGCAATTCGAAGTCCTATCTAACAAGCATAGCAAGGATGAGAGAGATTGATAGCAAGCACTTGACAAAAGGATGTAGAGTGGTTCTACACTTCAAACTAGAAGTGAGTCAGTCCACTACCTAGATAGGTCAACCTCTAGGACTTTGCAAGTGCTTTTCTCTATTATATCACCACAGAGATTACAGCAATAGACCACCGAAGGACTTACCCATCCAATCACAAGAATATTTCCACCTTAACAAGGAACTTACCAACTTAGCTTGAATATTCAGCCTTCACCTTGGCCTTACCCATTCAAGCTCAAGTCTTCCTCCTTGAAGGACTTTTCTTCTCCTCTTGGATCTTCCTCCTTTGCCTTCTCCTTCACCTGGAGAAGATCACCACCTCTTCATCAACCTTGAAGAGGACCAGCTACTGCTCCTTCTTCACTAGATGGAGCTTGCTTGCTTCATCTTTTCTTCATGGAAAAAGGGGATAGGGAAGTAGTGGAAGATTGAGAGCTTTACATGCACAAAGGTGGAGATCTCTTACAATAATCCTAACTCACAAATCATGACATGAAGTGTAAATAAGAGAGAGAAAGGGGCTCAAGGGGTGGTAGCACACCCAACTATAGCAAGGTCCTTGTGTGTAGTGAATGAGCAGCCTTGGAATGAACACCAAGTGGTCCTATTTATAGTTGGGGGTGCTCCCTTGAGTTGGGGAACACTTAGGGTCAAATTATAGTCATATTTTGCATAAGGAAATGGATCTATTTTTCTCCAAACAAGTCACCAATGCTTAGAATCACTTTTTCTATGTTTTTCATACAGTGCATTCAGTCGAGATTCAATAAAGGTAACTCGATCGATCGGCTAAAAAGACAAACCCGATTTCAAACTATCAGTCAAGTTTGTCCTGGGAAACTCAACCGAACAATTAAAATCACATTTGGTCAGTAACCCAATCGGTCGAGTTCAGTGAATGTACAACTCGACTATTGCACTCATCAGAAAATTAATCTAAGGGATCGGTTGAGATTGTAACTCGACCAATCAACAGTCTGTGATCAATTTTCAAATGATGTTAAAAAGTGATTAAAACTTGGTACTAAGTGTCCCACATAATTTTCTCATCTTAGTTACAAGTCATATCATCAATACAAGTGATTATAAAATTATTTAAAGGTCTTTTGAATGGATTTCCTAATTAGCATACTTGCATTGCTTTTGACATGAACATTGACGAGCTAGGGCTTGTGTAAATTGATTCTTTTCATGTACCAAACACCTGAGATCAATCTTGAATGCACATATTAGATACATATGAATGGAATGGTTGAGTCATTATCAAAATATAGACAATGTATAACCTCTAGGTCAACAACCATAAAGGTGATGCCCAAATACATTATGACACATGGGGATGAATTTGAGTGATGTAGATGGGATTCGCCCATCCTACTGAAGTTGATATCATGGCCATTTGATAAGCGAGACTGATAAATGTATGGACATACTCATGTGAATAAATATATGCTATGTGAGCTCACATGCATCTCAAATAGTCTGCTCTAGTTCAAGGAACATGGATTGATTGTTGAAGAGGGTGACGATTTCATGCCTCAACTTTGACCTGGATATCAGAGACAAAGGAACGTTTGAGCACTTCACACTAATCCCAAAGTGTAGGTCGAAGTTGTTCTCCAACTTTTCAATTAATTGGGTAGCAATGATGTGTTTTTAGACACTTCTCATTGCTTGTGATGTCATAAATTAGTTATAGACATTCACTGCCAACGTTACTTGGGACCTATAGGGTCACTCACATATGTTTTACCTAGAATAGGAGTTTATTCATGAATATTGTTTAAAGTTCATTACTAATGGGTTACGTATTCAATTTAAATAAGATTGGTTGTCAAAAATCTGAAATGACCTGTTCAGCAAGTGAATTTATTAGTTCAAATGTAAGAACTAACCAGTTAAGGTTGTGAACCAGTTGGTTGGATGATTAATACGATCAGATTAAGGATTGAAGTTGACGTCATGTTGTGAACTAATCATAATTAAAAGTCAAAGTGATTGTGAATAGGAAACATACTGAATCGATTTGTTTAAGGGTTGAACTGATTGTCTCACGTATGAACCGATGCTTCACTGGTGAATCGATCAGTTAGGGGTTCGTAGGTTCTAGAAAATTCATGAAAATCTATCTCTTCAAGTCGTAGACGATCTAGAAACCCTAACCCCCTGGTCATCCTATATAAAGGGGGAAATCTAGGCTTTCAAAAGACACAATAATAAGCTTTGATAATTATTTTCTTCTCGTAGTTGTGGTAACATGAGAACCTAAGCAAGTCTTACCTATCAAAGGGAGAGACAGCAAAGGAGAGATAATAATGGAGAGCAAGTCAATGCTAGCATGTTGACAATCGAAGGGACAACTCCTTCCTTTTTGCCCCACAAGAATGACAGGTGTTCCTGGTGGTCCACGTGTACTACGTAGAGGCAAGGAGGCCTTTACCATCCGCTAGGAGGACGCATCAATCATCATTTTGATGCCATGCCAGGAGGTCGCCGATGACAACCATCCAGGTGCTACTTGATAAAGAAGCATGATGCAGAAAGGATAGTCGTTGGACTTGCTCGTGGACCACGTATACGCCTTGAAACCATCCTTCCCCATCTATAGTTGGTGATGTAATCCATTGTTAAAGAAGAATATCGCAAGAAATTTTTATGTTTGTTGCCATCTCTATCGACATATTTTCCTACAATGACATTTGAGCCACGTCAATTTAATATGTTTTGGGATTCAATCAATATGGTCGGAATTTTGTTATATCATTTATTTTATTGTATACAATGTCAATATTTAAAAGGATTAATGTGCATATCTGATATATATGATATTAATTATATGCAATTTATGTGTTTCTCTGAAATTATTTTAATGGTGGATGTAACTGTGTTATGGCCAATACCCCTAGACTTGTGTGCTTGGTTGAATCGTCTTTTTCCTACCTTTTGAATTTAGTTTGCATACCGAGCCTCTCTCTTCTTTTCCATATGTAAAGGTATTAATTATTTCCCTCCTATTCTCCCCTCAAATGTAACTTGAGATTTTCCTATTGCAATGTAATAAGTTAAATAGGAATAGGATCATTTATTTCCTATTCTGGAAAAGAACACTTTGTGCACCAGATGAACCGACCGACTCAGAAGTTGAATCGATCAACTGGAGGACTGAGGATGCTAGATGACAGGAGGAACTGATTGATCGACTGATGGCCCAACCGATCGACTAGAGAATTCCAAACATTTCTTGAACCGAAGAGAAATCGACTGATACAAGAGACCAACCGACCGACCAGGAGGCCAACTGATTGGCTCAAGAGTTGAGTCGATCGACCCAAACTGATTCCATCATAGATCTTCTTCAACAACATGTTGCTACATATGATGTGGACCTTAGGTGGTAGTAATTCCTTATGGCTCCAAGGAATTGCATTAGTGTGGACATTATTCTGGAAACCCACCACGCTAAATGAGATTACTCTAAACCAAAATGAGACCGATCACTAATTAATCACATAAATAAAAGGTACACAATTAAAACTAAATAAAACTTCTTAAATGTGTCCACAATCATTTACATAGAGGTTTGTAATTCTGCACAAAAGAATATACCATACCATGTATCTTACACTTGTTTCGTGGCCTCAGCTACAACCTGAATACAGAAGGTATTATCCACATATTTGCATCACGTGCAAATGTTGGTACGCTACTAAAAACTCAAGTCAATGAAGCAGCATCTGCAAAACTTTCTTAGCCGAACCTGAGAGTATAGAGATGACTCTAGGACACACTAGACAACTAACCAACCTTCTTCATCTATGGTTCACCGAATAGCTCCTCCTCACTGCCATGGTCCTGACAGAACTACTAACGATCACCTAAAAAGATGTGGTGACCCACAAGGTGAGACCCATGTCCTAGTGAGAGATATAACTCTCAACAATGTTTTTAGCTTACAACAGAGTATATAATTAAATAGATAGAGAAGATAATATTACAAAATTGAAAGATTTACATAATATTCAAAGGAAGAGATAGAGATAACACCATACGTATAGTTGAACTCTCTTATCGCATTATTCATCATCTAACTATTAAAAGAGACAAAGTAGGGGTTATCATCCAATGTGAGTCACTAAATAACCCTAATAGATATGCTACACAACTGAATTACATATTTTATTAAGCCCTGACGAATTTGAGGCATACCACTCAAACTTCCAGATGACCGCTACAAAGTCACAATCATCTCTGTATAAGATTTAGGAGATTGGAATCCTAAGATCTCTTCCCCTCAGTCAGTAAGAGTCCACTACAGTGCCATATCAGTCAAACTACAATCAGTCTAGTTTGCTCTGGGTACTCAAGCCACAACACTAGAAACTAGGGTATTCAACCCTAAAATCTGAGGTATGACTACAACCATCCTCAATCACATCACATACACATATTAATTTGAGACATAGTTTCTATTGTTCTCTAAAACCTTGGTATTAGGATGACAAGGATATACCCTCCCTACACCTGCATATACTCAATAGTATGCGACTCTGAGTTTCCCTTTAGGAATACTCATTTTACTATCTAGCAAGTCCTGACACTAAAATCATTCTAAAGCATAGGGAACTACATGATTAGGGTTTCAATTGATTAGTTAAGCCAATTGGGTGATTTTAGTATGCATCAAACAAGTTACATACAAACAACTATATTGTTTCTATAAAATTAGTGGTACATAACAACTCCAGAAGATATAAAATGTATGAGACATATTCCTTATCACAACATCATATTATACAAGTCCATTATCACCCATGAAGAGGATTAAACTTCCATTAGGGTATAAACATTCCCAAAGGTCATTTAGACCATTCAACAATACTTTCCTACAAGAACAACATTATCCTTCAATACTTTTGCAGAGGGTTCAACATGTCACCAACACATTTGTTGCATACAGATTTAGCATAAGGATTCATCAATAATATGAGTTATAATATTCTCAAGAGAAACATAGTAGCGTTACCATTAGTAACATGAATTGAGTCCATTCATCATTTCAACATTAGTAGAAGATTGAAGTACTAAACCCTCATTAGTTAACCATTACAAGAAGGATCCAAAGCATGGGTTGGATTTGTACTACCACAAAAACATACATATGTATATCATCGGTTCATTAGCACACTTAGGCAACCACTTGGGCAAACACAAAGGCATACCCATAGTTTCTTTAGCACACTTAGGTTAAAAACATAGGAAAACCATCATTTCTTTAGCAACTTGAGTGAACACTTAGGCAAACCATCATTGCTCTTAGGAATTTATCCAGACATCAAACCATTGGTTCATTATTGGACTTAACCAAAAACCAAATTCATTAGATTATTTCAAGACTTAACCACAAACATCTATTCACATGATCAACATATCCATTGGTTCATTCTTATACTCAGTTAAACCATCGATTCAATTATGGACTTAACAAAAGGAAACCATTGGTTTAATGACAACAAAATCATCAAATTATGTGCTAGGTAAAATATCATTTTATTCACCAAGTAAACCCATTGGTTCATTGATGTACATAGCCAAAAACAAAACCATTGGATCATTAGTGTACTTAGCCAAAAACAAAACCATCAGATCATTACTAGACTTAAACAAAATCATTGGTACTTTTATGAACTTAGAAAAACATCAAATCATATACTAAACATTCCATTGGGTTATTGACTTACATAACCATTGTGTCATTTATTAAGTGATGTCATTGATTGTCACACTAAGTAACACCATCATTCCTACTCTTAGAAAAAACATTGTTCCCAGGACAAAGTAGAAACATCGATTCATAGGTCAAGTGAAACTGTTGATTTCAGCACTAAGTAAAACCAATACTATCTACACTAAGGGAAAACCAATTCTTTACACTAAGTAAAACCCATCATTCCATATATTCAAAAACCAAGGTAGTTCATCATAGAAAAAGAAACGTACACATGAGGTAAGGATAGTATAATAACCCACAACTATCATGGATGTATAAAAAGTAGTGCACATAAGATCATCTCATTCCATTATACCAAGTTTTAGGGAAAGATCTATATAGAACTAGTTAAGAGCAACAAAAAAAAAGGTTGAAGGTTATACAACTTGCCTCAAGATGAAGATAAACGTTCAAACAACAAGATGTCTCGAGGAGAGAAAATGGAAGCCCTAGCTTTGCACTGCCAAAGCTCCAATGTAGCTCTTTTCTTCAAGAACAAGGGTAGATCTATGGCAAAAGAGAGAATAAAAGGGTTTCTTCAACTACATGCATGAGTTTCCATCATGAACATTAGGGTTTCACCCATAGATGAATAGAGAAAGAAGAGAACAACAAGAAAACTAGGTTAGACAAGAAGATCTTACTTGATTAGGGCAAGAAACTAGGTTAGAAGGATTCAAACGACCTTAGAGGTGCTAGATCCAAACCCTAAAGCAACCTGCATACATGATCCATCCAAGATTCATCCTCAAGGAGCTTGCCTTCCACCAAATGATGGTCTTGGACCTCTCAGGTAGCAAGGAACAAGATGAGGGATGCAAAGGGTTCTTTTGGGAGAGGTGTGGGGTATATATATCCAAGATGAGAGAAAAAGGTGGTAAAAAGGTTGAAAAACTAGCTTGTCATGTGTCAAGCCCCAAAATCCATCTTTTCTATGCATGTCAGAACTCCCTTCAAATCATTTACCAAGGACATCCAATAGTTCATGCCTTAGTGAAATCATCAAGATGTATCATCAGAGTAAACATCAATTCTAGGACCTCAAGGGGGAACCATCGGATTGTCTACCATAAGGAGAAACCATCAAATCATTCTCTGACATAATGAAACCATCAAATCCTCATCACTCAAGGTGAGACTATCATTCTCTACACTCAAGTGAGAAACCCTAAGTTCTCAACCCTAGAGGGAGAGACAAGTAGAACATCTGATGGTGCATCCATGCATCCGAAGGTGCAACTATATCAAGCATTATGAAGAGTACTATGAAGAACAACATGCATGTGTGAAAATTATAGATAAACCCTAGAAAGGGGAAAATTGCATAAAGGTACACACAAACACATAATTGCAAAATGTAAGCAAACAAAGTCCAAACTAGACCAAATTTAAAATATAGCTTTATAGCTTTATAGCTTGATATCAAAGCATGAGCCAGGTTTGGTTAAGGAATTAAACACCCAATTAAGTTAATCAATCATGTTTAACCATAAAGCTAGGTCAGGGATCTTACAATAACCATTTCTCATATTTTATAATTACATGTTTGTTTGTGGATATAGTATGTATATGATACACTTTTTGTATGTGGTGATTGGATATGTATATTTATATAAATATAAACCCCTCAATGTAATATTAAGTCTTAAATGTTCTTCATAAGCAACACACATGAAAAACTTGATCGACTATGTGCGGTGCATCATCTATCTCATGGAACTGTGATGGTAATTATGTGGGCCTATCAAGTAGGGTGCATGTGACAACCCAATGCCACACGAGTGATGTTACTCAAAACAAAGTGTGGAACAAACACTAAACATCCAAATTACTAGAAAACATGGTAAAATAAAATCGATTTATATTATCATAAATGCAGAAAATATTACATCCAAGTCCACATACTATGCCACTTGTATTGCATATCATACCACAAGGGTATATATATCACTATATAATGGCCATCCTGCCACAAAACCTATTATAAAAATAACATGTTCATATATATAAAAGCCATACATGTACAACCAAGGCATACAACCAAAATATCCTATTGATATACATCATATGCAAAACCTCCCCAAGGACCTGAGAGTATAGGGACAACATATAGGACTGTACTACAAAACACTAGAAGCATGTCCAACCTTCAACAACTACTGCTCTCCTTGTTGATCTTCCTCAACCGCACAACTCTGCCTCATTGTGCATGACCACCTAAATGATGTGGAAACCCATGGAGTGAGACCAACGTCCCAGTTTGAGATATAACCCTCTGCCAACAACTATTGCTAGCACATATAGATTATAGAGTAGGAAAGTAATACTACTAATAGGATGAGCAGATTTAGCTAAATGAATAAGTAAAACTTATATTATAGGTTAAGAAATTTAAGCAATTATAAACTGATCAGCAGATTACCATATATTTATTAGAAGGAATATGAAGAACATGTATACAAGATAACAACTAAGAAGTATAAGAAACAAGAAATAGGGTCATCCAATGTGAATCATGTTTAACTATAATCAAATATACTACATGGTTGTATTACATCTTTTATTATGCCTAGAGGATTTGAGTTGTTCCACCCAAATCCAACTGACCATTGCTAAATCAAAATCAGTGCCATACAAGATCTATGGAAGAGTCAAACTCCATGATATCACCCACAACTCCTGGTTAATATTAGAGACAAAACAGAAAGATAATAGTCAATTATCAATAATGACATATAGTCAAGTTAAAAACAACTAGCCTACCTTGGTACAGGTCACGACGCTAGAGAACAGGTTACGCATGCCTGTTCTATCTGAGTCATCCTATAGTTTTAATCACTACTACCTTTCACATATCACAATATATGAGGCATGACCGCATTCATCCTTCATAATGTGTTGACAAGCCTTAAATGTGGGTCCAAGAATGGAGTCTTGTCTAGGTTATCGGACTTTAGAAATTTATAATACCTAAATGTATAAGACATCCTACAACTAGCACAAGATCAAGATAGTTCGGGGTCAAACACATGAATAGGAAGAATGGTGCTTCAGAACTCAAGTTTTACTTGTCTAAGCACGTCGAAAAAGGTCAAAAGATAAGGTTTTGATATAACGAGAAAGAATTATAAAGAATCAAACAAAATGCCTATCTCCAAGGGGAGTTACCAGCAGAATTAGTGTTTTAAGGTTTAGCAGTTTTTTTATAGAGGTTTTGTATATAGGAAACTGGGGAGATAAAACTATCATTGAGGTAAAGCACGAAGGAGGAAAACTTAAACATAGCAAGTGGAAGCAGAATACATCCTGCACCCTCTTCTCTCAAAGAGGATGCCTCTGTGCACCAATTTTCTCTCTCGAGATTATTGGACATAGACTAGAATGGAAAGATATGCTAAGGCAACCCTGATCTTGGGTACTCTCATACAATCGAATCAGACCAAACTCTAGAGTTTATGACAACCTTCTCTCAAAGGAGTCAAAATGAGAAACAAGATTCAATAGCTAGTCAAAAGCATGATCCAAATAGAAGAGACCAGAATTCAGATGTTGTAAAGAGTCATCCAACAAAAAGCAACCATACACAGAATCATATGAGATAAACTCCACAGATTCCATAAGCATAAAGAGATAAAAAGGTTTAGTTACAATGCAAGAGTATTTGAAAGTAAAGTGTTGAAAAAGAAAGGGAAGATAGGTGTCGGCCTCCTTGACGTAGGAGGTCGATATATATAGCAGTAGACCCCTAAGGTAATGCTAACCCAGTACAGGGAAGGAGCCCTATCAGGATACGACTGTGTCTGGTTCTTGACTGTGTCGGGTCGCGAACCTCAATGGGTAAAGGGTGTATCAGGATAAGACTCCCTACCTGATATGGTCTTGTCGAGCGGAAGGCCCTATCAGGCTATATCCATAATGGGTAGGCCATATCGGGTTAGGTATCGCATCATGTTAGGACATGTATCGGGTTATCCTTCTCTTAGGCTCTCGAGTTCCTTGGGTCGGGTATAGATGGGTGAGCCATCTTGGGTTGAAGCCCAACTAGAGACCCAGCATGTTTGAAGTAGCCTTGAAGGACATGTCATGTTGTTGCTGCTACCGGGTCGAGTTCTAAGTGAACTCCTCTCATCCCTCTCAGGTTGGGGTGTACTCATCTAGTATCACCCGGCAGGCCTGGGAACTCGATGCACTAGCTCCTTTATGCTCTCAGAGTTAGCTCTTCTAGGGTTCCTTCCCATCCCATCGGAGCCTTGTAGCTGCTATTTATAGGCAGCAGTTGGTGGGAGTTACACCTCTCATTGGGCCTCATGCCCTTTGTCTGCTCCATTCACATGGCTTTGGGAGAGGGTCGATACGTAAGTCACCCAGCACGATTGTGTTAGGTTTTAGGGGAGGCAGAGAAGGCAGCGGAAACAAAAATTTTCTCCCCCAAACCCGGAACAAGGAAACGCGTCAACGTCTATATAATAGGAAAGGGATGATTTGTGGAATCATACCTTGTCCCGAGGCTTGCTCGGCAACAATACCTTGCGCCTTGCATGGTCTTCACCTCCGGTCTTGGACGGTGTCTGTGCAGCTCCTGGTCGCACCGGGACTGACGACTCCTCCTCTCACCGGGACTGTCGGGGTTGACAGTTGTCCTCCTAAGTGGCAGAAACCTCCCGCCTCTGAAGTAGTCTACACGGACCACCTGGAACTCCACACTCCTTGTCCCAGAAGAAGTTGGAAGGAGTCACACCCTCCTATTGACGTACTAGTCGCCAACACATTCTCATGCTGCCAGTTGCAACTGCAGTTGTCTTTCCCTTGCTATGCCTCCCTTTTCGGGTAGCACTTGCTCGGGCTCTCTCAGTTACCAAAACTAGAGAACGACAACTTTGCAGAGCAACTGGTTGCACTGAGTTGTACTTTGAGAAGCCCCCAATACCCCTATATATATAGGAGGGTCATGGGATAGGGTTCTCCATCCCGGGCAATGCGGGACTAAAAGCAGGAGTAGAAGGGTTCGAGATTTTCCACAAAAACAACCAACTCGTAAGCTGAATTGATCGTTTCATTTCTGAAACGATCGGTTGGGGATCTGAGCCGGTCGGTTGACACTCAACTGATCGGTTGGGACCCTTGAGCTGGTCGGTTCACTTTCTGAACCGGTCGGTTCGTGGTCCTGACCAGTTCTCGATTGACTTTCCAACTTTTGTTTCTAATTGGTATCAAATACCAATCCTTGTTCCAATCAAATTGGGCAAGTGAAACGAAAGGAAAATTCTCACCAATCCTACTTTCCCAACTTGCCCGGTTGCAACATTTGAACCGATCGTTTCAACACTTGAAGCAATCGTTCACCCTATCCATGAGCCGATCGACTCACCACTTGAGCCAATCGGTTCACCAAGCTGAGCTGATCGGTTCATCACATGAGCCGATCGGTTGGGAGTGCAGATTGTGTAGAATCAGTCAATTGCGATTTCAATCAATCTGATACTCTAATCAATATGTCCAACACCTTGAACACTATGATTTTGAGCTATCAATCAATTGAGTGTTTAATTGAACTACTAAAATCCTTTAGTAATCAATCTAAACATTGCTTGTGGACAAAACTCCTCTTCTAGGTTAAATCCTATGTGTGTGACCCTGTAGGTCCATTTCACGTTGGTAGTGAAAGTCCATAACACTTATGACTTCACAAGCAAAGAGCGGTGCCTAGTCACACATCAGTGCTACCCAAGTGAAAGTAGAAAGTTGGAGAACAACTTTCAATCCTACAATCCAGGAATGGTGTTACAGTGAATGTATAATTCCTTTTTTGCTGATATCCTGAATGAACTCGAGGCATGGAACAGGCATCCTGTCAACGTTCATTCACTTTCTTGATCTCAAAGTAGATTGAATGAGATATGTATGACATCAATATCACATACTGATTCACACATGTGTGCGCACACCTATTTCAATCCTACTCATCAAGTGGCCTTGAATATCAAACTCCTTCAGGAGGGACAAATCCCACATCTATCACTCACCCCTCAAAAGCCCCATGTGTCAAAGCCACCCAATCATCACCTTTATAACAACCCATGTTTCAGGACTGCGTTTGATGATGTCAAAGTGTGCCCAACGACATGTGTTGAGTGTAGTGATTTCAGGTCAAAGAACCACACTCACCACCATCACTGTGAGTACTGACTGTGACTACCATGTCATGGTTCCATGTGTCAAACTCACGGTGGGTCTGTCCGGTACACTTGTTCTCTAACAAGTACCTATGTGTTTGGTTTGATATCTCTATATCATGACTAATGAGATTCTGTCATCAACCAACACCACAATCTAGTCTTGTGTGTCATTGTTGTCTATCTACCTTCCACAATGACATCCGACTAGGGACATAACAAGAATGTACAAACTCTTAGCATCTGTATGATCTCATCGTTCAGGTCCTCAACCTGAAAGCATACGTCATTGAGTGTTGTCATTCTCTAGACATTCAATATGTTCTATCACTATCTCATATGACTGACCAGAAAGAATTGGAAGCTTTCCTGTGATGTTTGTCAAATCAATCTTAATGTATCCCACCAATCATCTCATGATTGTCTCTCAAGGCATACATACCAACAGACTCCCACTTGCACTGTGAGCCAATCACCCTTGAATCATATTCATAGTTATCTTCAAACATGTCCCACATTTTGCTGTGCTCTAGTGCGAACATAGTGAGTTATGGCAACACCTTGCCAAAGTCAGTATAAATTGCATGTCTCTCATCTCTTCTTTGTACGTCACACGTATGAGATGGAGGTGTCGTAATATGCGATCTACTATTCCTTTGCTAACCTTTAGCCACATTGCATGATCAAGGATTCCATACTTGTCATCAATGAGCGGAATATAAGTTCATCTCATGAATTTCCAGATCCATATAGTATCCACTGTTGTTCTCTAACACACGGATACTCGACATTTCTTTTTAAACAGCTTTATTGGAACACTTCCAATTATCAACAAACTTTCACTTTTATATATCCTATATATATTTTGTGATTAATTTTCTGTCCTTTCGGAAGTTCGCATCAATGTAACTCTTTACATCGAACTCTTCCTTATCTCCATAGAACTAGTACTTCTCAAGTACTTATCAAGTTCTTATGGTTTCCAGTAACCCTTACTGGAAGTAGACAGCCATCCACTCATCATGTCCCATATACGCGTTATCAAGATGAGCACATCATATTGTCATGTCCTACATACAAGATGATGAATGCATTTTATTCTTGCCATGTCGATACATGCAAGATAATGGGATGATTACATACATGATAGATCCATATCTATTCTTAGTGTTTCCATTCTTCATAAGAATTGAACACTTGGCCTTGGGATACTAACTCCATGTAACATGGACAAGTTTTCTCCCACTGAATCTGTGCATACTGAACCCTTCAGTACAGATTGCCAATGTATGTTTTCTCCTTACAGGTCAAGAGGTTTTTGAGAACTATCTCTATAGATCTCTGTTCCTATCACATAGGAAACATCTCTATCTTCCTTAAAGATAATTTCTACTTTTGGATTTTCATTCTAGAACATATCCATTTCACATCAACATGTGGAATGTGAACATCCTCCCACTAAATCACAGATCCCTTCTTTATCTTTGACATATCAGTCAAACCCTTTGACTATATCATCAAAGTAAAGATCCAATTCTGAGTTTCTTGTACTCAATGAATCACATTGATTAGTCCATTGTAACTTATAGACTTCATTTGCATTAGTGGATTCATAAACCTTATAGGTTGTGTCACGTACACATCCTTGTTTTATTCCTCATAGGAATGTGGTTTTAGTATCCATATGCCAAATGTCTTAGTCATTAAGTTGCAATAAAAAAGCATTATCCTTCTCAAAATGTTATCCATATGTCTTAACACTTAAGACTTATTCGCACTTATGGATTTCATCCAATGGGTTCTACCATCAAGGTCATACCTTATGGTTCACATGGATGTCATTTAGGATGTAATGGTCATAAACCATAATTCAAAATTCGGTTCCTCATATTCATCTAGATAGTTGACTCATCACATGAACAACTCATCACATAGATAATTGAGGTGTATCTGTCAAGGAAATAAGAACTCACAACTCCTTGTGATTCTTAATATCCATTATTAGTGTGGGGTATTCTTTTATTAAGAAGAATTCAGTTATTTGGAATCATTCTCTAACTCCTTCGAGTATGATTCCTTCTTGATTTAGACATCACCATGCCTTAATCATGAGTTCACTATGATACACTATCATAATCACTCATAAGGATCTCAAACATTTAGTCCAAGTATCTCATTCATTGATCTCATCAATAATTAACACTTTACCAAATTTGTACTTCATCTATGATAATCTTGAACACTTCAAGATATTCATATTGGTATTTCTCTAAACACCATTTGAAGTATTATCATTTGCTCCAATAGGTATGTAAATACATCATATGTATCATACCTAATAGGATAATCATTCTCCCATTACCGTTAGTGAAGATTGATTAATCATGTCCAAGATATTCATGTCTCTTACTAGTTCTCTAACCAAAAGAGTCTAGATATATCCATCATATGGATACTAGAAATGAATTTCTCATGATTGATGCTAATTTGATTGTTTGAATTATCTATAACTTTTACGTATAATTTTATCTTATGCATGTCAAATACCACAAGATAAATAAGGCATTGCCACAAAGATCATATCTTTAAAAGATTGAAACATCAACTTTATTGATTGCCATCATTGTCATACAATATGCAAAAAACAAAGTATTTCTATCTATTAGAAAATATGAAATAGCAGTTCATAAATGTATTACATGCCTTATAGGTTGAAAATAAACTAAAGTACTCCTATCTATGGCGGCAACACTTGCCCCAATTATGAGTGCTTTACACTTTACATCTTGGTATCATATACCTCAAAAAGTGTTACAAGTTTACTTTCATGACACCTTTAAGTACAGACAGCAGTCGCCTCCTTCTTCTTTTGTTCTTCCAGATAGAGAGGACAATTCCTTTTCCAATGTCCTGGCTTTTGACAATGGTGGCAATTTCCTTTCTTGGTCACGCCTCCCTTGGCCTTGAGAGCTGAAGACGTCTTGGGCTCCTGGCTAGCATCAGAACCTTTCTTAGCTTTGCCCTTGCCCTTGCGCTTGGACTTGCCTTTCTTGCCCGTGATCACCATCACATACTTAGGCTTTTCCTTCTTCATCTGTATCTCGGCTGTCCTCAACATGACCAACAACTCTAAAAGTGGCCTATCAAAGTTGTTCATGTTGTAGTTCATCACAAACTGACTGTAGGATTCTGGCAACGATTACAGTATCACGTCAGTAGCCAACTCTTGGCTCAGTGGAAATCCCAGTCTCTGTAGGTTCTCCACATACCCAATCATCTTGAGTGTGTGAGGACCAACTGGATCTCCTTCTGTCATGACGCACTTGAACAGCTCCCTTGAGACATTGTATCTCTCTTGCCGTGCCTGATCTTCATACATGTTCCTGAGATGCTGAATCATCTCAATGACACCCATGTTCTCATGTTTTCTCTTCAACTCATGGTTCATAGAACACAACATCAAGCACTTTGCATCAATGGCATCATCAGATTGCTTCTTGTAAGCATCCCTTTCTATCTTTGGTGCATTAGGAGTGGGTTCCTCTGGAATTGGAGTATCCAGGACATAGAGCTTACGCTCTTGAGTGAGAACAATTCTCAATGTCCGATACCAGTCGTGGAAGTTTGTCCCATTTATCTTGTCCTTGTCAAGGACCGATCGCAAAGAAAAGTGATTGTTGTTTGTTGCCATTTGTACTACAAAAGGAAAATATGCAATTTTAGTCCAAAAACTCATTTTTGACTGATTTGATTGATTTCAAAATTTGACGATATAATTATGCCTTTAATTGATTATCGCTCCCACTATTTTACTTCAAATTGATAGCCCTCACCATCAATTCGAAAGATTGCATCGTACAACCTTCTAGTGGGCAAGATCCTGAAATCCTCTAAGTCATGGACCAGCTTGGGCTGTCACCCACAACTTAGATCTCTCAGGTAGGCAACACTTGCCAATTGCATCATATGCAACTCTTGATAAGATGTCATATGCAACTCCTTGCCATGAGCATCACCATGCCTCAAGATGCTAGATCCTATCTAGGTCACCTTGTTAAGTCCAACCCAAAGCGAACACAATGAATATGCACCCTGCTTGGGCAGACCCACACATTCATCCTTCACGCTTCCACGAGATAGACGGTGCACCACGCTTGGGCATGCCCACACTTGGTCGATCAAGCTTTTCATGTGTGTCTCATTTGGAAGGCATCTAAAACTTAATATTTAATGAGGGATTTGGTTTTATATACATATACATATCCAATCACCACAATACATAGTACGTATCATATACATGCTATATCCCACAGAAAACATGCAAAACGATAAAAGCGATGATTATGGCCATCCTAATGTGATTCCTCGAGCCAAGAGGAATCACAGTCATCTAGGTCTACATCACATGCAACATGTACAAGATGAACTCTGTGCCTTGCCTTCTGAGTTGATCAACTCATCATATGAATGATCTGCTCTCTTTGGCCGGTCGTCTACGTGCCACCAGCCGATCTGTTGGCTCCTCCAACTGATCGGTTTGCCTGGTCATTGTGCATCTCCTTCTGGCCACCACTCGCTCATCTCGCTCCTCAAACCGGTCATCCACCGATCGGATCACTCCTTGAACCGATCGTCTGGAATGTCAACCGATCGGTTCACGCCTTGAACCGATCGTCTCAGCTGTCGTCAGATGTCCTCCGTTCTTTGACATAACAGGAAATAAAATCTATCCTAATTTTACATTGCTTAAAAGGGAAACCCCGAGTTACATTTGAGGGGAGCAAAGGTAGGAAAGAATCTTGAATTATTTCGAGTTACATCAGGAATAGGAGAAGGAAGATCGGTGCGCATACCGAGATGCAAACAACCACAAACAACCATACACAGATAGGGTTTATTGGCCATAACCACGCTATACATCCACCACAAAACTCATTTAAGGGCGACGCGTATCAAGTGCATTAATAATACGTATCATATATGTAATAGGGATTTGTGGATTTAGGATTGGACATGCATAAAGCCAATTTTATTCACATCGTATGCAATAAATAAAGGCGACAAACCAAAATTGATCATATCAATATTCCTAAAATATAGAGCAGTTGACGTGGCTCTGATACCACTGTTGGGTTTTAGGGGAGGCAGAGAAGGCAGCGGAAACAAAAATTTTGTCCCCCAAACCCGGAACAAGGAAACGCGTCAACGTCTATATAATAGGAAAGGGATGGTTTGTGGAATCATACCTTGTCCCGAGGCTTGCTCGGCGACAATACCTCATGCCTTGCGCGGTCTTCACCTCCGGTCTTGGACGGTGTCTGTGTAGCTCTTGGTCGCACCGGGACTGACGACTCCTCCTCTCACCGGGACTATCGGGGTTGACAGTTGTCCTCCTGAGCAGCAGAAACCTCCCGCCTCTGAAGTAGTCTACATGGACCACCTGAAACTCCACACTCCTTGTCCCACAAGAAGTTGGAAGGAGTCGCACCCTCCTATTGACGTACTAGTCGCCAACACACTCTCCTACTGACAGTTGCAACTACAGTTGTCTTTCCCTTATTGTGCCTCCCTTTTCAAGTAGCACTTGCTCAGGCTCTCTCGGTTACCAAAACCAGAGAACGAAAACTTTGCAGAGCAACGGGTTGCACTGAGTTGTACTTTGAGAAGCCCCCAATACCCCTATATATAGGAGGGTCATGGGACAGGGTTCTCCATCCCGGGAAATGCGGGACTAAAAGTAGGAGTAGAAGGGTTCGAGATTTTCCACAAAAGCAACCAACTCGCAAGCTGAACCGATCATTTCATTTCTGAAATGGTCGGTTGGGGATCTAAGCCGGTCGGTTGACACTCAACCGATCGGTTGGGACCCTTGATCCGGTCAGTTCACTTTCTGAAACGGTCGGTTCGTGGTCCTGACCAGTTCCCGATTGACTTTCCAACTTTTGTTTCTAATTGGTATCAAATACCAATCCTTGTTCCAATCAAATTGGGCAAGTGAAATGAAAGCAAAATTCTCACCAATCCTACTTTCCCAACTTGCCCGGTTGCAACAGTTGAACCGATCGTTTCAACACTTGAAGCAATCGTTCACCCTGTCCATGAGCCGACCGACTCACCACTTGAGCCAATCGGTTCACCAAGCTGAGCTGATCGGTTCATCACATGAGCCGATCGGTTGGGAGTGCAGATTGTGCAGAATCAGTCAATTGCGATTTCAATCAATCTGATACTCTAATCAATCTGTCCAACACCTTGAACACTATGATTTTGAGCTATCAATCAATTGAGTGTTTAATTGAACTACTAAACTCCTTTAGTAATCAATCTAAACATTGCTTGTGGACAAAACTCCTCTTCCAGGTTAAATCCTGTGTGTGTGACCCTACAGGTCCATTTCACGTTGGCAGTGAAAGTCCATAACACTTATGACTTCACAACCAAAGAGCGGTGCCTAGTCACACATCAGTGCTACCCAAGTGAAAGTAGAAAGTTAGAAAACAACTTTCAATCCTACAATCCGTGAATGGTGTTACAGTGAATGTATAATTCCTTTGTCGCTGATATCCCGAATGAACTCGAGGCATGGAACAGTCATCCTGTCAACATTCATTCACTTCCTTGATCTCAGAGTAGATTGAACGAGATATGTATGACATCAATATCACATAGTGATTCACACATGTGTGTGCATGCCTATTTCAATCCTACTCATCAAGTGGCCTTGGATATCAAACTCCCTCAGGAGGGAAAAATCCCATATCTATCACTCACCCCTCAAAAGCCCCATGTGTCCAAGCCACCCAATCATCACCTTTATAACTACCCATGTTTCAGGACTGCGTTTGATGATGTCAAAGTGTGCCCAACGACATGTGTTGAGTGTAGTGATTTCAGGTCAAAGAATCACACTCACCACCATCACTATGAGTACTGACTGTGACTACCATGTCATGGTTCCATGTGTCAAACTCACGGTGGGTCTGTCCGGTACACTTGTTCTCTAACAAGTACCTATGTGTTTGGTTTGATATCTCTATATCATGACTAATGCGATTCTGTCATCAACCAACACCACAATCTAGTCTTATGTGTCATTGTTGTCTATCTACCTTCCATAATGAATCCGACTAGGGACATAACAAGAATGTACAAACTCTTAGCATCCGTATGATCTCATCGTTCAGGTCCTCAACCTGAAAGCATACGTCATTGAGTATTGTCATTCTCTAGACATTCAATATGTTCTATCACTATCTCATATGACCGAACCAGAAAGAATTGGAAGCTTGCCTTTGATGTTTATCAAATCAATCTTAATGTATCCCACCAATCATCTCATGATTGTCTCTCAGGGCATACATACCAACAGATTGGCCGGGGCCGTGTCATGCTGGGTTGTGAGTAAATCATGCTGAATCATATCGGGTAAGTATTCTGGCGAGCTGTTGCACTGAAGGGTGGTTGTGTCACACAATCAACTCCATCGGCCGACAGACCGTGGGGGGTAAGGCTCCTTTTCGGGTAATAGTGTGTAGTCCGTCAGGGCTCCCGCGTGACACACCCGTGTCGGGTTCCTACCATATTGGGCAGCGACCGTTACATGTAAGTGACGTGTCGATTCACCGCTTGATGGGTCGGGGTAGTTAACTTGTTGTGAATGGGCTGGGATGGGCCCATTAGCATTCTTTTGATGGGAAAATAAGAGAAACTTTGCAAAAGATAGGAAATGTTGTCAGGAGCATAGTGGGCATTATTTCTATTTAACAAATAAGATAAAATAGAGAGGAAGCAAGGTTTGGAGGCAGTTTTGATAATGAAATATAAGCTCTAGCAACCATAAAATGGGTGTTATCAACTCCCCCAAACTTAGCATTTTGATTGTCCTCAATCAATTTGTACTTATTTTAAAACTTCTTTTGCGGTACTTTTCAAAACCAGATGTAGTCTTCAAACAAGGGGTTAAGAGAATTTTTGAGATGTCCTGAGGAAAATTACATCTGGCTATGAGCAATGGAATTTATTTTTCCTACCTTATTTAAGAAAAAATAATATCTTCAGCTTCGGTGAGATTTTTGGTGCCTGATTTTGAAGTTAGCGTTCACAACAAACATCTTGGGAGTAGAAGGTTGGGTTTTTGGGAAGGTTGAAGGGTTTTTGGGATTTTTTTGCTTCCCATTGGTCCATCCAGGTATGGTTTGTTAACGGGCAAGTGGTCCCTGCTGTCCAAGCCAGTTGGCTTTAGAGTAGTGATTTCACATCCTACGTACCACTGCCCCAGATCTACCATGACTAAAGATGGGTACTTTTGGGAAAACAAGTGTTTTTTTTTTGCACAACTCTCATGCTTTTATTCACTCTCATAAGGCTTTCCTCTCTTTTTGGGATTTTGGTGGGTAGGTAAAAGAAAAAGAGTTTGTTGTTTGGGCAGCTTTTTCCTTCACATGCACATCTCTTAGCTGTTGCGAGATTATTTTTCAAAGTTGGCGTAGAAAAGTTGTAGCCTTTGTCATTTGAGACTATGTTTTTAAAAGAGCATAACAGAAATGTGCACCACCTTAGATACAAAGAGAACAAACTGGAAGAAGTTCTACCAAATTTTTACTATAAAGTGATTTGTACATTTTTTAAGAAACTAGCAGTTGTGTATGTATTGCTTTCTATCAATCATATATATATATATATATATATATATATATATATATATATATATATATATATATATATATATATTGAAAGAGTATGGTAAGAAAAGTAAAAGGCAAAAAAGGGTAAAAAAAGTGGAAAATTTTGAGTACCTCCCTCACTGATACTATGGAGTACCCCCCAAACTTACCTCACACTCTGTCCCAAAGTTGTGAGATAAATAGGAAAGGATAGGCATAGATCACTGAGGGTTCAGAAAATGTGCACGCCCTCGGCAGATAAGATCTCCATCACATACTCTCCGCTTTGGTTGTGGTAGCCTAGGTGGTGGAGCTTATCCGGCATCTGTTTGAGGGATACCGTGCAGTAGATCCAATACAGTACGTAGATACCGTAGTCATTTGATAACTTAGCTTGTTGTGGACTGCAGTGGCAGTATTCAAGTTTGTGTCATCGGTCACCGAGTCTTCAAGGTATGGCTAGATCAGAGACACCACCTCGACATAATATTTCATTGCTAACCACTCAAGGGATGTTGCCGGCGTGGATGTACACTCCATCAGATAGTCATTGTTGACGTCAGAGTTGTTGTAGAAGAAACCGACATGCAGATGGGTGTACACCATCAGGAGTGTCCAATGGTTTCCGTGCAGCATAAGTAGGAAGATGACGCACGACAGATAGTTCTTTACTTGGAGCTAAATAGTTGGCATGCTCATGTTTCATCAGTAAGGCACAGGTCGTTGAACAACATTGGATGGCTGATGTAGGCATGTTCAATCTTCTTCTGTAGGATTGGGATGTAAGTTGACACTGTCGTCATTAATAGACATCCTCATGCCTTGACTAAGTCCCGCATATCATCAAGGGGGACTACTGTGTTGTATTTTTCATATATAACATCTATAGTGTTGGAATCAGTGAGTCTGAGAAGAATTTTATTGACCTATTCCTGAGATAGATAAGTACACACGGAACGGAGATGGCAGGCGAAGCAGACTTGCCATCATTGGCATCGCCTTCAGTGGTGAGTGTGCTTCACAGATTTTCTATCCGCTTTCCTATCTCGTAGACATCTACGATCTCGACTTCTTCCCTTGGAGGGCTGCCGGGTTGAGAAGATTTGGATTCGGCATCTGTCTCCAGTAGCTCCTCTGGAAGCCCTGCGTCTCGGAAATAGCACTTGTCCTTGATCAGCAACAATGTGTATATGCTTCTTAGTCAATAGAAGTCTTGGTCTTGGAGCTGCCTTACCATCTGAAGATGTTTAACAGCTCCATGGCGTGCAGGACGATGAAGGCGCTATTTCTACTTCCCACCTCTTCTTGGATTGGGAAGTCTTGGATGGCATAGAAGTTCCAAACACCATTGTGGAGTTGGATTCCTTGCTTGATTATGCGGTGAAGATGCATAGAAAGAAGTCTGAGGTTCTTATCTTCGGGGCATATTGATGTGGTTCTTACTACACTAACAAACTCACCCAGGGTGTAAATCCCTAAGTTTTTACCAAAACCTTGTGCAATAATACCACCCACAAGTAGACGGGTCTTATAGCAGTATAGTTGAGGATCGAATCCCAAGGGACAATGTTTTTAAGAATCTTTGCTAGTCGGATCTAGCTCAATCAAGACTAATATTTAGAATAGAGATTGGTTTATCTGACGCCTTCTTTCTCGGAGAAAAACAATATAATATTTTATTAAATATATGTAAATATAAAAATGTGTCCCTCACACAGGACTTCACCATGTCAATAAGAACAACAAAGAGTATAGATGATTTGTAGCTACTAAGTGGATATAAGCTCTCTCTCTCTCTCTCCCTCGATCCTCTCTCTCTCTCTCTTCCTCTAAATATAAGGTCGGCACTCGGTCCCCATAGCCCAAGGGGTGGGGAAAAATGAAGTGCGACATCTCTCTCTCCCCTCTAAATGTAAGGCCGACACTCGATCCCCATAGCCCAAGGGGCAGGGAAAAATGAAGTGAGACACCACTTAGTAGTACAAATGCATCAAAAGACATCTAAAAATATGTGTTTACCTGATTATCACTTTAAACAATGTTTTCTTTTACTCTTTCTTTCTCAAGTTATTTCAATTATGCAAGCATATTAGTATGTATCTTTCTACCCACGTGCACAACACCTTGTGTGTTGATTCGTTGTTTCACGTATGTTTTAGGTTCAGAGCTAGCTTGGGATAAAAGACGAGAAGTGAGCAGTTGTCCAGGTTGTACCTATTGTCTAAGATCCTAGATAGTGTACATGTCCATAGACTTATGTAAAATTTTCTATTCAATGTGTAAATGTTACCTGTAATAGTTCATGTTATAATTAATATTCATGTTGAATGTTGAGTATGTTATGGTTGTATGTTCATGTATGCATATTATGCTTCCGCATCGCTCTCTGAAATGATTGTCTAATGTTTTCAGATTTTGTCTTCTCATCTCCATGGGGTTTTGAGAAGGTGAAAATGCGGGGACGTTACAGTTTGGGTTTAATTAAACTAGTTGCAAGGAAAGTAAAGAGCAGGAATTAAAAGTTGATTAAAGATTAATGATGGGAATCGTTGGGATAGACCCGGGTTTCACCACCACTACACAAGCAAACATATCCAAACATGCACATCCAGGCTAGATATAACCATCCAAGTGGAGCTACTGCAAACCCTCCATAGGGACGTTAGGTTTGCGTAAGCATCACCTTAGGCATCACATGTCTAGTCGCCATCCAGATCACACACTTACAGCTCTGAAGATACAGATATCCGAATGAAGTTGCGGGCCCCCCATACGGGCGTTAGGCACATAAAATCGTCACTGTGGGCTAGATGTCTCATCACCTCATGGATCACACACTTACGACTTCAGGGAATCCCATCAGAAGTTCTCGTCAGGGAGTCAACTGTGTTAATCGACATTCAAAACCTACGTATTGAAGTTCTAACAACATAGGAACAAAATAGATCATGCAAGCAGGTGATAAATCCACAAGCACACATCAAAAGATTAACTATGAAATGAAAAGTATATACAAGCCATGGAATGTTTAATGAAAGGACATTTGAACACGAGCAACGGGGCTAGTCTCCAGACCCCAATGAAAGGAATCTACTCGCTCATGGTGAGAGAAACAAGAAAAACAAGAGAGAGGGAAGATTCCGCCATGGCCATGGTGGAGAATATGATCGCAGCTCGGTGGAGAGACGGTCTTCTACACAACGTCGGTGCATATGTGGACGAGGAGGCAAGAACACCACGGTAGATGGGGTAGATCTTCTCTCTCCACCTTCCTTCTCTTCTCGTGCTACTTGCTCGCAGTAGGAGGAGTAGCTTGTGGACGTAATGGCATATGCAAGTGTTGGAGATGTAGATGGATGGCTGCAGATCTGGGTTTCCACCTCAGATCTAGATGAACGGAGGCACAAAAATGCCACAGGGGTCACTCTTGGCTATGGATCAGACTCCCCAGGGATCGAGTGCTTCTTGGGCACAGCCTGGCGACGGTGGATTATCCCCTTTGAATGGTGGGTGTAGGTGTCTCTTTGGGTGGGTGACGGTTTGGATTGCTAGGTCACGATCCCACTCTCGTTGGGGTCACGCATCCATCGCGGTTCAGATGGAGGCATGGAGGTGTGATCTACGGAGGGTTTGGCTGAAGGAGGCGGCGGCGTTTGGAGGCTGACATCGTGAGCTGGAGGCAGGTGTGTTGGAGACCATTGCGGGTCGAGGTCAAAGGTTGGGTTGTCGTGATGTTGACGTGTTGTCGATCTCAATTCGAGGTGCAAGTGAAGAGGAGCATGATCGTGATGTGGTATAGGCAATTGTTGATGTAGGTCGTGATGTTGACATTGGTGGAGAAGTCATGGTTTGGGAAGAGAAGTGCAGATAGTGATCAGTAGGAGGGGTTGTGATCATGATTGGCGGATGGGTTGGCATTGATGGTGAAGGCGTAGATGTTGATGATGGTGGAGGTGGACCACGACCAAGAAGAGGGCGCTGATGGTGTCTATAGGATGGTCGTGGTGTTGGTGGGAGCACTTTCATGATGCGGAGGAGTTGATGGAGGTCACGATCTGGAGTAGGTGTCGATCGCGGGAGGAGAGGGGAGACCATGGGCGTTGGTCACGATATGGCAGGAGTGGATGGAGGTGGTGACGTCGAGGACCCCAAGTCGTGATGGTGGCAGTCGCGGTGAGGAGGAAAGGACTGTAAGCGTGGTGCAGAAGAGATGATGTTGTTGAAGGAGATGATCGCGATGTTGTTGGTGGTAGGGAGTGTCTGCTGACCGCGGTGGAGAAGAGTTGGTAGAGAGATCGTGGTTGGGTTTTATCTAGGAGAGGACCGCGGTCTAGAGGTGATGGTGCATATCGCAGTTAGGTGGGAGAAGATCATGATCCAGTGAGGGGGAGTCGAGGTGTTGATCATGAGGATGAAGACGAGGACCAGTAGCGATGTTAGTGGAGGTGAAGATGCGACTGTGGGTTGCGGTGCAATGGAGGGGGAAGTTGATCGCGGTGTGATGGAAAGGACCGCGAGCACGTTGTAGAAGAGACCGCAGTCCTATTAGGGTTAGAGGGAGAAAGGGAGTAGCGGATGACTATCGCAATCAGGATGTTGAAGATGAAGAGGTGGACCAGAATAAAGATGGGACCCACCATTTGTAGATGGGTCACATCAATTTGCCTACTGAACCTGCATAAAAACACGTAATCCCGAATAAAAAGCCTTAATAATCCAACCCTTTAAGCAAGATTGCATATTGTAAGATTTAGGAGATAAAAGTGAATGTACTTAAGCAAAAATGGGCCAAAGATGGTGACTGAAATCATCATGAATATGCATTCATTAAAACACCCCAAACTTAAACGTTGCTCATCCTCGAGTAATACAAAATCTGAAACAGTCGCCAAATGAATAATTTTGACTTGGGTGATTGCCTCATCTTCACATCACGATCGTTTCTTTTCTGCTCTATATGACTAAGCATCTCAACTTCCTGAGATCACTGAACACATCTTACAATATCTTCATTCCTGAGTTCAATTTCCAACATCACTTCCTCCCCACTTTTTCCAACAATAAACATTTCTAAGAGCTTCGTAAGAGTCCAGAGATACCCGCAGAACAACAAGTGTGCATCTGATCTGACACTGGTGTTTTTCAAGATAAGGGAGTCATTCATTGTGCCATTAGGTGGAAAAGGGAGTGACGGGTGGTATGGAAGGAAATTGTATGTCTCTCCTCTATTTAACTCAAGATTTTTATTATGTGGTTGCAATTACATTGATTGTAAAAAAATGTGTGTGAATCTCTCCTCTATTCGATTCAAGATTTTTATTTTGTGGTTGCAATTATATTGATTGCAAAAAAATTTGTGTGAATCTCTCCTCTATTCGACTTGAGATTGCCCTTTTTTTGTGTGCGCATTGGCATCTTTTCTTGTTCATTTTGGTGATACGCCCCTTTTTCATAGAGAGGGGTATGAAAGAAGTGAATAAAGAGGGAGATGGTGTGCCACCCCGAACTTAGGGTTTGGCACTATTTTGGATATTTTTGTTTCTTCTTTATGGACGGGGGGTTAAGAAGATGGTACAAGAAGCATAGAAGAGAGTTCATATCAGAATGCAACTTGATTTACAATTCAGTGCGCCGAGTTGTTCTCCTTATCATACTCTGCTCAAATAATGACTTGATGAGGATCTAGTGGAGATTCCATGTTATTGTTCTACTAGTCAGTTAGGAAGCACAATGTGTTTGATCCTTCACAATTCAACATATATTTACCATTTTTACTGATCATGATGTCAGGATTCATAAGCTCCATACGGTGATTTCTAACCATTGGCTAGTTTCAGAAATTGTCCCCCTTGAGGCTTTGCTTCGAATAAGGAGGGTATAATGATTCAAAATTGCATAGACAAAGAACTAGCCGGCTAGGTAAAGGCTTTGATTGAAACAAAAGAGTCAAAACTTCATCAAGTTTCTATACAAAACTACTTTGAAAACTAAAAAAATTGAAAAACAATTATCAAAATTGCAACGATGGAATCTTAAGTTTGAAACAGATAGGAGCGGGTGGAAATTAAAGTACGTACCACCCACCCTCCACCCCAAACATAGAAATTTGCTCATCCCGAGTAAACTCTAAATCCAAGATGGAGGGGAAATTTTGTGTCGGTTGGACCACCAGATGTGGTTGCGTTCCTCTCAACAATGTGTCCTCCATCTGAAGTCTCAAAAATGAAAACTATCAGAACTTAAGATTGCATATTGTGATGCATTATCTACTGGGGGCAAAATTTTCTAATTCAAAACTAAAATGTAAAAGCTAAGTTAAGGATCGGGTTGCCTCCTGACAAGCGCCTTTGTTATATGTTGATGGCTCGACATGCTGATATGATCACCATGGTGGGGCTCTAATTGGGGCTTGGGATGGATTGACATATTCTTTTGGTGGTTTCTTTTTTATCCATTCCTTTATCCTCGATTTGATTCTTGCTTCTTGTATTCTCCCCCATATGGAGCGACCATTGTCAGAACATATTGGGAAACAACTTGAGTTATGTTGAATTGTTCTTTGTTGCTCAATGCGGGGTGGAGAATAGTTGTAGGGGATCTGAGTGGTTTCATCGATGGTGTAGTGTTGATGAGGCATGGAGGTAAAGTTCATTTGTTGATGCACTATCACTTCGTCGTAGCAATTCTGGTCATTGATGTCTATTAGATATGGATTTTGGGGATGGTCTTGGTATAAACTACAATCCAAACCTTGTTGAGGGGGAAAGATGAAATGAGTAGTTTCCATCAGCTGGTCTGTTGGTACATTCAAGAGGATAGTTGTTTCTAGATGAGAAGGTTCATGGATACCTGAAGAAAGATCGGTATGTGTAACAACAGGGCTGAGAGGTGTCTCTTCCATAGTTGACGGTATTTCTTTTATCTCTACATAGACTGGTTCACTCTCAATCTCCTTTTCATCATGGTTCTCTTTTGAGGGAATATCAGATTTTGAGGAAAGGAATTGTTGTTGCATTTGAGTAAATTGATTAACACAGTCAACAAAATATGCCTCTTCTTCTTCAGTACGTTCCTTTGCACTTTTGGATGCATAGAAGTCAAAAGATTGGTTTCCCACTCTTAGGGTCAAAATTCCAGCTTCAACATCAATTAGAGCTCTAGCAGTGGAGAGGAAAGGTCTTCCAAAAATAAGGGGGTAGTGTGGATTCTCTTTGATGTCCATAACTATGAAATCACATGGGACATATAGATTCTCAAGCCAACTAGCCTAGTTATGGAGGAGTCAGCAAGCTCGATGGACATTCTTGTTGGTAAGAAGTTAGTAAGGCCCAGTCTGTTGCATAGGCTAAGAGGTATCATAGAAATGCTAGCTCCAAGATTGGCTAGACCCGGTCAGTTGATGGAATTTCTTATCGAGTAGGAAATTCCGAAAGAGCCAGGATACTTACATTTGTGAGGCATCCTATCCATAACTAAATTTGATGATGTTCTTTCCAGTTTCACTGTCTGATGTTCTTCAATTTTGTACTTTCGACTGAGTAGGAATTTGAAGAACTTAGACCATTGGGGCATCTCATCCATGGCATCTAGGAGTGGGACATTGACATACAACTTTCTTAAAACTTCCTTAAACTTGTTGAACCTAGTATCGAGCTGGGTAAAATTTAGTCAATTTGGAAATGGTACATGAGGTTTATACACTGGAATTTCAGGTTGTAGAGGGGTAGGACGGGAATCTTCTAGATGTGCTGTCTTTTCTTTCTGAGTTGCAACTACACTATGCTCACCACTTTGGACATTTGTTACAGTGACAAGAGTTGTGGGTTCTGGTAAAACAAGGCCAGAATGGGTTGTCACAGCCTTAAGTTGTTCCACATGCCTCAGATTGTCTTCTGGTTGGCTAGCCAAAGCTCCAGTAGGTGGCTTGAGGCTAGTTGAAAGTTGAGCAAGTTGAGATTTGATAACCTTCTGATGGGCTTACTGGTTTGCTATCATAGTTTGTTGTGACTGAAGCATCTTCTCAATGGCTGATAGTTTGTCAACAGAAGAGATGGGGCTAGCTTGTGGCCCTTGTTGTTGTTGTTGATGTGGGACTTTGTTGGGATTCTGGAACTGAGAATTGTTCTGATAATTATTGTATTTTATGTTTTGGAAGTTACCTCTAAAGTTCCCTTGATTCCCGAAATTTTGTTGTTGGTTATATTGGTATCCCGGCGCGCCTCGTTGTTGATTATTTGAACCAAGTTGTCACGAGTTTTCTGCTCCTGAAGGGTTACCATATTGAAAACATGGGTGGTTCCTATTCTGATTCAGATTATAATATCCTTGACCAGGAATAGTGTGGATAGCATTCAAATTTTTCATCTGACCATTACCTCCTTGGGTACAAGTATTACCCAGATCGACATCATAGAGAATGTTACAGGCTAGAGTAGAATGATCAGTTCCTTTACATGCCTCATAGAATAGTGAAGCTGACTTGACTTGTTCTTTTTGTCGAGGGGGTGAGAACCTCCTTTCATAAGCGGAAAAAGATGATTCAAGGTTGTCTTGCTTGGCAACCAGAAGCTTTAGAGATTCGGTGATAGACTTGTACATAAGAGTAGCTTCTACCATAGTAACCTTCAGCACTCCTTTACCTATAGGTCTACCCCAGTTGGCTTGATTTTCAGCTCCAAGGGTGACAACCTTCCGCGCGCTATCATAGCTTTAACGCATGAAGTTTCCTCTGGATGAGGAGTCTAAAAATTTCTTGATATCATCATCCACACCCATATAAGAGATTTTGATGAGCTAATTCTTAGGAATGTCGCGGTGTGGACACTTGTGTAGGATCTCCTTGTATCTTTCCCATGCTTCTGTAAGGGTTTCACCAGGGACCTGAGTGAATTGCGTTATTCGGCCCCTGATTTCATAGGTGAGGGAAGGAGGATAGAATTTCTCCAGGAAAACATTTTGAAGTTGTTGCCAGGTGGTGATGGGTTCGCATTGCAAGGAGTTATACCAACTCATGGATCTATCGGCAAGGGAATATTTGAAAAGATGGAGTATGATGGCGTCATCTGTGACTCCATTCTATTTTGTCATAGCACATAGATCTATAAACCTCAGAAAATGTTCTTGACTATCTTCTCCTTGCTTACCGTATAAAGGGTTGTTCAGAAGCAGGGTAACCCAATGTGCCCTGATCTCAAAATTAGAAGCATTGATGGGAGGAGGTTGTACTGGTGGTGAACATCAGCAGCCTTAGGGATTGAGAATTCTCTAAGGTCTGTTTGTAACTCATCTTGTTGAGCAACTTCTTAGGCTGCTTGGATTTCCTCTTGAACCACAGCTTCGGCTTCTTGCATAAGCCTATCTCTTTGTGCATTAAGGGTTTGAGCCACCCTTCAGGCAATTTCCTCCTCTTGATCCATCCTAGCTTGGTTCTCTCTACTCTGACGATAAAAGGTTCATTCTATCTCAGGGTCAAAGCTAGCAGCAAGGTCGGAACTATTTGACTGGTGCATGCACTAGTCTTTGGGGGTACCTAGGATGGAAAGATCTTTCAGGAATAAGATGGACGGAGTAGAATCCAATTCAAGTAGATGATCGATAGTATCAAAATTAAAAGTAAATCCTAAATCAATCTCAATTGAACTAGATTTAACTAGATGATTTTTTTGTCCCCGGCAACGGCGCTAGAATTTGACGTGGTTCTTATTGTACTAACAAACTCACCCAGGGTTGAAATCCCTAAGTTTTTACCAAAACCTTGTACAATAATACCACCCACAAGTAGACGGGTCTTATCGCAATATAGTTGAGGATCAAATCCCAAGGGACAACATTTTTAAGAATCTTTGCTAGTCAAATCTAGATCAATCAAGACTAATATTTAGAATAGAGATTTGTTTGGGTTTAATTAAACTAGTTGCAAGGAAAGTAAAGAGAAGGATTAAAAGTTGATTAAAGATTAATGATGGGAATCACTAAGATGGACCTGGGTTTCACCACCGCTACACATGAAAACATATCCAAGCACGCACATCCAGGCTAGATATAACCATCCATGTGGAGCTGCAACAAACCCTCCATACGGACGTTAGGTTTGCGTAAGCATCACCTTAGGCATCACATGTCTTGTCGCCATCCAGATCATGCACTTACAGCTCTGAAGATACAGATATCCAACTGAAGTTGCGGGCTTCCCATACGGGCGTTAGGCATATAGAAGCGTCACTGTGGGCTAGATGTCTCATCACCTCATAGATCACACACTTACGACTTTAGGGAATCCCATAAGAAGTTCTCGTCAGGATTCAACCGCGTTAATCGACATTCAAAACCTATGTAATGAAGTTCTTGCAACATAGGAATGAAATAGATCATGTAAGTAGGTGATTAATCCACAAGAACACATAAAATGATTAAAAATCAAATGAAAAGTTATATACAAGCCATGGAATGTTTAATGAAAGGACATGTAAACACGGGCACTGGGGTTAGTCCCCACACCCCAGTGAATGGAAACTACTCACTCATGGTGAGAGAAACAAGAAAAATAAGAGAGCGGGAAGATTCTGCCATGGCCATGGTGGAGAAGATGATTGTAGATCAGTGGAGAGATGGTCTTCTACACAACGTCAGGGCATATCTGGATGAGGAGGCAAGAACACCATGGTAGACAAAGAAGATCTTCTCTCTCCACCTTCCTTCTCTTCTCGTACTCCTTGCTCACAGTAGGAGGAGCATCTCGTGAACGTGATGATGAATGCACGTGTTGGAGATGTAGATGGATGGCTGCAGATCTGGATTTCCACCTCAGATATGGATGAACGGAGACGTAAAAATGACACAGGGGTCGCTCTTCACTATGGATCAGACTCCCTAGGGGTCGAGCGCTTCTTGGGTGTATCCTGGAAGTGATGGAGTCTCCCCTTTGAATGGCGGGGGTAGGTGTCTATTTATAGCAGTGGGTGACGGTTTGGCTTGCTAGGGTCGTGATCCCACTCTCACTGGGGTTGCGTATCCATCGTGGTTCGGATGGATGCAGGGAGGCGTGATCTGCAGAGGGTGTGGCTAAAGGAGGTGGAGTCATTTGGAGGCTGACATCACGACCTGGAGGTGGGTGCATTGGAGACCATCACGGGTTGAGGTCGAAGGTAGGGTTGTCGCGATGTTGACGTGTTGTCAATCTTGAGTCAAGGTGCAAGTGAAGAGGAGCATGATCGCAACCTAGTATAGGCGGGTGTCGATGCAGGTCACGATGTTGACGTTGGTGGAGAAGTCGTGGTTCAGGCAGAGAAGTGCAGATCGCAATCAGTAGGAGGGGGTGTGATCACAGTTGGCAGATGGGCTGGCATCGATGGTGAAGGTGTAGATGCTAATGATGGTGGAGGACGACCGCGACCAAGTAGAGGGAACTGATGGTGGCTGTAGGAAGGTCGCGGTGTTGGTGGGAGCACTGTCACAATGCGAAGGAGTTGATGGAAGTCGCAATCTAGAGCAGGTGCTGATCTTGGGAGGAGAGGGGAGACTGTTGGCATTGGTTGCGATCTGGAAGGAGTGGATGGAGGTGGCAATGTCGAGGACACCATTCACGATGGTGGCAGTCACGGTGAGGAGGAAAGGACCATGGGCACATTGCAGAAGAGACAATGTCGTCGAAGGAGATGATTGCGATATAGTTGGTGGTAGGGAGTGTCTGCTGACCGCAGTGGAGAAGATTTGGCAGAGAGATCGTGGTTGTATTTTATATGGGAGAGGACCGCGGTCTATAGGTGATGGTGCCGATCGTGGTTAGGTGGAAGAAGACCATGATCCAGTGAGGGGGAGTTGAGGTGTTGATTGTGAGGGTGAAGACAAGGACCAGTAGCGATGATGGTGGAGATGAAGATGTGACTGTGGGTCGCAGTGCGATGGAGGGGGAAGTTGATCACGGTGTGATGGAAAGGACCACGGACGTGGTGTAGAAGAGACTGCGGTCCTGTTAGGGTTAGAGGGAGAGAGGGAGTCACGGATGACTATCGCTATTAGGCTGTTGGAGATGAAGAGGTGGGCTAGAATAAAGATGGGGCTCGCCATTTGTAGATGGGACACATCAATTTGCCTACTAAACCTGCATAAAAACACACAATCCCTAGTAAAAAGCCTTGATAATCCAACCAATTAAGCAAGATTGCATATTGTAAGATTTAGGAGATAAAAGCAAATGTACTTAAGCAAAAATGGGCCAAAGATGGCGACTAACATCATGATGAATATGCATTCATCACATATGAAGATGTGCCCTCTGTGTGGGACCTCCGTGATGCAGTAGTTGAGAGGTGTGATGTTATGGTTGCGGAGGTCCACCACGTAGAGGAACCAATTCTTTCTAAGCGTGTAAGGGGCCAGCACCAAGCCTGGATTGTGCTCTTTGATATGCTGCAGCATGTCAGCCACCTACTTTGAATTGTACGTCCCTGCTAGTAGTATTTTTTCCATGGTTGGGGTGGTGTTATAGAATGGCTTCCAGCCTGTCTTGATGGTGACATTCTCGAGCATCACGCCTTCCAGGACCCTGAATAGAATATTTCCTACGATGACTTTTGAGCGGAACATGCCTTGAAGTGCTCTGCGTCATACTGAGAAGTATCTATCTCTCCAGACGATGGCTTCTTCTTTTGCCTATGGCCTCAGGATCATGTTCATTAGTTGTTGGTCCCGGATCGACAGGTATCTAATGGTGTGCCTATCAAAATCGGCCATCTCGAAGATAGGGATCTCTGACAGCATAGAAAATGCATCTGTCATTGAAGTCCTTGTCCTAGGGGGTTTCTTAGCAATTGAGATATATAGATCCCCCCTTCTCCCTCAGATTCTTCAGATGAACCCTCCACTCAGCTTATAGATATTTCTTCTTCGTCTTCATCTGGGTCTAGCGGGGGTGAGGGAGCAGATGTGTCGACGTCGTGGGCACTCTCTTGTCCTGTGGAAGTCTCTTCGGTATTTTTGTTTATCGTCTCTTCCTCAGGCATTATAGAGGGCCCGCTAGAGGTGGATGATGATGATGAACTAGAGGAGGATGATGACAATGATGGTGGAGATCCGGAGGCTGGCGGTGATGGCAATCTCCTGGGATGCCTTGAGCGGTGGTGGTCATCCCTTTCATCCATCCTTTGCTCGATAGTGTCAAGCCGTTGGAGTGCCATCTACATCATATTATTCAACACCTCTAGTTGGTCGGGGAGACCAACTAGAGCCAATAGATTATGCTCCTACTCGTTCAGCCTCCTTTGGAAGACCTGAAACTTGCGGGTTAGGGAAGCAAATGTAGTTGTGTGGTTGCTTGTGACCTCCCACAAGTTATCAAACTCGAAGCCAAAGGCCTATCCCAATGAGGAGGGGAATTCCACTGATCACCTTCAGCTTCAGGACATGCTCCTTGCGTTGGCAGCACGGTCTGATAAATAAGCATCGTCTATTGGTGTTGAGTTGACCTGGATTGTCCTCAAGGGCATATCTATGGATGGGGCGTTGGCACCCTTGTTGTTGCCTCCGCCTCTTTAGCTTGGGGCTGTGGAGAAGGTTGCGGAGTAGGTGGATGATGATCGACCATCTGGAACTCGGCGTCCTCCTCCATAGCGATCACTGACATAGATGGTTGTAGTGTCGGCGTCGATTGTACGGCCCTGAGCTCTGCCTCCAAGAGCTCAGTGAAAACCTCGTCGTTGTTGCAAGAGGTGTCCAGCTATACCAATGCCTCTGCCGTTTCTGGAAGGGCTGAAGCATCAGGCACTACGGCTATTTCATCTTCCACAGTGGCCTCCGGGCAGATGACCGTTATAGCAGCCCCGTTGATGTCGACGACCTCCCTGATGTCGACACTTCTTTTATAGACGCGGTGGGTGTTGTTGTGGTTGTAGTAGATGGTTCAGTGGCGGCAGCAGTGACCATCAGAGTGGCGGCTGCTAGCTGTGTGGCAATGGTGGTCGGCTCGGCGGTGGCGGTGACAAGCGAGTCTTCAATGATGACTGTCGATGATTTGTCATGCCGAGCATTGAGGGGTGTGGGCCTCCCTGTAGAGGCCATCCTTTCTTGTATGGTCCTGGTAGTGGCATAAGCGGCTTTAACAATCACAGCTTTGATCTCTATTTTTTTGATGACCAGCTTTTCTGCATCATAGTTCACATAGAGTGGGAGGCGTAGGAGGGTGTCTGTCCTCACGAACTTGTAGAAGAAGTAGTGGCCCTCCTTCTTGAAGATATTCACCCTTGTGAGGAACTTGATGTCGATCTTGTCGTCTGCTCGAGTGCGCGATAGGAAGTGTGGCTCCTTATGGTACACCTAGTTGTACCATGATCAGGTTGATGACCCCTCCCATGTTGTACTTCTTGGTGGCGTTCTTTATCGAGTGCAGCCGGCTTAGTAGGAATCACCCCAAGTTGATTGTCTTACCCTCCATCATGTGCAAGATAAGATGGAGCTATTCAGTATATAAGTTTTTGGTTTCGTACTTACCGAAGAGGAGGCTTGCCACAATCTTATGTATAATCCTCTAGAAGCACGAGTGAACAGCCTCCACCTTGCTCCCCAGCTTGAAGGATGATTTGCCAGTCAGCTTCTTCCAGAGCATGATTGGGTCGAAGTCGTCGCCCTTGGTGATCCGGGCACCATTGTTCAGCAGCTCTCTCTCAGTCTCACTGGAAGAGAATATCTCATTGAGAAGCCTCTTTGAGATGTTGTGCTCAGTGTTCTAGAGGTGCCCTTGTAGTCTGTCCGATCCTGCGAACCTTTTGGTCTCTTCAGGGGTATTTGGGACTCAATAGAGGGAGGAGATGAACTCCTTGGTGAGCTCGGTGTAGGAGGCAGAGTAGCTGAAGCAAATCTTCCATAGTCTGGAAGCTTCTAAGACGTTCTCGAGTCTATTGAAGATGTCGATCTGATGGAAGGATGCTTGATGGCATAACTGGGTTGGCCGGTAGACTTTTGTCGCCAACTCTATGTAACGTCATTGTTGCTCCTCCTCTCTAGGCACAAATTGGCCCGGTGAGTGTGTCGGGACTTCTGGTTCGTCTATCGTTGTCGGGGTCGGTGTTGCTTCCATTCTGGGCCACTTCTCGGCCTTAGAGAGCCCAGCCGCCTCAGGGTTTGGGCATTTCTGCCTGGTGGTGGTTTCACTTATGGCCACGGGGTTGATCCTCTGGCCTTGGTTGTCAACCTGGATGGCAGTTTGTTTGGTGTGGGCCATTTTCTATAATGATTAAACAAAGGGATTAAGTAAAAAGAAGTTGTTCAATCAAACTATATTTGCTCGATAGTGGGCAGAAGGCGAGAGTGAGTGTGCCGCCCGATACGGTTGGGCGATATTCTTTAAAACTGGTATCGGCTCGGGCACTTATAGAAAACATGGTGTGCAATATGTAGGTGCCCGATACCAAAAGACCGATACTTTTCAAAGTGTACTCAGGGAAAACTGGTATCGGGCAGAAGTCGGCATCGAGGAAATGATAAGGATTGGTCGATATGATTTACGCAATAAACCAGTATCGGGTAACTCCTCTAATGGGCCTTCACGAGATGATCGGTAGATGTGTCACGCAATATGAGTGTCGCGCAGTTAAGGTGAAAACACTATAACATCACTACATGATAAAAGGAATGATGCATGATGTGTTGTGTCGTGCGATATAGCTGTCACACAACACAGATGAAAGTGTTGCAAAACAACCCAAGCAACATAGGCATCGTCGCAAGCTCAAGTTCTTTACTCGATAAGATGTGTTGGTCGTCGTGTCATGCTATATGGCTATCGTGCGACACAGGAAAAAGGGTTGATGTAAAACAAAGTGGTAAGGAAGATCGAAACGCTTATCGCATGAAAAGCAGAAACTCAATACATGTTAAAAGGTTCTGCCCGACATGGGCAAGAATGTGATAGGGTGGCATGCGATAGGGTTTGACCGATATGATTTATGTGACAAAAAGTCACGCGATAAGTAGGGTGCTACAGGGGATCCTTAAGGCGACACGAAGGTCAGTAGGAAAAGGCCGGCATGGGAGTTTTGAAAGGGGAAAAGAATGTGCAATATAGGAGAAAAATCAGGTTACTCGGTAACCTGACAGGGTAAATCTCAGGCTACTATATATAGCTGGTCGTGAGTGGGGTAAAAGGGGTAAAATTGGGACACGTGTCATGTGAGAAGATGAATCGCCTTATAAAGCATGGTAAAATTAGTCTAATCTGTCTTGTCGTGAAGATTTCGAGGAGGATGAGAGTCGTGCAGTACACATGTTAGGTGCCAAGGATGTGGCGCCTGATAAGCGTTGCCCGGTGCACTCCTTTCACGACATGGGTCTGCACGAGACATGCATCACGCGGTGCATGATGCATTGGGAGATAGGTCTACCCAGCATGGGTGTTGGGAAGCCGATTAAATCTTACAAGCACGGGGCATGCAAGCCATTACGGCCTGGGTGATACGGCAGCCTGACACGGTTATCGCACAGCACAGCTCTTGCCTGGTATGCCTCTGAAAAAATCATTCAAAACTGAATCCAAGGGGTCGCCCAATACTCATAAACGTGGGTTGGGTGACATGGGTATCACAAAACTTGTCGTGCTTATAAAAGGCAAAGGAAAACTATGATGCATACCCAGTATTCCAATAAAGGGCTTAAAGGAAAAACAAAAACAAGGGTAGAAAAACTAAAGATCGTAAGGCACTTGATGGGTAAAACATCATAGGCCTAAGGGTAAATTTTGGCCTCAAATAGTATTACTCACCAAGTCAATAAAACTATGTTGGTGGCCCATGAAACAGAGTTTGCGCTCATGGCATGGGCACAGACTCGGGCCTTATTACAATGAGATTGTTCATAATGTTCTTTGCAGGAAAAGGAAATAACATCCTATTCTAGGAAAGTAAAAGCTCAGGAAGCCTCCTGAGGAGCGCTGTGGTTCGCAACATCAACTCGACATCTTCGAATCCTACTGTGTTTCTTTGGTAAGTGCAGCTTCGGCATCCTCCAGGGGTATCTCGGATCTCCTCACAAAGGCTTCATCTTCATAGAACCTTTTGACCCGGTGTCCGTTGACTAGAAAAACTTTCATTGGATCTTCTTTATCATATAGCTCCATCATCCCAGATGGGTATATCTTTACTATTATGAATGGTCTAGACCACCTGGTCTGCAATTTTCCTAGAAAAAGACGAATAGAAGATTTAAACAATAAGACTTTATCACCTTCCTTGACGTCCTTTGCTCATACATGGGAATCATGCCAGACTTTGGTTCTTAGCTTGTAGATCCTTGCATTTTTGTAGGCATGAAGCCTAAGGTCTTTAAGTTCTTGTAGCTAAAGAAACCTCTTCTTTCCATCTAGCGTTGGGTCCAAGTTAAGGCGTTTGATGGCCCAGAATGCTTTATGCTCCAACTCAAAGGGTAGGTGGCAAGCTTTCCCGTATATTAGGTGATACGGTGTAGTGCCAAGCGGCATCTTATACGCAGTCATGTATGCCCAGAGAGCATCATCTAACTTGGTTGACCAGTCCTTGTGAGACTTACCGAGCATTTTCTCTAAGATCTGCTTGATCTTCCTGTTAGAAACTTCGACTTGTCCAGACGTCTATGGGTGGTATGGCGTGGCAACTTTATGACGAACATCATATCTACACAAAAGTGATTCAAATTGCCTTTCTACAAAGTGAGATCCACCATCACTGGTGATGGTTCTTAGCACTCCAAACTTTGGAAATATTATCTTAGTAAAGAGATCTATCACTGCTTTGGCATCACAAGTGGTGGTGGGTATAGCCTCTACCCATTCAGAGATGTAATCAACTACAACAAGGATATATTTGAAACCATAGGAAGAGGGGAAGGGTCCCATATAGTCTATCCCCCACACATCAAATACTTCTACTTCAATCCATTCTGGCAGTGGCATCTCATTTTGACAAGAAATATTCCCAGTTCTCTGACATTCATTGCAAGCTTTGGCATAGGCGTGTGCATCTTTGAAGAGAGTTGGCCAATAAAAGCCTGATTGGAATACCTTAGTTGTGGTCCTTTCACCTCCTAGGTGCCCTCCATAGGGGGGGGAATGACACTCAAATAGAATCTTTCGGGCTTCATCCTCAGGTATACACCTTCTATACAAGCCATCGGTACAATGCCTAAACAATAGAGGGTCATCCCAGTAATAGTTCTTCAGATCATAGAAGAATTTCTTCTTATGATTGTAGGACATTTCCGGGGGGAGTTGTTTGCAGGCCAGGTGATTGCAGAAGTCTACATACCATGGCCCTTCAGGGTTGTCCAAGTGGGAAAAATAGATAGATTCCTCGACATAACTTTCATTGATTGGCAGTGGGTGGTCATCCTCCACTCAGATCCTCGAAAGATGGTCGGTGACAACATTCTCAGAACCTTTCTTATCTATTATTTCATGATTGAACTCTTGTAATAGCAACGCCCAACGCAACAACATGGGCTTCACATCTTTCTTCTACATTAAGTACTTGATGGCCCCATGGTCGATGTGAACTATCACCTTAGAGCCCACGATGTAGGATCAAAACTTATCAAAAGCATATACAATTGCCAACATCTCTTTCTCAGTAGTAGTATAATTTAGTTGTGCCTCATCTAGGGTCATACTTGCATAAAAGATCATGTGGTGCTTTTTATCTTTTTTCTGGCCAAGGACTGCGCCTATGGCAAATTCACTGGCATCACACATGAGCTCGAAAGGAAGATTCCAGTTAGGGGACTAGAGAATGGGTGCAGATATTAAAGCATCCTTCAGAGTGGAGAATGCTTTCATGCACTCATCTGTGAAATAAAATTTCACATCTTTCATTAATAGGTTGGAAAGGGGCTTTGCTATCTTTGAAAAGTCTTTAATGAACCATCAATAGTAACTAGCATGACCTAAGAAACTTCGGATATCTGTAACAGATGTGGGAGGAGGAAGCTTGGCTATCGCCTCCACCTTGGATCGATCGACTTAAATACCTTTGTTGGACACCTTGTGTCCTAGGACTATTCCTTCTTACACCATGAAGTGGTACTTTTCCCAATTAAGGGTAAGACTCTGCTCTTCACATCTCTTCATCGCCAGAGATAGGTTATTAAGGCAATCATCGAAGGAGCTACCGTAAACAATAAAGTAGTCCATAAAGACTTCCATTTTATCCTCTAGAAAATTGGCGAAGATGGCATTCATGCACCACTGAAAGGTGGCAGGTGCATTGCAAAGCCCAAAGGGCATTCTCCTGAAAGCAAAAGTTCCATAGATGCATGTAAAGGTGGTCTTTTCCTGATCGTTAGTGTGAATAGGGATCTAATAGAACCCTAAATACCCATCCAACCAGAAAAAGAAGGAGTGATGGGCCAGGCACTCCAGCATCTGATCGATAAATAGGAGGAGGAAATGGTCCTTGTGGGTGGCGGGATTGAGCTTTCAGTAATCGATGCACATCTGTCAGCCGGTGACCATCTTGGTAGCCACCTTGAATCTGTTATCTCCTTTAACCAAAGTTATACCTCCTTTCTTTGGAACCACTTGGATTGGACTTACCCATGTGCTATCGTTGATGGCGTAGATTATTCATGCATCTCAGAGTTTGACAACCTCCTTGCTGACCACTTCTTTGAGCTTCTCATTCAACTTCCTCTACGGATGGGCATATGGCTTGGAGTCCTCTTCCATATGGATCATGTGCATATACACAAGAGGGTTGATCCCCCTCAGGTCTCTGATTGAGTAACCTAGGGCTTTTCTCTGTAGCCTCAACTCCTCAAGCAACTGATCTTTTTAGTTGTCTATCAACTCTGAGTTAATGATCACCGGATTCATCTTCTCCTCGTCTAGAAAACAATATTCCAAGCCTCTTCGAAAAACTTTCAACTCGGGTTGGGTATCCTTCTCTTGTCCATCGGTGGGGTCTTTATGGAGGGAAGTGTACATAACTGTCTCGAGAGGGTCTTCTTCTTTAGAAAAACCTTCAACTTCTAGAAAAGCTAGTAGTTCCTTGACCTCTGGATCCTTGACCTCTTTTGCCTCGCCAGATAGGGTGCCCATCAGTGGGTCTACCATGGCCTTTTCTTCCCTTACTTCATTGCATAGATGTTGATAGCTTTCAATGAAATAAGAGGATTCAAAGAATGAAGGGGCTTTCATACAATCTATGATGTTGAAGTCGATGTGATCTCCTCCAGCCCTGATCATAATCATACATGCCACTATGTTGATGAGGGCATGGCCGGTTGCTAGGAAAGGTCGCCCAAAGATGATAGGGAAGATGGGATCTTCTACTGTATCAATTAAAACTATATCACATGGTATAAAGAATCGCCCAACTCGAATGGGCACATCCTCAACTACTCTGACTGGCCTAGTAAAGGTATGATCGGCCAGCTGAATCCTCATGTTGGTGCTTACCATATTAGTGAGTCCAATCCTCTTTGCAAGGGACAAGGGCATCAGGATGATGCTTGCCCCCAGGTCTACTAGACCTTTATGGGTTATGTTATCCCCAACTTGGAAGGGGATGACAAAGGCCCCAGGATCTTTCTTCTTCAATGGCATACTTGCTTTGATGAAGGAACTGGATATCTGTGCTAGCTTTACGGTCTCCACATCTTCAACTCTCTACTTCCTCAAAATTAGATCCTTTAGAAACTTGGCATAAGTAGGCATCTCCTCAATGGCATCCAGAAACGAGATGTCAACGTGCAATTTCTTTATCACGGCCATAAACTTCTCGTACCTCTTTTTCAACTGAGCTTTCACCAACTTATGCGGGAAGGGTATGTGGGGTGCGTACTTGTCTGGACGCTCTTTAGAAGAAACGTCGTTGACTCTTTCTTTGGTCACTTTCCTTAACGTTGCGGGGACTTCTTCTTCAACTTACTCGGGGCTATCGTCTTTACCTGGTGTTGTCATTATTGTTACTTCCTTTTCAACGGCTAGTCCTACCACTGTACCTGACCTTAAGATGGCCATTTTTGCGGTCTCATGCCCATGTGGATTCGCTTCGGTGTTGGAGGGGAAACGCCCCACTTGATGATTGATGCTCTAGGCAAGTCTCACCAGCTATTGGTCGGTCTGTTTATTGTGCTGCTGGAGCTCCCCTATCTGGGTAGAGAATCCACCCATCTGCTGCTGCATAAACTTAAATAGGGTCATGCTATCCATGGAACATTTATGCATCTTCTCATTCAGGTCGTTCTACTTCTTGGCAAAGGGCATCAGCTCCATCATCATAGATGGTCACTGCGGCTGGTTCTGCTGGAAAGTCTGCTACTGCTGGAACCTTGTTTGACGTTGCTGGTTCAACGATCCTCTCGAGGGATTTCTATCCACCATCTAATGAGAGTTCTTAGCTACACTAGTGTTTTCATATGAAAAACTAGGGTGATCAGGGCATCGATACTAGACATAACTGACGTTTTATGTATTGTCCTCATCAAGATCTCCTTGAACAGCTATGTGCGGGCAGAAGTCAGATAGGTGGTCTGGCTCTCCATAGGTGACACAGCTCCTCACCACTTCCTGTCAGACTTTTCCTTTACACCCCTACTCCTTTAGGGTTTGGACATCAGTTACAATTTTGTCCAACTTAGCCGTGAGGGCTTCCATCGCTTTGGATTCTCCCATTGTGGTATGGCCCATAGACTCTCAATCATACTCGCTATCCTGCTGATTCGTGGCCATGTTGTCAAAAATTTCTCTGGCCCTCTGAGCACTGAGTCCTAAGAAATTGTTGCCATATACAGCGTTCAAGGATTTCCTCTCTGCGGCACACACCCCATTATAGAATGTGGTGATCATCTTAGGTTCAGAAAAGCCATGATGTGGGCACTCCCACTGGTAACTTTGAAACCTCTCCCACGTCTCATGTAGGTTTTCCGTGGGTTTGTGTGAGTACCTCGTTATCTTGTTCTGACACTTGATTATTCTTTCAATAGGTAAGAACTTGGCGATAAATGCGTTAGCAAGATGCTCCCAATCGGGAAGACTCCCATCTTATAGACTTGTGTACCACTCCAATGCTTTGTCTCTCAGAGAGAAAGGGAAGCATTGGATGTAGATGTGGGCTATCAGATTCTATTGATCTTGAAGATGTTGCAAGTCCTCTTAAAAGTTGTGAGATGGTTGTACGGGTTTTCTTCAGTAGTATTCCCGCCAAACCGGTTATGTTGTAGCAGCTGGAGGAAAGAAGGCTTCAACTCGAAGTTGGCGACATTGAGGGGTTGCACAACCACTGGATTCTCTCTTCATTTTCCCAGACTTGGACAAATGAGCATAGGGAGCGGGCTTCTGAAGGTTGCTCACCCATGACTTGTCAAAAGCGAAGATGGTTTGAAAAGATGAGAAAGTACCTGGAAAGAAAGAAAAGTGTATAGGTATTAGTAAGTTGTATGAACTATGTGCAGTAAATATTTGCAGTATTATATGCATATGTACAAGGTTTTTGGCAAAGTGTAAGAAAAACTCGAGTTTGTAGAATAGTTTTCATTGCCTATCCCCAGCAACGGTGCCAAAAAGTTGACAATCCTTAAATGTGGGTCCAAGAATGGAGTCATATCTAGGTTATCGGACTTTAGAAATTTATAATACCTGAATGTTTAAGACATCCTGCAACTAGCAAAGGGTCGAAATAGTTTGGGGTCTAACACATGGATAGGAAGAACGGTGCTTCAGGACTCAAGTTTTACTTGTCTAAGCACGTCAAAAAAGGTCGAAGGATAAGGTTTTGATATAACAAGAAAGAATTATAAAGAATCAAACAAAAAGCCTATCTCCAAGGGGAGTTACCAATAGAATTACTATTTTAAGGTTTAACAATTTTTTTATAGAGGTGTTGTATATAGGAAACCGAGGGGATAAAACTATCGTCGAGGTAAAGCATGAAGGAGGAAAACATAAACATAGCAAGTGGCAACAGAATACATCATGCATCCTCTTCTCTCAAAGAGGATGTCTCTGACTATGCACCAATTCTCTCTCTCAAGAGTGTTGGACATAGACTAGAATGGAAAGATATTCCAGGGCAAACCTGATCCTGGGTACTCTCATACACATGAATCAGACCAAACTCTAGAGTTTATGACATCCTTCTCTCAAAGGAGTCAAAACGAGAAACACGATTTGATGGTTAGTTATAAGTGTGATACAAACAGAAGAGACCAGAGTTCATATGATGTAAAGAATCATCCAACAAAAAGGAACCATATACAGAACAATATGAGATAAACTCCATAGACTCCATAAGCATAAAGAGATAAAAAGTTTAGTTACAATGCAAGAGTATTTGAAACTAAAAAGTTGAAAAAGAAAGGGAAGATAGGTATCGGCCTCCTTGATGTAGGAGGTCGATTAACATAGCAGTGGATCCCTAAGGTAATGCTAACCCGGTACCGGGTAGGATCCCTATCGGGATATGACCGTGTCGGGTTATTGACCGTGTTAGGTCGCGAACCGCGGTGGGTAAAGGGCGTATCAGGATAGGACTCACTACTTGATATGGTCGTGTCGGGTGGCAGGCCCTGTCAGGATGTGGTTGTGACGGGTAGGCGATATCGGGTTAGGTATCACATCGTGTTTGGACATGTATCGGGTTAGCCTTCTCTTAGGTTCTCAGGTTCCTTGTATCAGGTATAGATGGGCGAGTGATCTCAGTTTGAAGCCCAACTAGATACCTGGCATGTTTGAAGTAGCCTTGAAGGTTGTGTGGCGCTTCTGCTGCTACCAGGTCAAGTTCTAAGTGAACTCCTCCCCTCCCTCTCAGGTTGGGGTGTGCTCATCTAGTATTACTCGGCAGGCCTGGGAACTCAACGCACTAGCTCCTTTATGCTCTTAAAGTTAGCTCTTCTAGGGTTCTGACCTATTCCATCAGAGCCTTGTAGCTATTATTTATAGGCAGAAGCTGGTGGGAGTTGTGCCTTTTGTTGGGCCACATGTCCTTTGTCTTATGCATTTACATGGCTTTGGGAGAGGGTCGACACGTCCATCACCCGACACCGCTGGCGGGGGACATGTCGTGTCGGGTTGTGAGTAAATCACACTCGATCATGTCAGGTAATGATTCTGGTGGGCTACTGCACCGAGGGGTGGTCGTGTCGCGTGATCAACTTCGTTGGCCGATGGACCATGGCGGGCAAGACTCCTTATCGGGTAATAGTGTGTAGTCCATCAGGGCTCCTGCGCGACACACCCGTGTCGGGTTGCTGCCATATCAGGCAACAATCGTGATGGGTAAGGGGTGTATCGCTTCACATCTTCATGGGTTGGGGCAGTTAACTTGTTGTGCATGGGCTGGGACTGGCCCATTAGCATTCTTTTGATGGGAAAATAAGAGAAACTCTGCAAAAGATAGGAAATGTTGTCAGGAGCATAGTGGGCATTATTTCTATTCAACAAATAAGATAAAACAGAGAGGAAGTAAGGTTTGGAGGCAGTTTTGATAATAAAATATAAGCTCTAGCAGCCATAAAATGGGTGTTATCACATGTAATTGTGGACATAAGGATATATCATCAACTCACCCACGTATATTCAACAATATGCACTCTAAGTTTCCTACAGGAATTACTTGTTTCACCATCCAACAATGTCTGACACTTGAATGGATCTATGGCATAGGGAAACAATATGATTAGGGTTTCACTTGATTAATTATGCCTATTGGGTAAATTAAGGCTGCATCAAACAAGTTGACATACAAACCCTAATTCATTCTAGCAGGCATAACTATAAAACAACTCTAGAAGATATAAAACATATGAGGCATAAACTTGCCACATCATCACATGATATCATTGCCATACAAGTCCATCATCATTATCACATCATTAGGGGATAATGATACCACATATCATCACTAAAGGATATCACCTCAAACTAGGCACGAAGCCTCTACCAGGTCATACGACACAATCACATAGTTCATGCACATCATCATTATCGCATCATGCCTCATAAAGGGTCATAATCATTGCCATGTGTCATATAGGAAATACCATAGCAAGCACAATTTGTGAGTGAATTTAACTTGCAACATTAGGGTTACACAAGTAGGAGAGAGAAAACATCATTGCATGTTATTTACTTCCAGCAAGTTTAAGAAATTACATCATATGCTCAAATTAGGGTTAGGGTTTCCATAGATAACCAATTAGGGTTTCCATCACAACACTTAACATCGAACCCTAGGCACATCACTTCTCACATTCTTGGAGCACATTAGGGTTAGGTGTTATTATTATGATCAACTAATCATTCTAAACAACACTATGTATCGACCAAACCACATAGCAACCACATGACTCACATGTGTAGCAACCACATGACTCAACATGTGTAGTGACCACATGAATCAACATGTGTAGTGACCACATGACTCAACATGTGTAGAGACCACAAAAGATCAAAGTGTAACGGCCAACCAAACTGACCCAGGTGTGGCGAACAAACCATTCAAGTAACATACCTAATTAGGGTTAGAGTTAACTACGGTCCAACCAACATAGACCATATCAACATCAAACTAAGGTTGTGTCGACCTAACCAACCTAACATGGGTAGTGACCGACACAAGGCTCATATGTAGTGACCAAACAACAACTTATGTAGCAACCAAAGTAGCTTAGGGCTAGGATTATGGTGACCATACCATAATCCTAGCACAACATCAACATGGTTATAGCAACCTCACAGAACCAAGGAAAAATGTTGACCAAATCAGATGCTTAACATCAAGAAGATCAAGTGACACCAAGATGAAACCTCATGAAAGGTGAGCATCAAAACCCTAAAAATGATCATCACCAAAATCAACAAGGAAACCATGCTAAGAGAGAGAAAACCAATGTCTAACACCTCTACACAAGAATTAAAACCTCCATCTAGCATATGATAGACAAAACATAAACATGCTGACAAGACCAAGGATCAAGATGCATGTAAGAAACAACAACTCCACCATCACTTAGATTTTAGGTACATGAATTAGGGTTAACAGAAAGATCAATCTATACAAGAATACTTCATAATCTTGAATCATAAAATAAGATAGCATCATATAACATCTTATGAACACATTTTAGAATAGGATAGTAGAATGCAAGCTCAATAAAGTTGCAATAATAGTAGTGGAGATAGTTATATAGCCCGCCTTGAGGTGAAGATACACTCCAAAGCCACAAGCTCCAAGAGAGAGAAGAGAAACACCAACCTTGGATCAACTCCTTGTCCAAGCAAGATCACCTCAAGAGAAGAAGAACACACCAAGGTTAAAGAAAGCTCAAAGGAGAGAGGGTAAAAACCCTAGCCTGAAAAAGAAAGAAGAAAGAAGAGAGATTCATCACACTCAGGTACTACCATGGTCAAACCATAGTCTCGACCTCTATGGAGAGAAGTTACTCAAGATAGCCACCATTGTAACCCATAATCCAACGGGTTAGAGAAGGAAGAAAGAGATAGGGTTTCAAGGAAAACTAGATCAAAGAGAGATAACAACTTACCAAGGTCATGAATCACCAAGAACCACCACAGCACAAGTGATCAAGCCCTATATCACCACATGCAAGAACAAAATGACAACATTCTTTAAGATCCACACCTCCACTTGCACCACCAAGATCAAGGTCGAACACTTGCAAGAAAAGAGGAAGAAGAGAGATAAAAGAGATACTTACATGTGAAAGAAGGGGTATATATACCCAAGGATAGGAGAGAGGTGAAAGATATGAGGTGTTAAGATATAATAGCACCTACATACACATGTTCCTCAAAACCATGTCCATGATAGAACTCTAAACATGCATGCGTCAAAGGGGGATCAAAAATAAGGTAGTGTAGCAACCACTTAGTACCACTACACCCTAAGGTCAAAATAAAACCAAGGGGAAACATAGTAGCGACTGCTACACTATGTCACCCCAAACAACAAGATGACACACACAACACAAGCACCCTAGTGACCCTAACCAAGTCCAGGGCACCTAGGTCACTACAAATCAACCAAAGAAAGGTGTATCGGTCAAAGCACTCTCAAGGGCACAAAACACATGGGTCGCTACAAAGGTCACACCAACATGGTCAACACTAACAACTCAAGCACCCATGCAAACCATACAAACCCTAGAATCAAAACCCATGATGCCACCTCATCAACCAATGTCTAAGCATCATTCTCTCTCTCATGACGCTAAGGCACAATAGGCACGTCCAACGTGTGACAAACTGTGGGATAAATTGTAAATTGGTCCAAAACCAACACACATATGACATAACTAGCCCACACATCAACCAATTGAAAATGTAAACATGTCACATGTTTTTAAGGTGCATCACATGATTATTTTAAGGTTTAATCATATTATTAAGTAAAGCAAGCAAGATCAATCACTAAGTTTGGTCAAGGGTCTTACAGTGCATTACAATAATGTTGGCTTTTGCGTCAGGTTTAACTAGGTGACCTTAATGAGATTAAGTTCCTAGAAGCCTACAGATGGACTATGGAAAAGAGTTGCACATACCATCTATCTAACAATTGCATAATATGTAATTGGAAAATGTTGCCTACCTTAATAATTGGTTATGGATGCTGGTGTTGACCATGTAATAACTTAATTATTTTGGTTCTTGGCTCTCTAGAAGGTTTTTGTAATCTTATAAATTGATATGGTAGGGCTATTAATTTGAAAAATATAGTTGGAGTTACAATTAATTAAAGTCCTAACTAAATATCATGAAATTGTATGTTAATCAAATCAAATCAAAAGTATTTTGACACATTGCAAAATTTTCTTATAGAAACAAATGGCAAACAAATCGTCATTGAAATTAGTCCTTAAGAAGGACAAACTTAATGGAATAAACTTCCATGACTGGTTTTGGACTTTGATAAGTGTTCTCAATATACACCTGTGGCAGAAGAACCTACTCCGGATGCACCTAGGGATGAGGTGGATGCTTATTGGAAGCATGCCATTGATGCCTTAGACATTAAGTACTTTATGCTATGCGATATGAACCAAGAGTTGCATGAGAAGCATGAAGACATGGGGATTCTTGATATGGTAACACATCTTAAGAACATGTACCAAAATCATGCAAAGTAAGAATAGTACAATGTCTCGAATATGCTCTTTAAGAGCAAGTTGATAGAAGGAGATCCAATAAAGACTAATGTGCTCAATATGATTGGACATGTGGAACATCTAGAGAGACTGAGAATCCAAGATTTGGACACACATATGATTCTACAGTTGTTTCCCACATCATATAGATAGTTTATCGAGTGTTGATACTTGAGTAACATGGCCAAACCGCTATCAGAATTTTTTGGCATGTTGGTAAATGTTGAAGCACAAATGAAGAAGGACAGACCCGTTATGCTGATCAATGGAGTGAATTACAAGGATGAAAGAAAGGCCAAAAAGAATTTTGAGGCTAAGCTGAAGTCCAAGTCTTCAACACTCAAGACAAGAAGAGAGTTAAGTACAAAAGGAATATGCCATTTGCACTTAATGGGACATAGGAAGATGAACAGGAGATAGAGATCTCCACTTCAGGTATATACATTATAGCGATAAATATGTCTACCTCTTCATCTTGGGTACTAGATACTAGATATAGATCTCACATATGTTTGAATATGCAAGATCTGGGAAGAAGTAACCCTTTGAGAAAGGACAAGGTTGAATTGTACGTTGCAAATGGAGCAAGAGTTGTTGCCACTACAGTTCGAATCTATAATTTATCTCTACCAGGGGGTATGTAATAGAGTTAGAGAACTGCTATTTTGTACCTTCTATTCATAGAAACATTATTTATGTATCTTGTATGGAAAAGAATGGATTTAATTTTCATATAAATAATGGTCAATGTTCTATTTAAAAAGATGAGTTCTTTTATGATAGTGCCCCAACGTCCTATGGTGTTTATATGCTAGATCTAGAGACAAATGTTTATAATGTAAATACAAAAATACTAAAACTTGAACTCAAACAAAACATACCTTTGGCATTGTCATCTAGCGCACATCAATGAGAAATACATTTATAGAATCCATAAAGATGGATATCTAGACTCTTTTGATTTTAAATCAATAGAAACATGTGAATCTTATTTGTTGGGAAAGATGACAAAGACTCCTTTCACTGGAATCAATGAGAGAGTGAGTGATCTATTGGGACTCATATATACCGATGTACTTGGGCCTTTTAGAAAAAATGCTAGAGGTTGTTAATAGTACTTCTGTAAAGACATCATCTTTACAAAAAAAAATCATGGCAAACAATAGCATCAATGTGAAGCAGCGGAATTTTAAACTTTGACTTTATTCAATAGTATAAAGAGTACTTTACCAAATTTCCCAAAAGGGTTACAACTTTATACAAAATGAGGATCTACGTAGAGGAAGACTAAAATCAAACCAACTTGTCTCCAAATAAAAACCACTAACATATATAGCCAAGTCCAAGCTAGATGGTTGAACTCCACATCCTAGCCTTAGGCTGGTTCACCAAGCTTCAACTGCGCACTCTGATCCTATACCTGGGTGGTTGGGGTCACCCAGCAAGAGAGAGATAAAGGTATGTGTCAATAGGAGTAAAGGACAAATGTAAGCTAAAACATTGCATAATAAAAGATTTCTCTATGCTAAGAGTGCCAAAATAATGAGGCATGTATGTCAAATAAGGAATATGAATTTTTGCCATAAACTCAACAACAATAATATAAACAACATTCATGATTAAATTTGGCTAGATTAATCAAATATAGGGTTGAGGCACCTATCGGACCTCAACCTCTCGGTGAGGGAGCATAACACATTCCCAAACCCTAAATCTATATAAAGTGGTAGGGGAATCAAACCCCAATGCCTAGTAGGAGGACTATAACCTCAGTGCTCTATGGGTGATTTGTACTCATGTACACTACATTAGTTAACTAGTCATTTTCATCATCATGTTAAGTAATTAAATGGCAGTTAGGATAATTTCCAATAATAGCAAGGGGGTCCATGACCCAAGAATAATTTAAGCAATAACAAGAATAATTGATGATAAGAGATTCAACTCAAGTAAAGAGGCAATGAAAGGCAATAGAAGAATTTCATGAATAAAAATGGGCACAAGCCTCATTGAGAAACATGGGTTGGATAAAAAGACCCAACTAAAGGATAGGGTGCACATTGCACAAAGTAAACAAATAGGTTTGCACATACCCTATTGTAGCTTCATTCACATCACTTTCATTGATTAGATTGTATCCCAATAACTTTTGTCCTAGATTTAAGTATATGTACATGGATTCGGTTTAATGTAATGTATAAGGGTTCAAACCCTACTTTTAAACCTTAAAAACCAAAACCTCAATTTGGGACTCAAAACCTAGACCAAATGATTATTAATATTCTCTTGATTCAGAAAACACCTTTTATTTCTCAATTTGGAGTTATAATGATTTAATTACCATTTTTAGAACATTTAATATGATTAAAATGGTATCTAAGGAAAACTTTGAACAAGGAAAAAGAATCAAGACTCAAAAATCACAAATTCGGATTCTACATTACAAATCCTTTTCAATGACTATTTATTTGCATTTTTCTGACCAATGGTTGATTTACTATAAATTAAATAAAGCAGACCAATCAAAATATAAGAAAATGCCATGTAGGCAAATCCATGTGCGAAACACCAGCCATAGTGGCCGGACCCATGCTGACATGGGCCAATCAGATTTGGCCCAATCACTGGTCTGCACCTACTTTGCTTCGGTCAAGGCGAGTGAAGCAAAGAGGTAAATGACCATTTTACCCTTGCTCATCAAATCAAATTAATTAAATGGTGAGGGCAGTACTGTCATTCGTATCTATCAAAGTTGCAGCGAGAAAACAATATAGTGTGCAAGATTACACAATTACCCATGTGAAATCAATTGTGCTATCTACTGGGCAAGGGTACCCTTGTCAATTTCTCGGAGAGTATCTACCTCCTGCAGCCGTGGCTGGGAAGGAAGTACCCCTAGGGCCAGGGCATGACTAGGCCTCGAGCCTCGATTGTACTCAACCTAAGGGGAACATCCCTCTATGCTCACGGAACCTCAGCCATGAATATGCGACCCACGTCAACGACTACCATTGCGAGGAACTCCTGAAATGGCAGAATAGCTTGAGGAACTGAGTAAGAAACCAACTGATCAAAGCACATTAAAAACGACTACAACAGGCGGTGTCAATGACCCTAACACATCCCCAGTGTTGAAACAAAGTCATCGCCACCATTTCTATGACCGGAGGTGCACTGGGAGGTTGAGACATGGCCGACGGTGGGGAAGTCTCGACCGGATATAGGTCGGATCATAAGAAGCTAAGCGCGAGTCAAACAGATGGTCGGAAGACGTTTAAGGGGTTCAGAAAACCTTAGCCGAGCTCCAACTGTAAGCGATGAGGGTGGAGTAGACTGGGGTTGCTCAGAGGTCTTTGGAAGTAAAACTGAGTAGGTCCAGGGGATTCACAACTACTGAGGGGAAATTGAAGGAGGAGGAGGATTCATGGTGATAAGAGGGTCCTATTTCTAGCCTTATATAGGCGTGAGGTAACCTCAAGAACCCTCTGTGCAAAACGGCAGAGAGGAGGTGAAGGTGGCATTTTGGGTGTTCCATGATCAGACCACCACAACATATGAGAAAGGGTTCAAAATGACCGGCATTGAAAGCCAAAGCCGAGGGAAGAAAAATCAAAAGAAACGGATGAGAAATAGAAGAGAAAAGGAAAAAAAGGCAGAGGCGACTTTACTGTACAACAAGTCGCGGACGACTGGAGGTTGAAGAGGGCCTCGTGTTCATTGGATCGACTCGTACACAAATGTGGGTCGTTGGATGAGTGCCTACGGTGGAACACAGTGCGTGACAGGAATAATTAACCAAACATTGGTGTTACACATCAAATAAATGATATCAATTTAAGATTAAGGTTACACTATATACAATACTTGTAAAATTAATTTTAACAGTCAAACCAAGTCCAAATGACCCCAAATTTGGACCATAGGTGAGAATTGAAGGCTAGATTAATGATATATAATTAAATTTTCGTTTTTCACAATATAAGACCCTTAAACACCATATGGCCCATTAATATGTATATTAATGCATTTTAAAATACAAAACCATTTTCTAAGTAGTTTCTTTAATAATATTTGAGGCAATTGCCATAAAGTCATTTAAGTGTCATGTCCCACTACTAATTCTCCATTTTATTTCCTTAATAGCAATTTGGAGGAGAGAGAGAAATGAGTGTTATATCTTCATTAATAAATTCAAGTGCACATTAATTCTCATTTCTTATTCCAAAAGGATATAAAATCTCCAAATTAACATTATCCACTAGTTATGACTCATTAATGGCCAATTTGCATCATTAGTCCCAATTATCATCTTAATTGGATTATTTGTGCAAGCACCCCTTCATTTATCATGAATGTGGGTAAACATAGATTTCATCCTCAATTATGGCTCAATTTCAACATTGAGGCCAAGAAGGCTACAAAAGATAGGGAAATATATGAAAAAGATCCAAAAGGACATGAAAGAAAAGAAAAGAGTGAAACTAGGTAAATTGCAAGGAGAACCTTGGATTTCAGTCTGTTACAGCACTCCATCCCTTAAAGAGGATTTCATCCCCGAAATCACAACAAGAGGGAAGAGAGGTTGAGTGTGTAACATCCCAACATTAAAAAACTAGGTTATAACCCTTAATCGAGGGTACTGCATAAGCTCTACATATAAGTCAAGTTTACTAAGGTTTCCACCATACAGATCACTTATATCAAATGTACTACATTACATATTTTTGTCTCATTAACATTCTAAAATATTCATCATCCTAATTACTTGTGTCACATTGTATTCACATTATTTGTAAAAAGAATTATATATCAACATTATGTACCATTGATGTGTATTTCACATTTACTCATTAAAAATTTTAAGCGCAGTTAGGGTTTTCTAAATCATCTCATTATTAGGTACAAATTTGGTGTATTACCCTTAGTTATCCCATTAAGGCTTCTAGGCACAATTAGGGTTTACTAAGAAATCTCAATATACATGAATTTGTTCTCCATTATTTTCATGTTGATACCATGTGAAATTATCACAGATTATTTTGTGAGAAATAGATAATATTATCCAATAAGTTATTAAGTCTAAATAATGTCACATTTTCTTACACATTATCACATCACTTTTTATACTCACCTTAATGTCACTACTACAGAAAAGGCCTTTGGCGTTGGTTATTTAGAGCCTTTAGCATCGGTTTCCAAGTGACACCCAAGTGGGTGCCGCTAAAGGGCGACACCTTCAGCGTCGGTTTCTAACCGACGCCATAACCCTTCCCGCAACCAAAAACACGCCAGTAAGGGAACTATAAGTGTTGGTTCTTAATGAAAACCGACACTATATCATGATCAAAGACGTCAGTTATTAAACCAACACTGATGCCATAACCCTTCCCACCACCAAAAACGTGCCAGCAAGGGAACTATAAGCATCGGTTAGTAAAGAAAACCGACATTATATCATGGTTAAACACGTTGGTTATTAAACAATAACCGACGCCATATCCCTGCCAGCACGGCCGTGCTTCCTAACACGGTCGTGGTACCTAGCCACTATAGGCGTCAGTTCTTATAGATAACCGACCCCAGCCATGGAAGAGACATCATTTTTTTGTTAATAACCGATAATGTATGTCTTTATTGTCGGTTTTATACAAATAATCGACGCATGTGTTCTGATTTTTTTTTCTTATCAGTTTGCAGGTCTGCTGTATGGCTAGTCAGCAGGATGCAGAACCAGCAATTTAGTTCTGAACTGTAGGTTTGAAGCATCCATTGATATCAACCAACAACAGACCACAAACCTGCAAAGTCATTCACATTTAGACACATGTATTGATCAGATACATGTAGAAACCTGCAAAGTCATTTACATTCACATTCAGTTCCATTCATTTCATCTATTTTCACATTCAGACATTCATGTATTGATCAAAAAAAGTCATTCACACTCACACATATGACAATTCAGAAAAAGTCATTCATATTCACATAAAAATAATTATGAGAACAAAGTTTAGAAATATCATTCTTTATTCATCATCTTCATCATTGTCATCAGAACCCCAATTATATTTAAAAATCCCCACTACTTGTAGGGCTTTTGCCCATTCTTCTCTTACAACATATAATTCCTCCCTCGTATAGGGAGTATGTACATCTACTAACTTTCCACATGTATTGAAGTCAGTTTTAAACACCTACAAAGAGAATGACGTATATATATAATTAATAATATATAATAAGATTGATATATCTCATATTATCTAATGAGATTATATATAATACCTTATGTATAGTATCAATTTTCATTGCGGCATGTTTGATGATTAGGTCCATAAATTGCATCACATAGTAGGCGCATGCCCAGTCGTTGTCTTTTGTAGCACACTATAAATTGAAATATACAAAATATTCAAAAATACAAATAAGCACAGTTCACATAAATAATGTATACATTGGAATCGGGAAATTACTTTCACATTCTCCCAAATTAGTGGCTGATTCTTTTTCCTAGGGACCTTTTCTCCAGCTTTTTTGAACTCTTGTAAAGCCCTACATTTTAATGTAACACATTAAATTGCATAATTAAATAGTAATGTAATAATAGATGTTAACAGATATAAAAATATGAAATATTTCTCACGAGAATAATGGCCTTTTCATTGTGTGTCCATATAACGTATTCAATTCATTCCCCGCAGGATCTAGATAATAGATAGTGAACATCTTGGGGATAATAACTAGTAACTCCCAATGCCTACCACTACAGGTAGGAAAGTTAAAAATTAATAACTCAAAATCCACAATAAAAATGTAATTTTCTTAAGTCCAAATTATAAGCAAAGTAAACTTACTCGACATTGAATGGAGTTATTATCATCATCTTTTTATTTTTTACCAAAATATTCAAAAGCATCACAACAGTATGAAGTAACTGAAGAAGGGTTTGTATCTATAAGACTAATCAATGATGGAACTAAAAATCCCACATGGGAAAATGCAAAATTTGTACATATCGTGTGTAAGTGGCTACAAAACATGTATTATGTATGCATTAATGTATAAGAAACCAGATCACCGTATATAAAACAAGGTATACGGATGTATAAACAAGATCTCACCATATCCACAACTCTATCATAGATGTGTTCAGCAAATCATAACGAAACAACTCCAAAATATCTTGTATAAATAGCTTGTTTTCGTATGATTGACATGCATTAATACATATGCATTAATACATATGCAAAACTTGTATAAATAGATTGTTATCGTATGATTGACCTACAACATCCTCTAGAATTGTAACATTTATAGGGCAATTTCGATCATGTTCGCCGATCCATACTGCCATACCCCTACAATTAGGACCTAACGTGGCATGTAGGTCCCTTGGAAGCCAACTTGGTAGTTGAGGAGGTGGACGTAGAGACCGATATGTAGCGGGTGTCATCTTTTTGACATGTATATATAATTTCAGATCAATTGACTCATATATACACACTAACAAATTAACGTAATGTAAATTTACCATAAAATATTAGTATAGACGACATCCGCTTTGGGCCACATTATCACTCCACCTTCTGTCTCACCAAGCGTTTTAGAATCTGGGTGGGCATATGGTAGTTGAAGATCCCTCCAGTCGGGGAGTATATGTATTGGGGTCACATGAACTGCACCAGCTGGTACTGGAGACCCATGAAACATCTCCCCTGGAAGGGTTGGGTAAGTTTGTGCCTCTACAACGATATATTCTTGACTTTTTAGACAGCATGGCTTCAACCCCTACAAATTTATGTAATGAATGTTATATACATATATACATAAACATATCATCTTGAAAAGACTAGCTACTATGTCATAAAATATTTATAGAGGATGTGCTAGGTGGTGGGTCTATAGGATTACTCCCAACCTCTACAGTAGGAGTAATAGAAGCACGATACGTCACAGGTACCGTCTGAGAGGCCATCTGAGATGCCTGCCACTTCACCATTGCTTATTGGACTTTCCTCTCAATTAATTCATCTACCTATACATGGATAAAAGAAACGTAGATATCGATAATTGAATTTCCTTTCACAATAGCATTCTAAAAAAAAGAATAGGTTACCTCAACTTGTGAAATTCTCGCTTTTGGGACAAGTTTGCACTGGGATGGCCCAAAGAACGATTTGATTCCCACACCAGCGTCTGCACCCCTAACACATCCAGGATGCTTTGGGTTACCCAGAGCAACTGTCAATTCATTCCTTGTGCCCTCAGGGATAAACTTGCCTCCCTTCCTCTGCTCGTGCAGCTCCCGCTAATCGCATCAACAGAAATTGGTAAGTAAACATAACAATAATCAATATCGATCGATTTCTCTAAGAGTTAAATTTTACCATTTTTGTAGCTGCTTCAACAGTTGTGGGCTTCGTTATATCTCCCTTCTTGTTTTGCCTCCCAGCTATCCACATACCATGGTGAGGTAGAGGTGTGGGGCCAATAGTAGAGGACTCCTGAGTAGCAGCAGACTGAGCAGTAGACTCATCCTGTAGTCTTTGGTGAACGCCTGCATATCCACTTGGACCCATTATGTGGTCATGCACATTCAATGCATGCTTTGCTCTTTGAGCATCACTAATAGCCTTCTTAGTAAGTACATTGATTTGGTTAGTAACACTAAAGGTTAATCTTGAATAGGTGAATACATAAGAATGTATATTAATTAAATTGGGAGTGGCACTTAATACCTTGAATTCATCCATTTTTCTTTGGGTAACAAAATCCTCCCAGTCTTTTGTGTCTAGGTAGTTCCATTGCTCAGTGGCTACCTTTTGCCTAAATTTATTTTATAAAGAGAATACAAACAAAAATTATTAGTGTAGAGTTAGTCAAAAAGTGATCAATGTCTAGAATTGGAAATCAATCAAGAACCTCTTCTCAGCATCGTGCATGTAATCTTGGGTGAGATTTGTCCTATAGTTCCTTAGGACCCTCCCACAGCGTTGCATCATGCATTTACGATGCAGCTTTTCATCCAAATCAAATATACTCTGCAAAATAGAATTGTTATTAACTAGTATCCTAAGAATTAGTAATAAAAAAAAATAGAATTGCAAATAATAATAACTCACGCATAGTTCCTTCCATACTAAGTCTTTCTTCCCCTTAGTAACTTTATGCCAGGATTCAAAAATAGGACTACAATGGTTGTGAGTAAGAACCCCAAAATATGAAATAAATGAGTTGCGGTTCACTCCAACTAGATTTCCTACATGATCGAAATCCACAACCAGTTTGGGTCTGTTACCCCTTTGATGTAGTAACTTGTTCATCATTATGATGCCCCTTACTTTATCATTTTTTTTTGCTGCTCATCAAGTGTCCCAATTTCTTCAGGGGGTACATCACCAACCTAAAATTTTACAAAAAAAACACACTTACAGGATATAACTATAAATGAACATATAGATAAAAACCTCAGGGATATATTTTTAAAACTTACATTGTGAGGTGGCGCATTGACATCCTCACCCTCATGGTAATCATCAGCATGGTGTTCAGGAGAATGCTCAACCATCTGAATGTTCACATTCACATTGTAAAGTAATTCACATTGTAAAGTTCACATTGTACAGTTCACATTCACATTGTAAAGTAATTCACATTCTAAAGTTCACATTCACATTGTAAAGTTCACATTCAGAAAAATAAAATATATAAACATATATAAACATGCATGACTCTAATATTGTGATCTTTTATCAATTAATAATCCTTCATTGTGATCTATGCACACATACAAGTCATCATTAGCTTCAATATTTGGTGGTGTTGGCAACCCCACTGAGAATGGACTGGAGTCATCATACTTATCATAGTATTTTTCTTCATCTATAGGATCTTCAATGAACTGTCTTTTACCATGAAGAACAACCGGCCATTTATCATTTGCAGGATCATCGATATAAAATACTTGTTTCGCCTGTGATGCCAATATGAATGGTTCACCCTTCTCGCCAATCTTTTCAAAGTTTACTAATGTGGAACCCAATTCATCCACTATAACTCATTTGGTGTTATCAACCCAATTACATTTAAAGAGCGGAATTCTGAAATCTACGTAGTCAAACTTCCATATGTCTTCAATGAAAATATAATATGACATTTTAGCTTCATGTGGACTCTTATCCTTTGCACTTGCAAAAAACAATGAAGACGCTTGAAGGGTGACCCCACGGTTTTGGACGACACTCTTATCATCTTGACGCTTTGGGTAATATGAGAATCCATTTATGTCAAACCCTTCATTAGACATTACATTCAATTTTGGTTTAAAGGTGAGGCATTTGATAGTTTCAGTAAGATTATCTGGTGTTTGAGATAGTTGATGTAATACTTTATCTTCAAACAACTTAATAAAGGTCTTGTTATGCTCTCTAGCAAGCCACGTTGAATTGTCTCGAGGATATTGTCTCTTGATGAAATTGGTATGTTCCTCGATATAAACACTCACTTCTTTGATGTTGTGTAAAATATACAAGTGACCTTGTTCCAACTGCTCACGGTTGATTACTTTCATTCGTGATCTCAAAATTCTTTGCCAAAATACTCCTTAATATTCTTGTCATTAATAGGAGCGTCATTACCACTCAGAAAGTCATTGCAAAAATCCATAACCTCTCTTACCACATAACCCTCAATAATACTCCCTTCAGGTCAACAATAGTTTCGAACATCACCTTTAAAAGCACTCATGTATCGTTCAAAGGGATACATCCAATGCAAGAAAATTAGTCCCAACATTTTCACTTCCCTAGTCAAGTGGACAACAAGATGTACCATGATATCAAAGAATGAAGGAGGAAAATACATCTGAAGCTGACATAGGGTAACAACCACTTCTCTTTGTAATTTATCGAGAGTATAAGGGTCAATAACTTTGTTGCACAGACTATTGAAAAAGAAACAAAGTCTGGTGATTGCAAACCTTACATGCTTCGACAATATAGATCGAATTTCCACAGGCAATATTTGTTGCATTACAGTGTGACAATCATGAGATTTAAGACCTATCAACTTCAGATCTTTCATTGATACCAATGTACGGATGTTGGATGAGTAACCCTGTGGCACCTTAACATTTACCAAGCATTCACAAAAAACTTTCTTCTCCTTTCTCAACAACGTGTAACAAGCGGGAGGTAAGTATGTTCTCTGATCGCTACTAACTACTTCTGTTAATTCTGTCCTTATTCCCATTTCATGTAGGTCCATTCTAGATTTCATCCCATCTTTAGTCTTATCTGGTATATTCAATAGAGTACTGATGATGCATTAACATACATTTTTCTCAACGTGCATGACATCGATACAATGCGTGACTGCCAAAGAACTCTAATAAGGAAGATCCCAAAATATTGACTTCTTCTTGAATAAAGATTTGTCACTTCGTGTGGCCATCATACATTGTGATCTCTTACCAAATTTATTGGCAAAGTATTTTACTCTTTCATAAACATCCTCCCCTAGTAGAGGTTTAGGTGCACTTTGTTCCTCATTTTTTCCATTGAATGCTTTGCACAACCTACTATACGGATAGAATTTTGGAAGAAACCTTCGATGAACAACATATACAGTCTTGTTGTTGTGTTTTAGTCATATCGAATCAGTGTTCTCTTCACATATAGGACACGCTTTATATCCTTTGACACTATATCCATACAAATTCCCATATGCTGGAAAGTCATTCACAGTGCAAAACAACATAGCGTGAAAATGAAATATCTCTCTTTGTGAAGCATCATAGTTCATCACACCTTCACCTCAGAGTTTCTTCAAGTCATCAATCAGAGGTTCAAGATAAACGTCGATATCATTTCTAGGTTGTTTAGGGCCCGATATCAACAATGACAGCATAATGTACTTATTTTTCATACACAACTGAGGAGGAAGATTGTATATAACAAGCATAACTGGCCAAGTTCTATATTGTCTTCTCAATGTCCCGTACAGATTCATCCCATATGTACAAAGCCCAAGTCTTAGATTCATTACTTATTCACTAAATTCAGGGTATAATAAATCAATCTTCTTCCATTGTGGGGGAATCAGATGCATGTCGTAGGATCCCATCATTATTTCTCTTAACATCTGCATGCCACCTCAAATTCTTCACATCTATCGGATTGGCAAACAAGCATTGAAATCGTGGTATTTTAGGTAGATACCACATCACCATGGCAGGACAACCAGTTTTGGACTCCCCCGAAGTCATCAATTTATACCTTGACGCACCACATTTGGGATTCTTTCAAATCCACATAGTCCTTTTGAAATAATACACAATCATTCGGGCATGTGTGTATCTTCTTGGCCTCCATTCCCATTGGGCACAATAATTTCTTTAAATGGTATGCTGAGATTGGCAGCTCGTTTCCTTCAGGTAGAATTTCTTTCAACAAAGACAAAAATGACGTGAAGCTTTTGTCACTCCATCTATTGTTAGCTTTCATCTTATACAATCTCAACACAGCGTTAAGCTTCGTAAACTTACAACCTATGTATAATGGTATCTCAGCATCATGCACAATGTTTCTAAACATGGGAGGTGGATCAGTGTGCTCTACCCCACAACTGTCCAGCATCGCATCAACAATGTCTACTGGAACTGGTTTGTTCACATCTACGTCATCGGAGGCAATTTCTTCTTCCACACAAGCACTGCTATCGACATCCACTGATTTCAGGTTTGAAATCTCTCCATGCCAGTGTCATTCTGTATAGCCTTGTACAATCTCGTTGCACATGACATGACTTTTGATTTCGTCACTAGTGTTGACTTTCAAGTTGTTACCGCAATGCCTACATGGACAGTAGAACCTATCTCCAGTTTGTTTCCTATGTTCCTCAAAAAATCTAATAAATTGATCAAGATCAGAAATAAACTCTGGGGTGCAGCAATTTGGAATGGACATCCATGATCTATCCATTCTATGGTCAAAGAGAAAACAAGTATATATTAGAACAAGATTAGGGTCTAGGGTTAAAAGATTAGGGTTTATGGTTAAAACTTTAGGGTTTAAGGTCTTATATATAATAAATGGGTACCACCTATCCCATTCTTGAACACCTAATCTCACTAGTAAGTGTATAATGTGTATTGGGTTTTCAAGAAAATTTCGGCAGCATTTCCCCACTATTTTCCAAGTACATATGTACTTAGATAACAAATGGGGAAATGCTGCCAAAATTTTCTTGAAAACTCAATACACATTATACACTTACATCCTAAGTGGGATTAAGTGTTCAAGAACAGTCTCAAACTGGGGACTATCCAAAATTTACTCATGATGAGTAAATCTAGGATGGGTTTCTAGGCCAACATAATATAACACCATAGAACACACAATTTTCTTATAAAAATACTTGTGGACAGCCATAACAATGTATCAATGCTTTCTAAATTAATCAATGTATTATTTTATAACACAAATCATGGTGGGTATAACATAGCAAAAAACTCAACATGTCACAACAGAAACATGTCCTTAACCTAATATACAGATATTTGTAACAAAACTCATTAGGAAGACCATTCACATTGTTTCCTGCAAGAATATCATGATCTCCCCATACCTCATCCAGACTCGTCATCATATGTATGATACATAAGTTTACTACAACATTGTTTAAAATATATGATGTTCATGTGACATCAACTTAGGGTTACAACAACATAGAGAGAGAAAGTACTCTATCATTATAATAATCACACAAGAGGCTATGTACCATTATCTCTTACTTGCATTAGGGTTAGGTTAAGAATTATGAGCTAAATTAGCATTGCAATCAGCTCTTTAAAAAGCTCTAATATTTGTATTCATTCGAGCGCAAAGGTAAGACTATAGGATGATGGGGTAAGCATTTATACTATCAGTTCCTAGGGTTTACTTTTTTACCGTAACAATATTCATTAGAGTTATAGACAACCATATTAGGGCATAACCCCATCCTTTTTATATCAAATCTAAAGAACCAAATACATTAACCTCTTAATCATGGGATTACATCTATATTGGTATGTGGGTTCATCCAAGACTATATCCTAACTAGGGTTTAGGGTGGTATCGGGTTTGGATAGGAATAAGGGTACCAAACCCTAATTCCATTGCAACATGATTCAATATGGTATAAACCTAAATTATTAGAAATGTTAGATTATATTAAAATAGACAAATTTAATGATATACATAATATATTAAACAAATATAGGGTTTACATGTATTAACCACTCAACATTCATGTATTAACTACACTTTTAGAACTAGATGCATAATTAGACTCTGGAATGTATAGGATTGGATGATTAGATATACCAGCGGCAGTGGCAGAGACGGCGATAGTGGCGGCGGCAGGAGCGGTGGGAGCAGTAGGAGCAGGCGAGAGTAGGAGTAGGAACAAGATCGGCAGGAGCAGGAGCAGGAATGGCGGGAGCGGGAGCAGGAGCAGGACCGGTGGGAGCAGGAGCAGGAGTAGGCGGCAGCAGGAGGCGGCAGTGAGCGCGGCAGCAGGCGGCGGTGGCCAGAGCGGTAGGTGGCAGGAGCAGTTGCGGCGGCGGCGAGCACAGTGAGTGGCAGCAGGAATCGCAAATTTCCAGACCTAAGCTCTCGGCAATGAAATAGAGAAAGGGGAAGATTCTGCTTCGTGCGGGTGCTATTAATTTAACAATCGGCGTTAATTATTAAAAACAACTGACGCTTCTAACTATAGGCGTCGGTTGTCGTAGAAAATCAACGCCAAAGGGGGGTGAAAATTTTCGCGGGTACAACGCGTGAAAACACATCGGCGTCGGTTATTGCAAGAAAACCGACGATAAAAATGGGCCTAATTTCTATCTCGTGAAAAACCTTTAGTCGTTGGTTGATTTGTTAACAACGGACGTTGTATGTTAAATTTTGGAGGTAATTTTTTTTCGCTGTAAAATTTAGATTTGGCGATCGATTTTAGGTATCGGTTGCTTATTGAGGAACCGACGCTAAATAAAAAGTGATACTTGTGTTTGGCCACTCTTCACATATAGAAGTCGGTTTGTGTATTCAACTGACATTGTATGGTTAACGTGTCGGTTTCTTGTATACAACTGACGCCTGTAAATGTGACATTATAAACCATTTCTGTAGTAGTGTGTCATCAGTACTCATTACACTTCATTTGAACATCACATTAGGTATTTTGAATTATTGTAGACTTAATCATGCTTATGCGAATCTAATTACCCCTTATTACATTTGAGTCATTACATATATATTTTAGTGAATGAGGTGGAACACCTTCCGTATATTAATGAATTAATCCATATATCAAATTATGATAAGGTGATTAATGGGATGTGTATTTAGAGAACAAGGTGATATGTCTTACATATTTTGATAACTTGATTAAGTTATTATTATAATCCATTTATAGGTATCAAGGTATATTATGTGATGATTACACCTAATGTCACTAATGTATCATGAAAGGGATTAAGGACATACACATGTATATATTGTTAAGGCTAGATGATTACATATTAGCATTTAGGTCAACATGACCAGTTCATGTGATGTATTCTTAGCAAGCATTAGTTCCATTCATTAATAGGGTGACATGATCAACATTATTTACACTCATAATTAGTGATGAGTAACTCATTATTATGTGCTTCATGTATGTTTTAGGGTTCAAGCATATGAACTATGCATTATATGACTTTATCATATATTCATTTGTATATAAACAACAAGTTAAATTATAATTATAATTTGTTTGGTAAATTCTATTCATATAAGTTCACTAATATGTTTGTCCATGAAGTTAGGGTTTCTAATTCTAAAGGTATTAGATTTTGCTATGTATTGGATTCCATCCCCCTAAAAATGGATTTTGTCCTCAAAATCAGGTATGCAAAATCTACCAAGGTATTACTATTTCTTAAAGGGTTGACTAAGTCAAACTAATTATAGGTAAAAGAGTATACAATCATGTATATGGTCCAACACTTACTTGTTTACTACCAAACTTCAAAGTCTAGTATAGGGTACACTAACCCTAAACATGGAAATCTAAGACTCATATAAGGTACTTAGGGCTTACAGGATGATTTTGTTTAAGAAATAAAATCATCACATAAGGTTTTCTAAGGTTACTAAACAATGAGGTAATATATCTAAAGTATGCTATTTCGAGTTGTCTGTATCAGATCAGGCCAGGCCGGTGTCAAATGAACTCAGGAGTCCCTGTAAACCAAGCTAGTGGCGCGGAGGAAAATTTTGCCATCCCCCAAGTTCTAACCCTTTCTAGACACCATCCCTTTCAACTTCTTTCCCTAATAGCTACTCAATAGACTAATCACCAAAAACTTGATCAAATTATATTTCTAATATGAAATTATTATGATCCTAAATCATTCTTTCATAATTGGTCAACTCTAAGGTGAAAACTTACTAAAGGGAAACTATTTGAGGTAAGAGTTTCTATCTAGGAGACAAATTGAATTAGTCAAGATTCTGACTACCTTGATTCTTTGATACCATGTTGTAAAGACATCTTTATAAAAATGAATCATGGAAAACAATAGCATCAATGTGAAGTAGCAAAATTTTAAACTTTGACTTTATTTAATAGTATTAAGAGTACTTTATAAAATTTCCAAAGGGGTACAACTTTACACAAAATGAGGATCTAGGTAGAGGAAGACTAAAACCAAACCAACTTGTCTCCAAACCAAAACCACTAACATATATAGTCAAGCCCAAGCTAGATAGCTGAACTCCACATCCTATCCTTAGGCTGGTTCACCAAGCTTCAACTGTGCACTCTGATCCTATACCTGGGTGGTTGGGGTCACCCAGCAAGAGGGAGATAAAAGTATGTGTCAATAGTTGTAAAGGACAAATGTAAGCTAAAACATTACATAATAAAAGCTTTCTCTATGCTAAGAGTGTCAAAAGAATGAGGCATGTATGTTAAATAAGGAATAGGAATTTCTGCCATAAATTCAACAACAATAATATAAACAACATGCATGATTAAATGTGGCTAGATTAATCTAACATAGGACTGAGGCACCTACCGGACCTCAACCTCTGGGTGAGGGAGCATAACACATTCTCAAACCCTAAATATATATAAAGTGGTAGGGGAATCAAACCCCAATGCCTAGCAGGAGGACTAAAACCTCAGTGCTATATGGGTGGTTAGTACTCATTTACACTACATTATCTAACTAGTCATTTTCATCAAAGGGAGGAGGCTACTTTACTGTACAACAAGTCACGGACGACTGGAGGTTGAACAGGGCCTCGCGTCAGTTGGATCGACTCGTGCACAAATACAGGCCATTGGATGAGTACCTACGGTGGAACCGAGTGCGTGATAGGAATAATTAACCAAACATTGGCGTTACACATCAAATAAATGATATCAATTTTAGATTAAGGATACACTATATTCAATACTTGTAAATTTAATTTTAACGGTCAAACCAAGTCCAAATGAACCCAAATTTGGACCATAGGCGAGAATTGAAGTATAGATTAATGCTATATAATTAGATTTTCATTTTTCATAAGATAAGACCCTTAAACACCATATGGCCCATTAATATGTATATTAATGCATTTAAAAACACAAAACCATTTTCTAAGTAATTTCTTTAATAAAATTTGAGGTAATTGCGATAAAGTCATTTAAGTGTCATGTCCCACTACTAATTCTCCATTTTATTTCCTTAATAGCAATTTGGAGGAGAGAGAGAGAAATGAGTGTTATATCTTCATTAATGAATTCAAGTGCACATTAATTCTCATTTCTTATTCCAAAAGGATATATATCTCCAAAACATTATCCAATAGTTATGACTCATTAATGGCCAATTTGCATCATTAGTCTCAATTATCATCTTAATTATATTATTTGTGCAAACACCCCTTCATTTATCATGAATGTGGGTAAACATAGATTTCATCCTCAATTATGGCTCAATTTCAACATTGAGGCCAAGAAGGATACAAAAGATAGGGAAATATATGAAAAAGATCCAAAAGGACATGAAAGAAAAGAAAAGAGTGAAATTGGGTAAATTATAAGGAGAACCTTGGATTTTAATCTGTTACAACACTCCACCCATTAAAGAGGATTTCATCCCTAAAATCACAACAAGAGGGAAGAGAGGCTGAGTGTGTAACATCCCAACATTAAACAACTAGGTTATAACCCTTAATCTAGGGTACTGCATAAGCTCTACATATAAGTCAGGTTTACTAAGATTTCCACCATACACATCACTTATATCAAATGTACTGCATAACATATTTTTGGCTCATTAACATTCTGAAATATTCATCATCCTAATTACTTATGTCACATTGTATTCACATTATTTGTAAAAAGAATTATATATCAACATTATGTACCATTCATGTGTATTTCACATTTACTCATTTAAATTTTATGCGCAGTTAGGGTTTTCTAAATCATCTCATCATTAGGTACAAATTTGGTGTATTACCCTTAGTTATCCCATTAAGGATTCTAGGTACAATTAGGGTTTACTAAGAAATCTCAATATACATGAATTTATTCTCAATTATTTTCATGTTACTACCATGTGAAATTATCACAGATTATTTTGGGATTAATGGATAATATTATCCAATAAGTTAATAAGTTTAAATAATGTCACATTTTCTTACACATTATCATATCACTTTTTATACTCACCTTAATGTCATCATTACTCTTTACACTTCATTTGAACATCACATTAGGTATTTCGAATTATTGTAGACTTAATCATGCTTATGTGAATCTAATTACCCCTTATTACATTTGAGTCATTACATATATATTTTAGTGAATAAGGTGGAACACCTTCCACATATTAATGAATTGATCCATATATCAAATTATGATAAGGTGATTAACGATATGTGTATTTAGAGAACAAGGTGATATGCCTTACATATTTCGATAACTTGATTAAGTTATGATTATAATCCATTTATAGGTATCAAGGTATATTATGTGGTGATTACACCTAATGTCACTAATGTATCATGAAAGGGATTAAGGATATACACATGTATATATTGTTAAGGCTAGATGATGACATATTAGGGTTTAGGTCAACATGACCTGTTCATGTAATGTATTCTTAGCAAGCATTAGTTCCATTCATTAATAGGGTGATATGATCAACATTATTTACATTCATAATTAGTGATGAGTAACTCATTATTATGTGCTTCATGTATGTTTTAGGGTTCAAGCATATGAACTATGCATTATATGACTTTATCATATATTCATTTGTATATAAACAACAAGTTAAATTATAATTATAATTTGTTTGGTAAATTCTATTAATATAAGTTCACTAATATGTTTGTCCATGTAGTTAGGGTTTCTAATTCTAAAGGTATTAGATTTTTCTATGTATTGGATTCCATCCCCCTAAAATGGATTTCGTCCTTGAAATCAGGTATGAAAAATCAACCAAGGTATTACTATTGCTTAAAGGGTTGACTAAGTCAAACTAATTATAGGTAAAAGAGTATACAATCATGTATATGGTCCAACACTTACTTGTTTACTACCAAACTTCAAAGTCTAGTATAGGGTACACTAACCCTAAACATGGAAATCTAAGACTCATATAAGGTACTTAGGGCTTACAGGATGATTTTGTTTAGGAAATCAAATCATCACATAAGGTTTTTTAAGGGTACTAAACAATGAGGTAATATGTCTAAAGTATGCTATTTCGAGTTGTCCGTATCAGATCAGGCCAGGCTGGTGTCATATGAACTCGGGAGTCCTCGTAAACCAAACTAGTGGTGCAGAGGACAATTTTGCCAGCCCCCAAGTTCTGACCCTTTCTAGACACCATCACTTTCAACTTCTTACCCTAATAGCTACTCAATAGACTAATCACCAAAAAGTTGATCAAATTCTATTTCTAATATTAAATTATTATGATCCTAAATCATTCTTTCATAGTTGGTCAACTCTAAGGTGAAAACTTACTAAAGGGAAACTATTTGAGGTAAGAGTTTCTATCTAGGAGACAAATTGAATTAGTCAATACTCCGACTACCTTGATGCTCTGATACCATGCTATAAAGACATCATCTTTACAAAAAAAATCATGGCAAACAATAGCATCAATGTGAAGCAGCGAAATTTTAAATTTTGACTTTACTCAATAGTATAAAGAGTATTTTAGAAAATTTCCCAAAAGGGGTACAAGTTTATACAATATGAGAATCTAGGTAGAGGAAGACTAAAACCAAACCAACTTGTCTCCAAATAAAAACCACTAACATATATATCCAAGTCCAAGCTAGATGGTTGAACTCCACATACTAGCCTTAGGCTGGTTCACCAAGCTTCAAATGCGCACTCTGATCCTATACCTGGGTGGTTGGGGTCACCCAGAAAGAGAGAGATAAAAGTATGTGTCAATAGGAGTAAAGGACAAATGTAAGCTAAAACACTGCATAATAAAAGATTTCTCTATTCTAAGAATGTCAAAAGAATGAGGCATGTATGTCAAATAAGGAATAGGAATTTCTGCCATTAATTCAAAAACAATAATATAAATAGCATGCATGATTAAATGTGGGTAGATTAATCTAATATAGGGTTGAGGCACCTACCAGACCTCAACCTCTGGGTGAGGGATCACAACACATTCCCAAACCCTAAATATATATGAAGTGGCAGGGGAATCAAACCCCAATGTGGTTTGTACTCATGTACACTACATTAGTTAACTAGTCATTTTCATCATCATGCTAAGTAATTAAATGACAGTTAGGATAATTTCAAATAATAGCATGGGGGTCCATGACCCAAGAATAATTTAAGCAATAACAAGAATAATTTATGATACGAGATTCAACTCATGTAAAGAGCCAATGAAAGGCAATAGAAGAATTTCATAAATAAAAATGGGCTAAAGCCTCATTTAGAAACATGGGTTGGATAAAAAGACCCAACTGAAGCATAGGGTGCACATTGCACAAAGTAAACAAATAGGTTTGCACATACCTTATTGGAGCTTCATTCACATCACTTTCATTGATTAGATTGTATCCCAATAACTTTTGTCCTAGATTCAAGTATATATGTACATGGATTAGGTTTAATGTAATGTATAAGGGTTGAAACCCTACGTTTTTACCTTCAAAACCAAAACCTCGATTTGGGACTCAAAACCTAGACCAAATGATTATTCATATTCTCCTGATTAAGAAAACACCTTTTGTTTCTCAATTTGGAGTTATAATGATTTAATTACCATTTTTAGAACATTTAATATTATTAAAATGGTATCCAAGGAAAACTTTGAACAAGGAAAGAGAATCAAGACTCAAAAATCACAAATTCTGATTGTACATTACAAATCCTTTCCAAAGACTATTTATTTGCATTTTTCTGACCAATGGTTGATTTACTATGAATTAAATAAATGAGACCAATCAAAATGTAAGAAAATGCCACATAGGCAAATCCATGTGTGAAACACCAGCCATAGTGGCCGGAACCACCCCGACATGTGCCAATCAGATTTGGCCCAATCACTGGTTCGTGCCTACTTGGCTTCAGTCAAGGTGAGTGAAGCAAAGAGGTAAATGACCATTTTACCCTTTCTCGTCAAATAGAATTAATTAAATGGCGAGGGCAGTATGATCAATCATTCTATCAAAGTTGCAGTGAGAAAACAAAACAGTGCATGAGATTACATAATTACCCATGCAAAATCAATTCTGCTATCTACTGGGTAAGGGTGCCCTTGTCAATTTCTCGGTGAGTATATACCTCCCGCAGCCATGGCTGGGAAGGTAGTACCCCCAGGGCCAGGGCACGAGTAGGCCTCGAGCCTCAGTGGTACTCGACCTAAGGGGAACATCCCTCTACACTCACAGAACCTCGATCGTGAATATGTGACCCACGTCGATGACTACCACTGTTAGGAACTCCCAGTATGGCGGAATAGCTTGAGGAATAGAGTAAGAAACCAACCGATCAAAGCACGTTGAAAATGACTACAACATGCGGTGTCAGTGACCCTAACACCTCCACAACAATGAAACGAAGTCATCACCACCATTTACATGACTAGAGGTGCACTGGGAGGCTGAGACATGGCCGACAGCGGGGAAGTCTCGACCGATTACAGGTCGGACAATAAGAAGCTAAATGCGAGTCAAACAGAGGGTCAGAAGACATTTAAGTGGGTCAGCGAACCTTACCCGAGCACCAATTATAAGCGATGAGGGCGGACTAGACTGGGGTTGCTCTGAGGTCACCAGAAGTAAAACTGAGTAGGTCCAGGGGCTTCATGACCGTCGAGGGGAAATTTTAGGAGGAGGAGGAGTCATGGTGATAAGAGGGTCCTATTTTATCTAGCCTTATATAGGCATAAGGTAACCTCAAGAACCCTCTGCGCAAAATGGCGGAGAGGAGGTGAAGGCGGAATTTTGGGCATTTCATGCTCAGACCACCACAATGGATGAGAAAGGGTTTGAAATGACCGGCATTGAAAGCCGAAGCCAAGGGAAGAAAAATCAAAAGAAACGGATGAGAAATAGAAGAGAAAAGGAACAAAGGGCGGATGTGACTTTACTGTGCAACAAGTTGCGGAAGACTAGAGGTTGAAGAGGGCCTCACATCTGTTGGATCGATTTCTGTGCAAATGCGGGCAATTGGATGAGTGCTTTCGGTGGAACCAAGCGTGTGACAGGAATAATTAACCAAATATTGGCTTTACACATCAAATAAATGATATCAATTTAAGATTAAGGTTACACTATATTCAATACTTGTAAAATTAATTTCAATGCTCAAACCAAGTCCAAATGACCCCAAATTTGGACCATAGGCGAGAATTGAAGTCTAGATTAATACTATATAATTAGATTTTCGTTTTTCACAAGATAAGACCCTTAAAACCCATATGGCCCATTAATATGTATATTAATGCATTTTAAATCACAAAACCATTTTCTAAGTAATTTCTTTAATAAAATTCGAAGCAATTGCCATAAAGTCATTTAAGTGTCATGTCCCACTACTAATTCTACATTTTATTTCCTTAATAGCAATTTGGAGGAGAGTGAGTGTAACATACGGGCCCACTTCCCTAGGCTCTAGTAGAGTTTCAAGAATGAGGACTGGCCCCACAGATCACCACTAGCCTTAACTGCGTGCTTTTCCCACACTCATGCGCAAGCCGGGGACAACTTCATGACTGGTCACCCATCCTAGTACTACTCCAAGCTGAGCACACTTAACTATGAAGTTCTTTAGTGATGGGCTCTCGGAAAAGGAGGTGCACCTCGGTGATATGGGTAGTCCAATCATTCCTTTTAAGATCATCTTATCCAAGGCCTCAAATCCTAGGATGTTACAATCTCCCCCACTTAGACTCTTGACGTCCTCGTCAAGGCTCAACTATATGGCCTCATAATCATTCCCCATTTCAGTGTTGACCCAAATGACCCATGTACACCGAGCTCCCGATCACGGCTTCCAACGTAAGGGCGGCTCCATCAACTCGGATAGCCCTTTTGAACATGCATGTACACTTCCAGCGCATGGGCGGCTCCATCAACTCGGATAGCCCTTTCCAACATGCGTGGACCACACGGCTCAAAGACTGGCATGCCACAGACCCCGATCATGGCTTCCAACGCAAGGGTGGCTCCATCAACTCGGATAGCCCTTTTGAACATGCATGTACACTACCAGCGCATGGGTGGCTCCATCAACTCGGATAGACCTTTCCAACATGCGTGGACCGCACGGCTCAAAGACTGGCATGCCACAGGCCCATGTGGGCCCCACCTACTGGAGGGGAATTAGCTCTGATACTATTTGTAACATCTGGGCCCACTGCCCTAGGCTCTAGTAGAGTTTCAGGAATGAGGATTGGCCCCACAGATCACCACTAGCCTTAATTGCACGCTTTTCCCACACTCATGCGCAAGTCAGGGACAACTTCCCGACTGGTCACCCATCCTAGTACTACTCCAAGTTGAGCACGCTTAACTATGGAGTTCTTTAGTGATGGGCTCCCGAAAAAGGAGGTGCACCTTGGTGATATGGGTAGTCCAATCATTCCTTTTAAGATCATCTTATCCAAGGCCTCAAATCCTAGGATGTTACAGTGAGAAATGAGTGTTATATCTTCATTAATAAATTCAAGTGCACATTGATTCTCATTTCTTATTCCAAAAGGATATAAAATCTCCAAATTAACATTATCCACTAGTTATGAGTCATTAATGGCCAATTTGCATCATTAGTCCCAATTATCATCTTAATCGGATTATTTGTGCAAACACCCCTTCATTTATCATGAATGTGGGTAAACATAGATTTCATCCTCAATTATGGCTCAATTTCAACATTGAGGCCAAGAAGGCTACAAAAGATAGGGAAATATATGCAAAAGATCCAAAAGGACATGAAAGAAAAGAAAAGAGTGAAACTAGGTAAATTGCAAGGATAACCCTAGATTTCAGTCTGTTACAACTTCCTTACCTTTACTAATGACTTCAATAAGTATGGTTATGTTTACTTGATGAAATTAAAGTTAAAAAATCTTGTAATCTTCAAGGATTTCATAAATGGAAGTACAAAACCAACTTGGCAAAAGTAATAAAGCACTTTGTTCTTATCGAGGTGAAGAATACTTAAGTCAAGATTTTGAGGATCTTCTACAAGACCGTGGTGTCGTATCACAATGGACTCCACCTAGAATACCACAACACAATGGTGTGTTAGAAAGAAGGAATCACACATTGATAGATATGGCGCAATTAATGATGAGTTTTTCTAATCTCCAGACTTCCTTCTAGGATTAAGCTCTTGAAACCGTAGTGTTTACTTTAAACCCTAGTGTTTACTTTAAACCGTAGTGTTTACTTTAAACCATGTACCATCTAAATCGATTCAAAAGGCAACATATGAGATATGGTATGGGAAGCATCACAATGTGTCTTTTATGAAGATTTGGTAATGTGAAACTTATGTGAGGAAGTAGTTTCCCGAAAAGCTTGAACCCAAATCAGATAAATGTTATTTTGTTGGATATCTTAGGCAAACCAAAGGATACTACTTCTATACTCCATCTAACAACAAAGTGTTTGTTTCTAGGGATGTTGTATACCTAGAAAAGAAATTCATTTCCAAAGGAATCCGTGGGAGAAAAGTAGAACCCAAAGAATTTCAAGACCAACAAGAAAAAATTGAACCAATAGAGTAAAAGAGGAACATAGAGAATCTCAAAGTGTTGTGGAATCTCAAGTTCCTCATGGAACACAGGAACCTAACAGATCTAGTAGGAAACACCTTGATCTTGAAAGATTTGGTTATCTTGCAACTCAAGAAGGCGATGAGTTGGTCAATGATGATGAGCCAACAACCTACCTAGAAGTTGTAAAGATACTAGATTCTGAGAAGTGGCTTGAGGCCATGTGATTTGAGTTAAAATCCATGTAGACCAACAGGGTATGGGCCTTGATGGATCCACCTAAAGCGGTAAAACCCATAGAGTCCAAGTGGGTTTTCAAGAAGAAGACTGAAATGGATGGTAATGTACAAGCCTATAATGGTCAATTAGTTACAAAGGGTTTCAGACAAGTTCAAGGTGTTGACTATGATGAAACCTTTTCTCCATTTGTTATGGTTAAGTCCATTAGTATTATGCTTGCCATTGTAGCTTATTATTACTATGAGATTTGAAACCGCATTCCTTAATGAAAATATGCTTGAGGATATGTACATGACACAACCTGAGGGTTTTATACAATTTTAAAAGGATGCAAATAAATTATGTAAGATACAAAGGTCAATAATGGATTGAATCAAGCATCTAAGAGCTGGAATAGATGAAACAATCAAAGAGTTTAGTTGTATTCAAAATGAATATGAATCATATTTTTACGAGAAGGTTAGTGGGAGCATGATTAAATTCCTCATATTGTATGTAAATGTCATACTATTAATGGGGTATGACATCCCCACTTTATAAAGGATAAAAACTTGCATAGGAAATACATTCTCTATGAAAGAATTAGGTGAAGTAGCCTATATCTTAGAAATCAAGATATATATATATATAGATCTAGAAGGCTTCTTGGCCCAAGACAGAGCACATACATTGACAGAGTGTTGAAGAGGTTCAACCTGGAGAACTCAAAAAAAGGAAACCTACCCATGTCTCATGTTTTTGTTATCTCTAGGGCTCAATGTCCTAGTTCTTGTGAATAATGAGAGTGCATGAGTAAGATTCCATATGCATCTGTAATTGGATCTATCATGTGTGTAATGTTATGTACTCATCCTAATGTCTTGTATTCCTTGAGCATGACGAGCAGATATCAGTCTGATCTCGGTGAAGGACACTAGACTATCATTAAGAACATCTTTAAATACTTGAGAAAAACTAAAGATCGGTTCTTTTCTACAGTGGTGATGAAGAGTTGGTGGTAAAGGATTACACTAGTTCAAGCTTCTGAACTGACAAAGTGACTATATATTGCAATTTTGAATTGTATTTTGTCTAAACAATAGAGTTGTAAGATGGAAGAGTTCCAAGTAAGAGATAATAGTTGATTCTACATCAACGTTGAACTTGGGGTGCAACAAAGGAAGTTATTTAGATCAAGAAGTTCGTCATTGAACTTGGGGTGGTTCCAAGCATCAGCGATGTAGTAGAACTATATTGTGACAACAATGGAGAAATTGCACAAGCTAAGGTACCCAGATCACATCAACATTCCATGAACATACAGAGGTGTTTCCATATTATACAAGAGATCATACATCAAGGAGATGTGAAGATTTGGAGATTACCAACTAAAAACAATGTTGTTGACCCCTTGATAAAAGCACTTTCGTAGCAGAAGCATGATGGTCATGTTAGATCACTTGGGATTAAGTTCATGGTCTTGGATCTAGGGCTCTAGTGGGGGTGAATAGAGCTTCCATATTCTCACAAGATAAGTTAGACCTTCAAATTATATCAATCAAAACCAAAAGCTTAAGTGCAATCTGAAGTCCTAACTAACAAGCATAGCAAGGATGAGGGAAAATGAAACAAGCACTTGGACAAGGTCGTTTAGAGTGGTTCCACTCTCCAAACTAGGAGAGAGTCAATCCACTACCTAGAGAGGTCAACCTCTAGGACTTTGCAAGTGCTTTCCTCTATATATATTCACTTATAAGAATTACAACACAAGACCCACCAAAGGACTTACCTATCCATTACAAAGAGTCTTCAACCTTACCAAGGACTTATCCACTTTGCAAAGAGTCTTCCACCTTATTCCAAGGACTTACCTACTCTTTGCCCAAGTCTTCAGCCTTCAAGGAATTACCCACTCTTCTTGGATCTTCAGCCTCTACCTTCTCCTTCACCTAGAGAAGATCTTCACCTCTTCTTCAACCTTGAAGAAGAACAACAACAACTCCACCTTCACTCGGAGTAGCTTGCTTCACCTTTGCTTCTTTGAGGAAAGGGATAGGGAAGATGGAATGGAATGAGATATTTACAAGCACAAGGAAGTATCTCTCTTATAACTGGCCTAACTCACTCATAATCACAAAATGCTATGTAAATGAGAGAGATAAAGGGGCTCAAGGAGTTGAAACACACTCAACCATAGAAAAGACTTAGAATAGCATGAATGAGCAAACTTGGAATGAACTCCAAGGCGTCCTATATAGATGGGGGTGTTCCCTTGAGTGTGGGATCACATAAGGGTGAAATATAGTTGTTTTCCAAGTTGCAACGGATCTATTCTCACTCAAAATAACTCACTAACAGTTATAATCACTTTTTCTCCATTTTTTGTATAGTACATTAGGTAGAGTTTCAATAAAGGTAACTCGATCAAACCACTAAGATATAAAGCCAATTTTCAAACTATCGATCGAGTTTGTTCTGGGAAACTCAATCGATGAGCTAAAATTAGTTTTTCTCATTGAGTCATCCAGTCAAGTTATGTGAGTGTGTAAATTGATTGATTGGTCTCTCCAAAACATTCATCACTCGATCGGTCGAGTTTCCAACTTGATTGATAAACAGCAGATGCAGGCCTATTTTAGGTCTCCATTTTGTGACATTTTGTACCTTATTCACATCTAAACATAGTAGAATGCAAGTTAAATTCTCCAATGTGAGTATTATTATCAAATGCACTTATGGATGTTCCTTGCCATTATTTTCCGGTACTTAGATCACACTTTGGATGGATGAGAGAGAAGCAAGGAGTTCTAGGGTTCCTCCTCTCATGGAGGAGTCTAAAGAAGGATCCAAAGCTCCCTCAACCTACCACTAATGGCCAAGATTTGACATTAAACAAATAAGTCCATTGATGATGAAGATTGAAGTTAATATTGCCACTGAAGACCCCAGCACGGCCGTGGGCATCGACCACAGTCATGGGAATTAAAGCCAAGAATCACAGGGACGTCAGTACTTTTGCACCGAAAGCACCACGATCGTGGCCATTAGTAGGGTCATGGCTAATTAAAGACATCATGGTCATTGACATCAACACAACTGTGGCCAACTGAAGACATCACGACTGTAACCTCCAGCCATGGTCATGGGAATTATGCACACAGTTCCCCAAAATCAACAGAGAAGTGGTCCGTTTTACACATTAATGACCACGGTCGTGTCCATCACCACAGGTGTGGCCCTTGAAGACCACCTCACCTGTGGTGCTCCCTATTCCCATGGTGAACTGAAGACAAAGATGACCTCCAAGCTACCTCACCCATGGCCTTCTGCTCCAACACGGTTGTGGTACCCCACACGGTCACGGTACCCCTTACCCAGCACGACTGTGGCACCCCTCCATGGTCGTGGTCACCACATATACTTAGCATTTCCACTCCATTTCACACCTCGGCCGTGTCCTCAACACACGGCCATGCCACCTAACCCCTACCACAGTGGTGGCCATCCACAACAGCCATGTTGACCACTCAACCCTCCTACTTTTCTACATTATTTTTCCTATTCTACCCCTACTTACCCTAGTGCTTCCCCACCACCTATATATGCATAGGTGGCGGTTGGAGCATGAAGGTTACACCCCCCAGCTTCCAATTACTCCTCCTCACCCTCTCTTGAGCATTCATTGCATTCCCCTTGCATTAATGCTCTCCACCCACCATTTCCACCATAGAAACCTAGTTTTCTAGGTTTTCTACCATAACCCCCACCATTTTCATGCCCATCAGCCATCTTGGAGGAAGGAGATCACCCTACAATAGCTAGGAGGTGAAGGAGGATCTATTTCAAGCTCCATGGAGTCCTATCCCCTTCTTCTCATTTCTTTTGCCTTTTCTTTGATTATGTCTAGCTAAGTCCCTAGTGGTGGGCTATTTGGGGTAAAAATGTGACTTTGATACCATGTTGGGGGAGAATAATTGGTAATGAACATAATTTCATTCTATGATGATTGCCTTTACTTCTATCTCATTTCCCATTATCTTGCATGTGATTTTTGCTCTTAAACTTAAATTGCTTGCTTTGTGATGTTTGATGACACTTAGCTTCTAGGAGGAATTGAAGTTTATGTAGCAATCTTTGGAATGGCTCCTAGGTCCAATTAGTTGATCCCTATCTAGCCCCCTTTGTTCCTACAAACATATCCCTCCTTTGAAAAGTGAGTGTGAGATCTAAGTGGCTAGTGTAAGTGTGATTAGTGTAATTGCCTAAGACTTTCTAAAGACTAGATGGCTAGTAGCATGAGGTGAATAACCCTCATCTCTACTCCCATTTCTACCCTTGATTCTCAATTTCCCTAGTACCACTTACCCTAGAAACCTAGACTTGACAAGTCCTACTAGAATTACACCTAACCCTAGTTCTCCAACTAGTAGTATAGGGTACATTCTAATAGAACTTTCCTTGTTGTTTGGTTTGGTAATTTAGATTGAATTATGATAATTGCATGCCATGTTGACCCCCCCCCCCAAACTAATATCAAATTACATTCCCAAATGGCCCACCTACCTAATCCATTGCTTGAAACCCACCCTAACCTTCTTGCTTATTAATACTAGTGTAGCTTAATTGTCTTTGTTTCTTCTAGTTAATTGCTTAGTCTTGCTAATTAGGGTTAAACTAGATCCTTGCTTGCTTTAGTGGTTAGTTTAGTTCTTAGTTGATAATTTCTTTGCTAGAGTAGAGTATATCATCTTGCCATTGCTTAGTTGATTTCTTAATCTAGCTTCTTAGACCTAATTTGCTTAGGATAACCTATTTTTTGGTTATCTAGTTTTCATTCTACCTTTACTTGCTTGTTGCATAATGTGATCAAACCAAAACCCCTTTTTAACCCTTCAACCCTAGTCTCCACTTTAGGAACATAGCCAACAGTGACTAAGTTCTAGTGCCCCCTCAATCTCTATGGTTCAACCCCCTTTACTTGCCTCTCACCTATACTATAACATGACCACGTGCGCTTGCGGGAGCATATTTTAGGGTTTTGAGTGAACCTAGTTAGGGGAAATCTTATAAATATCGAAAGATCCACATGTGCATTCGAGTTATGTGGGGCACATCTAACCAAAACCTAATTGGTTAGTGTGTGCACCTCTGGCTTGACACACCAAGCTTTCTGGTGTTGTTGCCGAGGATAGAGGCACTCAACCTAGCTAGTTAGTGTAGCTTAGCCTTTCCTATTGCCCTCATCATTGCTATTCTTTATTGTTTGTTCACTTTTGTATATTACCATTCTAACTTGGTTTCTTGTTGTTTGTTTGTTTATTGTGCAGGTGATAGTTGTGAATGTGCCATACACATTCTACTTGTACTGACTTGGTGTTGTACGACCCTAAGATAGGTAGGGGGAGACGCCAAAGTTGCCGCAAGCAACACCAAGCAATTGACATGGCCTAAAACAACCCTCAGGGAAATGCTCAACAACTACCTCAACCCAACCGCCACCTCCATGAGTATTTCACCCCGAGGAACTACATTTCTCCCATTACCACCCTTGTTGACCAAATGTCAGGTCAATAGTTCTTCATTCCACCCACACTCCTTGGACTCCTCCCTACCTACTATGGGATGGAGAATGAAAATCCCTACCATCATATTGATGCCTTCCTTAAAACTTGTTCCACCTTCCGTACCCCCGTTGCCACTGATGACTCCATTCAGAGGACTCTCTTCCCTTTCTCTCTAAAGGAAAAGGCTAAAGAATGGTACACTTCAAATTCAGAGTTGGTGGCTTGGAATGCGGTCAAAAATGAGTTTCTCAAGAAGTTCTTTCCAATTGCCAAAATGACTCATATGAGAAGATGTATCACCACCTTTGCCCAAAAGGAAAATGAACCTTTCCACGAAGTGTGGGAAAGGTTCTAAAAGCTCCTTCGCAACTGCCCCCATCAAGAGGTACCATTGCAGCATCTAGTCCAAGCCTTCTACACCGGGCTTGAAGAGTTAAGCCAGAACAATGTAGCCTCATCATGAAGAGGCACATTCATGGAGAAGCCACCTAAGGAGTTGTGGCCATTGTTTGAACACCTTGCTGAAAATTCCCACCATCAAGTTTCTACTAAAGGGGAACAATACAGCAAAAACTACATCCCTCGACCTCCTCCCATAGCTTCATCCCACACCATTTCCAACCCTGACATGATGAAGATGATGTCACACATGATGAATATGATGAAGAGCCAAGCTAGTGGTTCTTCTAATCAATCCACCATGGTGGTTGAAGCCGAAGAAGAGGAAGTTCATGCTTTCCACTCTTTTGGCAACCGAAACAACCAAGTTCCTATGTCGAACACTTACACTCCCGAGTGGAGGAACCATCCTAATTTTTCATGGAAACAACACAATGAAGATGGTCAAGGACAAGGGCAGACAAGGCCAAGGTATAGCTCCAAATTTGAAGATGAAGTGCTTGTGAGATTAAGAAATTTGGATGAGGTAAAGAAAGAGGTGTCCTCTCAAGGACAAAATATTAGCCGCCTTGAGAAAAGGCTTGATCAAATCTCAATCTCACTTGTTCACCGTGAAGAGGGAAGGCTCCCATCTCAACCCATGGCCAATCCAAATAATTATGGTGGTTATGTGAGCACTACTCAAGGTTCATATATCCCACCGCAAGGCCAAGTACCCCCACTTCTCCAGTACTAAGGACCACCACATCCATATGCTCCACCACCTCACCAACACCCATTCAACTATCAATATCCTGAACCACCATCACACACCTATCAACCACCACCTTCACAACAACCTCCCAAACAACCAACTTGCATACTCTAAAATCCTAACTTACCTCATCAAAGACCGTCACCACCTTCATCTTCACAAGCCCCTCCTTCTTCCCATGAACAAGTGAATATGGTGTCTATTATATGGGAAGGGAAGCTTCTCAGAAGCTTGAAAAAGGGAGGAAGAAATAATTAAGGTTGGTGATGATAACTCGATGCTAGAAGAGTCTAGTAGAGATCACAAAAGTAACAAAGCGTTTTTTGATCAGTTGTTTCTTGAGAATACCGAGTGCACCCAAGCTTCTGCTGCTCCCATTGTGTATGTAGAAGCATCCTCAATTGTCCCACCCTTTCTTGGAAGTAATGAAAGTGCTAGATATGCGGTTCTTCCATCCTTTTATGACAAGATCATGTTCTCTACCCCACATGGCATTGACATAGCAACACTTGATGCAATGCCTTGTTGGAAGCCAAAACCTCCCCATGAGACAAGAATCACCATCATACCTCCTCAAGGCCCACAAATTGTTGTAGAAACATTTGATGAAATTGGGGAGCAATTCCATGAGGCTTTAGAAGGTCCCTTTCTCCAAGAAAAGAATAGCAGTATCATGAATCTCTTAGGGTCCTTAAAGAAAGGAACGACAGACATCATAGCACTCTTTTCATTGGTGAATGATGTTCACATGGGGAAGAGAAAACTTGTGTTATTGCCACCCAAGGAAATCATTGCAACAAGATCAGTGAAATTCATCTTGGACATTAATTTTTCAAAAAAAGGGACAATCTTGGAGTTCCTCTTATCACATGCTACATTGGTGCACAACTTGTTGAGCGTGCTCTCCTTGATCTAGGTGTAGGGAAAGCATTATGCCATTGAGCATGTACATACGGCTTGGCCTCACAAAAATGGAATTAGTGGATTGTGTCCTCATCTTGGGTGATGGAACTAAGAGGAAGCCCTTGGGGATATTGCTAGTCGCAACAATATCAATGGATCAAAGGATAAACATTGCATACTTGACTCATTTTCTGATTGGGGATTCTGGACCTATTGATGGAAAAGAATACCTCATATTGGGGAGACCCTTCTTGTCCACCGTGGGTGTGGAGATTGATGTGCGTATGTGTGACGTCCAACTTATAAAAACATGATTAACTAATGTGGAAGTGTATCGTTAGCAGTGGATTACTGAAAATCACTAAAAATTAAAACCATTTACAAAGAGATCCATTCTTAGGAAAACTCTTTAAACAAGAACCAATGTATTATATTTACATACTGGTCCACATTGTACATTCCATGTACCATCTCTTCTCAAGACATAAATATACATCACTTTGCCTTGATAAAAGCACAAGTAACAAAATCCTCGAGGCTTAAAGCCAAAATCTCAGATCGATTATAAAAAAAACACTATCTACTGACTCCTAGGACCTAAGGGTACAGAGAAGACACATAGGACTCTATTGACATATGTACGAGCCTGACAACCAGTATCCCCACCTGGGATATCATTGTTGTTGTTGTTATTGCTGCTGTTGCTCTTCCCCTACTACAGAGTTTCTGCCTCTTTGTCGGCGTCTACCTAAAAATGTTGGATCGCACAGGGGTGAGACAATTATACAATTGCCCCAGTAAGAGATATAACTCTCTATTGAACACATTATTATTGTATTTTAATAGAAATAAACTGAGCAATGGGATAATATATTTTAATGGTAGATAAACCAATATATATGAAGATTAGAGCAACATTCCTATTCAAGTATTTCATCTATAACTTGACAAGGCAGCATGTGTCTTATTCAATAATGAATTAAAGAACATAAGTAACATTTATGTATCAAGGACATGCTAAGCAAGATAATCATCAACCAATGGTGCTCATATTTCAATCTTATGCAAATACGCTACACGACTGATTACATTTTTCAAACATATTTAAGCTCTGAGGAGATGAGGTATACCGCTCATACTCCAACCGACCATTGTGAAGTCGAAATCGGTACCATGCAAAGTCAATGAAAGAGACAACTTCCATGACTTTCCACATCTCGGTCAGTGTGAGATCACATGCAGGACAACTTGTGTCTCTTCTACATAGCTTGCCAGGGTATAGTGGCATCTTTGCTATAGAGATATAGCAACGGCTGCACTCTCTTCACAATCGAGAGATTTTATGTTTACCTCCATCGATTCAGCATTAACATCATCAGGAGATTAGTGATACATCCATCATGGCACATATAATGAAGGATTGAGAGGTTTAATGTTTACCTTCCATCAATTCCCCCAAGAGGATGTAAGGATATTTTTTCCCATTGACCACCGCATATTCAAAATATGCGAACTCCAGGAGATCCCATAGGAAAACATGTTTCACCATCACCAACTACTGACGATGATGGATATATGGTTAGAGCACTAAATGAATAGCTTTCACTTGATTAATTAACTACATTATCATATTCTTTTAGCATCAGCCAAGTTTTCAAACATAACTTATTAGGACAAATGCTACAAAGAAACATGTATTATTATCATCAGTTATTTCTCAGTCATTATAAGACATTGGGATCTCAGTTCTTCATTTCAAACTCAATTCCATAAACATATGGTTCTGGGTATTCAAACCCTTAGCTCATCACTGAGCACTGTTACCACTTTTTCAGGTAACCATCACCTTCAGGTCATCTGACCAAGGTACACATGACACTTGCTACACAAGCATCTTATATGGAACTTGAGGCCCATTAACTCTCTTGTTACCTCTTACTAAGCAACAAGGCACATTATGGCACACAAGGCCCAATAAATAATTTCAATAAATAAAACATCATAGCTCATACCTGGCTATGTTCATCATCTCAGGATACCTGCATGGTTAGTACAGATGATAACATATATATATCACTCATATTTCAGTTCCATGCTATTCAAGGGTAACACCACTATTCCCTTACCAGGGTTAGGGTTTCCCATTTTATTTCAATCAGGGTTACTCATCCCCTTTGTTCAATTAGGACCACTGATTCATCTTTTCATTGTCCAAGATTAGGGGTTCGCACACCTTTACCCTTTTTAGAATTAGGGTTTACTATTCACATCACATCACCCTAAATTAGGGTTTATATTCAATAACCCATAATTAGGGTTTACTATTCATCCCAATTAGGGTTTATCATTAAAATACCCTGAATTAGGGTTACTCATATCATTACCCTAAATTCATATCACATTATCCTCCAAAATTAGGGTTTGAGTTCATCAATTAACGCAATTAGGGTTTTATGATCTCTTCCTCAAGGATCATACCCTAATTGTATAATCATACCCTAATTGTATACCTTACTCATTTTGAATATGTTAGGCTTGATTACTACATGATTATTTTTCATGAATGAATCTCTCTCTCATCCTCTTCTAGGATGTCCAGAAGATTTGATCAATTGAACCTTCAATTACATGAGGTATCCAATTGAATTGACCACTTAAATCTTTAATTACATTAGATATCCAAATGGATTAACCATTTTGAACCTCAAACGGTTTTGGTTACTTAGACCTTAAACGGTCTTAGTCTTTGAAAAATTCAAACGGTTTGAAACTGTTTGGGCACATTGCTCTTGAAACTGTTTAAGCAAGAATGTATTGAAACTGATTGGGCTTGGGTCTCCAAATGGTTTGGGACCGTTTGGTCCAAACCCTCTCAAAACCGAATGGACCAAAAAGGTCTTTCAACACTTAATCAAATCAAGGTTTCCATCAATGAACCACCTATCAATTGACTCCTTGATTTATTCATCAATTGAACTATTGAACCATCCTTCCATTGGACCATCAATTAGGGTTTTGAACCCAATTGAACTAGAATTTATAATCAAGAACCCATCAATTAGGGTTTGGGAATCGAGGAACCATCAATGATTAATATTATGGTACTAATCTAATTGAAATCAACGAATCATCATCAAGTTATGGTATGACCTGACCTCAAACGGTCTTGAGACCGTTTGCCTCATAATTCATTTAAAATTTATAAAATCCAATTAGGGTTTGCATCATTGGATTGATCATCAATTTAACTATTGATTGTACTTCGATTTGATATCTATAACTCTTCAATTACTCAACCATACTCAACCCTAGACCTCCACCCGGTCTTGTTTGACCTCCAAATGGTCTTAAGACTATTTGGGAAAATCAACCCAAACCTTAAGTCAAACAATTGTAAATTCAGCACTTAACTCGATTAGGGTTTTTAATTGGAGGATTTTCCATATATTGATTAATCAATTGGATCAAATGGATTATCATCCAACATGTTCTAGGGACCTGACATCAAATAGTCAACCCATCCAAATGGTCAACCCTTTTGAACGGTTTGGGATCCAAACCTCCAAATGGTTTGCAAACTGTTTGGTTTCCAAACGGTTTGGTGAAACCGTTTGGACCAAAGTCTTAAAACCGTTTACAAAACAAACTTGTTGGATTGTGTGCCTAATATGATGTTATCATCATCAAGCTTTAGTCCATTGAAAACTACTTCCATTATCATGGCAATTGCATCAATTAATCAAAGGTATTGCAAGAAAAGCAATTGAACATAAAAGATTTGAGAAATCGAATTTAATAACAATCAATAGGGTTTCAAGTTATATAACCCACCTCCAATTGAGCTTAAAAGCTTGGAGCTTCACATAAACATTGGTGGAAGAAGCTTTTCCACACCACAAGGTCCGTTCCTCAAGCTTTTGAGTGAAAAGGAACGGTTAGAATTGGAGATGGGATCGAGATAAGAAGAAATTATGCATTGTTTTGTGATTTTCACCATGAAATCAAGATGAATGAAGGTAAAGAAGCTTACCAACAGGTTGGGGGTCGTCTTCCTGCTGTACCTAGCTTCCTTGATCATTTTTGCAAGCAAAGAGAAGAAGTGGATTTGAAAAAGTCCTTGGTTTGAGTTGTAAAGGGTGTTTTATAAGAAAAACAATGAGAGAGAAAATACCTCATGCAAATCCTTTAAGTTCCGAAATTGTTGCCACCTCTCCCCCCCTTGGTTCCTTGCATGAAAAGGTATCTTTATCTCCAACGAACTCCGTTCCATTATCTATGAATTAAGGGAAAATAAATTAAGCACCTTAATCTTTATAATATTAATATCCATAAGTGAGTGGATAATTCTTTTTAGTTTCTTAATGTGAGTGGGTTCTCCACTCACGTTGATCTTTCCTTTTCCTTTGAAAGGCACAAGGACGTCCATTAATGTGGATTTCAACCAACAAAATTTTGGTTGAATGGCAATCCATTTAATATAATTATTTTTGCATTATTTCAATTATGCTTAAATCTTGATTATTTTAATATCAAGATTCTCTCTCCTTCAAAGTAGCTCAAATGAGATGCCCCTCTCATTTTATTGCCTATACAAGATTCCAAGAATATTAAGGACCTTATTGAAGTGGTAAATTACATATTGAACCCTGGGTTTTGGGTAAATTGCACATTACACCAAAACTAGGTTTTAATGCATAAACATTGCTTTATCAGCTCTTTCTTGGTACTCAGGCTTTTACTAGCCATACCTCATCATCTTCATTCCCATGATGCTTTAACACATGAGGAACATATTATTATACACAATTTGCAATTTAACCCCTCAACTTGGGTAATTTTCACTTAGTCAAAAACAAGTAAAACATTACTTTCAACATTATTCAAAAAGGACTAAAATTGAAATATAAGTTCCTCTTGAGCCTTAATTACTTTTCAAAAGATAATATCAAGCATATAATTATCTTTCTTAAACAAAACACATAGGGCTAAAGCATAACCCAGGTCAGGGGTGTTACTGTACGGGCACTCTGACGGTCACTTATAAAAGGATAAAGTTTGACTTCTTTATATTCACTGAGGAAGAAAGGTGTCGGCTGGGTGAAGAAGATTTCAGTGATAGTCTAGGCTAATATGATCCCCTAGAACATTGGAGATCAAGCCCTTACTTCCAATCGATGTACACCTCATTGGGATGAAGCCCATGTCATCAGAACTCTAGAAAGAATCACTATGGAAGAAAAGGGAAACATCGTGGGTGTCAACACTTAGTGAAGAAAGCAACAAGCTCGGTTGAAGGCTATAAATTTAGCACTAATGGGAGGCAACCCACGTGGTTTGAGATTCTTGAACCTTGTTGTTTTATCACACTTTCATTTCTTTTCCAAGAAACACACACACACACACACCATACTTGATAGTTTTTCTATTTGTGAATCATTATAGTACATGTACAAGGAAGAAATAGGTGATGCATAAAGGGTCTGGCCTAGGAGAAGATCAAAGTTGGAGAAAACATTGCAAATTAGTAGAAAATCTACAGGAAGGAGATCAGCACATTCATGCCACACAACACGGCCATGGTAGAGGCAATACAAAATGGCCATGGTGTATATCCCCTACTCACTAGACACCTTGAGATCTCTCTTCCCTTAATGGAATTTGTCTTCCACGACTACATGCCCTTTACCCTACTATTCTAAACTTCTATTTCATGTTGAGGACAACATGATTTAAAAGTTTGGGGTGGTAGGGAGGTAGCATTGCACTTTCATGTAGTTTTTGCTAATATGTAGCTAGATTTTACTATTTTATGTTTTCAGTTTCCCTAAAGTTAGGTTTATATGTGATTGAATGCAAATTGGCTCCTTTTTGGCCAATTTCACCCAAACTTGAATGTTCTTGCATAAAAGCATGTTTTGACTTAATCTCCACTATTTGAAATGAAAATTTTAGTCTTTTGACAAATGCATGTCGTTTTCTTAGATTTTATTGCTATGTGGTCTTGATTGTTGACTTTTTACATGTGCACAACTTCTCTCAAGTTTGTGAATGTTTCAGTTGAATTGTGAATTGAGCAAGCTATTAATGCTTAGAGCCTATGGAACCACTTGATATAAATTTGAATCTCATGTTGTTCAATCATGTGGTGTGATATAATTTGATGAAGTGTTAGATTAGTGTTCATGTAGGAAATCTTATGTTGAGGACTACACTAATGACCCTCTCCTTGACCTGACTCTTCTATCACCATCTTCATACACCTCTACCTCATGAAAGGATGCCTTAGAGCACATATTTAGGCTTAGCCACCTCCAAAAGTTTGGGGTGGCCATATCTACATCTCCCTGCTTCACTATGTCCATCATATGCCCTATCTACACCAAGGGCAAAAGAAAATAAAAAGAAGAAAAGGAAAAAAAAGGATGCTCCTATTCAAGAGCATTTAAATAAAGAAAAGATGAGTGCTCTATGTAATAGCACTTAAAAAAAATCTTTCTGCAATCCTTTCTTCAATTTTCATACCTATTTAGCTACAAAACATCAAATCTAGCTCACTTCACCCTTTCTACAGCCACATGGGTCATTTGGTGTGGTTTGAGGCGTAAGATTGAATGCATGAAAGTGAAACAACACTCCTAGTCATCTTTGATTAATGCCAACATGAAATGGTTTACCTAGAATGATATGAAGGACATATGGAAAGCTTGTGTATTCTATGCTTTATATTTGAAGTTTGTATGCTCAGTGCTCATTTCATGATTGGTATGTGAAAGAGGAGAGGAGAGAGGTGGAACACATGCACTTACTCACTTCCAAGACCACTTAGTCAATAATCATTTGTTGTTATGCATTTTTCATTCTTGTTTATTAAGAGAAAACCGAAAACAGAGATTCAGTTGGAGCATACTTGAGGACAAGTATGTTTTAAGATTGGGGTGGTGATGCAACCCTATTTTAGGGCTCCATCTTGTGCCAATTTGTACCTTATTCACATCGAAACATAGTAGAATGCAAGTTAAATTCCCCAATGTGAATATTATTATCAAATGCACTTATGGACGTTCTTTGCATTATTTTCAGGTACTTGGACCACGCTTTGGATGGATGAGAGAGAAGGAAAGAGTTCTAGGGTTCCTTCACTCATGGAGGAGTCCAAAGAAGTCCCCAAAGCTCCCTAAACCTATCCCTAATGGCCAAGATTCGACATCAAGCAAAGAAGTCCATTGATGATGAAGAGTGAAGTTAATTTTACCACTGAAGACCCCAGCACGGCCGTGGGCATCCACCACAGTCATGGGAATTAAAGCCAAGAAACATAGGGACGTCAGTGCTTTTACACCGAAACCACCACGGCCGTGGCCATTAGCACGGTCATGGCCAACTGAAGACAGCACAGCTGTAGCCATCAGTTCAACTGTGGCCAACTGAAGACATCACAGCTGTGACCTCCCGCCACGGCCATGGAAATTATGCACAAAGTTCCCCAAAATCAACAGAGAAGTGGTCCATTTTACACGTAAATGACCACGGTCGTGGCCATCACCACGGCTGTGGCCCTTAAAGACCACCTCACCCGTGGCTCTCCTCATGCCCGTGGTGAATTGAAGACAAAGACGACCTCCAAGTTGCCTCGCTCATGGCCTTCTCCTCCAACATGACTGTTGTACCCCACACGGCCGTGGTACCCCTTACCCAGCACGACTGTGGCACCCCGCCATGAATGTGGTCCCCATATATACTTAGCATTTCCACTCCATTTCACACATCAGTTGTGTCCCCAACCCACAGCCATGCCACCTAACCCCTGCCACGGCCGTGGCCATCCACCACGACCGTGTTGATCACTCAACCTTACTACTTTTCTACATTGCTTTTTCTATTCTACCCCTACTTACCCTAGTGCTTCCCCACCACCTATATATACATAGGTGGTGGATGGAGAACGAAGGTTACACCCCCCGCTGCCATTACACCTCCTCACCCTCTCTTGAGCATTCATTGCATTCCCCCTGCATTAATGCTCTCCACCCACTATTTCCACCATAGAAGCCTAGTTTTCTACCATAACGCCCTCCATTTTCATGCCCATCAGCCATCTTGGAGGAAGGAGGTCTCCCTACAGCAGCTAGGAGGTGAAGAAGGAGGATCTACTTCGAGCTCCATGGAGTCCTATCCCCTTTTTTCATTTATTTTGTCTTTTCTTTGATTATATCTAGCTAAGCCCCTAGTGGTGGGTTGTTTGGGGTAAAAATGTGACTTTGATACCATGTTGGAGGAGAATAATTTGTAATGAACATAATTTCATTCTATGATGATAGTCTTTACTTCTATCTCATTTCCCATTATCTTTCATGTGATTTTTGCTCTTAAACTTAAATTTCTTACTTTGTGATGTTTGATGATACTTAGCTTCTAGGAGGAATTGGGGTGTATGTAGTAATATTAGGAATGTCTCCTAGGTCCAATTAGTGGATCCCTATCTATCCCCCTTTGTTCCTACAAACATATCGCTCCTTCTACAAGTGAGTTGGAGATCTAAGTGGCTAGTGTAAGTGTGATTAGTGCAATTGCCTAGGACTTTTTAAAGGTTAGATGGCTAGTAGCATGAGGTGAAAAACCCTCATCTCTACTCCCATTTCTACCCTTGGTTCTCAATTTCCCTAGTACCACTTACCCTAGAAACCTAGAATTGGCAAGTCCTACTAGAATTACACCTAGCCCTAGTTCTCCAACTAGTAGTATAAGGTAAATTCTAATAGCACTTGCCTTATTGTTTGGTTTGGTAATCTAGATTGAATTGTGATAATTGCATGCCATGTTGACCCCCCCCCCAACTAATATCAAATCACATTCCCAAACGACCCACCTACCTAATCCATTGCTTGAAACCCACCTTAACCTTCTTTCTTGTTAATGATAGTATAACTTAATTGTCTTTGTTTCTTCTAGTTAATTGCATAGTCATGATAATTAGGGTTAATCTAGATCCTTTCTTGCTTTAGTGGTTAGTTTAGTTCTTAGTTGATAATTGTTTTGCTGAGTAGAGTAGATCCACCTACTCTTTCTTAGTTGATTTTTTAATTTATCTTCTTAGACCTTACTTGCTTACGATAACCTAGTTTTTGGTAATCTAGTTTTCATATCTCCTTTACTTGCTTGTTGCGTAGTGTAATTAAAACAAAATCCTTTTTAAACCCTTCAACCGTAGTCTCCACTTTAGGACCATAGCCAACACTGACTAAGATCTAGTGCCCCCTCTATCCCTGTGGTTTGACCTCCTTTACTTGCCTCTCACATATACTATAACATGACCCTGTGCGTTTGCAGGAGAATATTTTAGTGTTGTGAGTGAACCTAGTTAGGGGAAACCTTATAAATATCAAAAGACCACATGTGCATGCCACGCGCGCGCACCAACAGCCTGTGACAAATTTTCTAAATTGACATTTGAGTGATCAAATATTGGAATTAAGTGTCCCTGATTTTTTTAAATCTTAGTTACAAGTCATATCATCAATACAAGTGAGTAAAAAAATCATCTAAGGTCATTTGGAGTGATTTCCCATAATGTGCACTTGCATTGCTTTTGACTTGAATTTGAACAAGCTAGGGCTTGCGTAATTTGATCCTTTTCATGTACCTAAAGCCTGAAATAAATCTTGAACAAACATATTACATAATAGGAATGGAATATTTAAGTCATTATTAAAATATGGACAATGTAGAACTCTTAAGTCAACATTTCCCCCCGTTTTAACAATGACAAACCATTCCTCAATCATATTGAAAAGGATATGTAAAGTTATACCTTTGCCTTATGAATTGTTGGGGGTTCATGATTTGAACAATGTGAATTACTCCCCCTAAATCAATGCTTACTCTTACCTGTATAGTTAGTCTATCTACACAAAGCAACATGACATATATACTATATGGTCCTTTAGCAAGTCACATGATAAAGCATATAATGAACAAGAAAAGGATCACATAGGAAATAAAAGTAATATGGTTGAGCTTCAAAACATTAAAATTATCTCCCCCTATTGACATTATAAAAAAGGAAGGAGGGTAGAAGAGCACAGAAATGGGTCTTCTCCAAGCACAACCAATCATACATCCATAATATGCAATCTTAAAGCATACACCAAATAGAGACAAGAGAGACAAACAATCTAAGTCATAATCCAAATATGGTAAACATGACACCAATTCATGAGATACAGTAAATCAAAGCATAAGTGTACACAGAATTAAGATTACAACCCAGAAAGCATGTCCTCAGAAAATAACTACAAGCCAAAATGATGAAAGCTAGATGATAAAATAGTACAGCTCAGAAAATGTGCCCAGATGTTTGTAATATAAAATAGCCTAGAAAGATATATATGATTAGCATCTAGACTAAAAACTAGAAAAACTAAACATCTAAGCTATCTATATCCACATCATCATCATCATCAGTAGAAGCATCTGGCTCGTAGTCATCATCTTTGACTGAAGGTGCAACAGAGTGAACAACATCACCTTCATCACCAGAGGCACCAACAAAGCCATCAGAGCCATCATCATCATCATCCTCATCAGCCTCCTCATCAACAACAACAACCTCCTCATTAGTCTGGTCTGGCATCTCCTCATCAATAAGGGAGCCAAAACCTCGATCTGGCCAACGGGCATTCTGCTCATCCCAAAACATGCCGAGAGCATGGAGCTCATTGGACTGTGGGAAGGAAGGAGCAGAACTGCCAACACTAGCAAGCAGAGTGCCAAGGGGCCAACAATTAGAGGAAACATTGTAGGGGCAGATCCACCAATAGTAGAGGGTGTAGTAGCAAAAGTAGCAGGTGGAGGGGCGGGGTAAAAGTGATCATATACATAGGATACATAGTCACCTCCTGGGTAGGGCTGGTAGGCAGGATAAGGGTGAGAATAAAATAGGTTCATGTTGGACATGCTGGAACAGAGATCCTGATGCATGTGCTCCTGAACCTGAAGGTTGTACGCCTGTTGATACATCATGTATCCCATAAGGGTTTCATTGGATACATGGAACCGGTACAGGCAAGTGAGGTAGGCTGAGGTGGTGGATATGCTCGGGTAGAGGTAGAGGTAGAGGCACCAGGTGTGGTAGAGGATGGGATAGGCACTAACTTCTGAGGTGTGGTCTCCCTGATGCAAACTCCTTTCAGGGAAGGTTTGTAGTGCAGGTCATGGAAAAGAGATTTGCCAGTGGCAAACTAGAAAAGACCACAGATCAAAGCTGGGTAGGGTGGGTGGGTGGAACGGGTGTTCTTGCCTGAGTCAAAGAAGGTCATATGGTGGAGAACGTATCTTGTCCACTTGACTCCTATGTTCTTCAAGAGACAATACATAATGACCATAGTGTTTTCTGCAATTTTAGTTTGATTTTTCTTTGGATGAATATTGCAATTAACAACTAAGGCAAGTATATGTCTCTTAAGGTCTAAGGTAGAGGAGGGAAGGGTGCACTTCTTCCTATATGGGAATTGAGGCTTCTACAAGAGCTTATTAATATTAGGGAGAGTAAGATCATACTGCTTGTAGAAGGCCTTAGGCTCGACTAGGTCAAAATACTTAGGATAGTCCCTTTGCTAGGTGTCAGTCACTTCAGTACCCAAAAAGAAGATGTTCATGGTATCCTTAGAGACTTGGAATTTCTTCCCAGTGATCATAGAAGTGAGGACTACTTGGTTATTGGGTGGTAGTATGAGTGTGTCATAATTCCATTACAAGTTAGCTAGAATTCGTATACCACTTTAGTGTTGGTTAAGGAATTGTTGTATCACAAGAATTCGACACACAAGGCAGAGAGGTGGTGATCGTACAACAACTCAGTTACTTGGTCAATGACCTCTTGTCTTCATGGGCATGTCTCAAACAAGGCACAAAATGGAAAGGGGTTCCTAGGAAGGAGCTCCTTGTACCTATTAAGAGCCTAATTTGAGATGAAGAAAGTGTCATCAAAGGGAATCAAGCGAGAGTTGGATGAAGAAGAAGGTACACTAGTTGGGGTGGTCCTCTTTCTCCTGTTTGATGCCATGGAGATGAAATGGAGAGGAAAGAGAGAGCAAAAATGAGAAGAACACAACCAAAACTCATCCACAAACCTAGGGTTGATAGGAAGGAGGTCAAGTAAGGTCGATCTAGGTTGAATTAGGGTTAGGGAGAGGAAGGTCGAGGCTAGGATTGAGAGCTTGAGGGAGCTAGAGGTTGGATCGGTCGATTTTTTTCTAGTTGAGAGGGAGAAAAGTCGACCGAACCTAACTTATGTTTACTCCAGCCCATCCATCGATCGAATTATGTGACTCAAAAACTCGACTGATAGGCTCTTTAAAAAAGCTCTCAGCCTCTTATTGGTCGAGTTGGCAACTCGACCGATGGTCAACCTAAACCAACTTTAAAAATTATAATTTCTAGCCATTAGAATGCTAATTAAATTTATTTTTCAAGTCCATTTTACATTTTAAACATACTTAGGCATATATCACTCATCATTGGGTACTATTTTGTGATAAAACAAGTGTTTGCAAAAAATACCCAAAACAAGAGAAAAACAAGGCAAATAGAATATAAAAATGAATTTTTAGCATATTAGCAAGTAATTGTGATCAAAACATAAGCAGAGCATATAGTATAGATGACAACTAGCTAGAAGGAATATCAGATTCATTCAAATTAGTTATGAGTAATTTATATCTAATAAAGTTAAATTTCTCTTTGTCTAGAGGTTTAGTGAAAATGTCCGCCAACTGATTTTCCGTGTCCACATGCGTGATATAAATATCCTTTTTGACAATGTAATCATGAAGAAAATGATGGTGAACCTCTATATGCTTAGATCTACTATGCAAGATAGGATTATATTACAAGTTAATTGCATTAGTATTATCACAATAGATAGGAGAAGCATCAAAATAAATGTTAAAGTCTTGGAGCATTTGCTTCATCCATAGGACATGGGCATAACAACTCCCGACTACAATGTATTCAACATCGGTGGTTGATAATCCCACTATTCTCTAATTCTTGAAGAACCAAGACACCAAGCATGGTCTTAGGAGGAAGCAAGTGTCACTTGTGTACTTTCTATCAATCAAGCATCCCACATAATCTGCATCACTAAAAGATGTAAGACTAAACTCCCTTGACTTGGTATACCATAGTCCAAAATTTTGGGTTTTGGCTAAGCACCTTAAAATCCTCTTAACAGCTATAAGATGTGATTTCTTAGGATTTGATTGAAAGCGAGCACACAAGCCAACACTAAACATTATATAAGGTCTAAAGGCACTTAGGTAAAATAAACTTACAATCATACCTCTATAGAGCTTCTCATCTACCTTCTCAACTTCTTCATCTTTGTCAAGTTTGGTGGTATTTGACATGGGTGTATCCATCGACTTGGTGTTCTCCATCCCAAAGTGCTTAAGTAACTCACTTGTGCACTTGCCTTGATTGATGAAGTTCTCATCTTTCATTTTCTTGATTTGAAAGTCGAGGAAGAATGTGAGCTCACCCATCATACTCATCTCAAATTCACTCTGCATAAGATCACTAAATTCTTTGCAAAGATCAATATTCGTTCCACCAAAAATGATATCATCAATATATATTTGAATGATAAGAAAATTGTTAGAAGTGTGCTTTAAAAATAAGGTAGAATCTACTTTGCCCATGATATACCCATGATCTAACAAAAAGTTCTTTAAGTGCTTATTTGAGTCTATAGAGAGCTTTTTGTGACAAATAAATATGCTTAGGTAAACTATCATGTTCAAATCCCAGGGGTTGTGCAACGTACACTTCCACCTCAATTGTATCATTCAAAAATGCACTTTTGACATCCATTTGATAAAGAAATATTTTTTTATAACTAGAAAAGACAAGAAACATACGAATGGACTCAAGTCTAGCTACAAGTGCATATGTTTCATTAAAATCTATACCTTCCTGTTGATTGTAGCCTTGAGCCACTAAACTTGCTTTGTTCCTTACCACTTTGTCGCTTTCATCTAGCTAGTTGGGGTAGAGCCACTTGGTGTCAATGATCTTTCTATCAGTTGGTCTTGGCACTAGGGTCCATACTTTGTTCTTTTCAAATTGTTCCAACTCTTCTTGCATAGCTAGGATCCATTCATCATCTCCAAGAGCTTCCTTTATGTTCTTTGGCTTGAGTTGTGAGATGAAGGCGTTATTGATTTTTTTTTTGTTGAATGCAGCCCGTGTCTTCACTCTTCCAAATGGATCACCTAAAAGTATCTCTTTTGGATGATTCTTTGCAAATCAGGAAGTTGGGTCCTTCTTCTCCTCATTTTTCTCTTCTTCATGCATTATCACCACCTTTCCCTTTTGGATGATGTTGAGCTCTTTTAGAATATGAATTACCTCACCTACAACATCATCATTTGGAATAATATCTTTAGGAATATAGGGGTTAATCTCAATAAACTTAATATTTATAGATTCTTCTACTTTATCAAGATCAATATTAAACACTCTATAAGCCTTGCTAGTAGTTCTCTAGCCAAGACAGAAAGCCTTGTAAGATTTCAGATCAAACTTGTCGAGAGAATCTTTCATATTCAAAACAAAACAAGGACATCTGAAAACATAAAAAATACTCTATAGAAGGCTTCCTACCACACCATAGCTCATAGGGGGTTTTAAAGAAGGATGTGTAAAAACCCAATTTTACACAAAGTATGAAGTACTGACGGCTTCGGCCCAAAACTTCTTTGGAGTATCATACTCTAAAAGCATGGTGCTAGATATCTCCTGTAGTGACCTATTCTTCCTCTCTACAACCCCATTTTGTTCAAGTGTTCGAGGTGAAGAAAAGTTATCTGCATAACCAGATTCTTGATAAAAACTTTCAAAAAGATCATTTTCAAATCCCCCCCATGATCACTATGGATGGAAATGATGCGGCAAGAGTCTTCATTCTCAACTCATTTACAAAAACTCAAGAAAACATTGAGTGTATCACTATTGGAAATGAGAAAGAAGGTCCAAGTATATCTAGAGAAATCATCGACAATAACAAGGCAATACTTGGAACCACAAAGCTATTGAGTTCTCATTGGTCCAAATAGATCAATGTGAAGAAGTTCAAGAGCTTTCTTAGTACTAAGGACTCCTTTGGATTTGAAGGAGGACTTAGTTTTCTTTCCTTGGGTACAAAGTTGGCATTCCTCATCTTTTTCAAAATCCAATTCGGGAAGTCCCTTGACCAAGTCCTTTTTGCTCAACTTCTTCAACTTATGCATATTTACATGACCAAGCCGATGATGACACAGAGAAATATCATTCAAATTGACTACTAGGCATCTACCAAAAATAGGCTTAATGGAGTCAAGAATAATTACATAAAGATTACCACTTTTAGCTCCCTTATATATAACTTGATAGGTGAGGGGATCTAGAATCAAAAATTCAAAGGAAGTAAATAAAACAAGGTAACCATTGCCACATAATTTACTAACACTAATTAAATTTTGATATAAACCATCCACAAAAAGAACATTCTTGATACACAAGGATTCACCTACATCACCCTCACCTTTGACCTTACCTTTCTTGTTGTCCTTAAAGGTAACCGAACCTCCTTTCTTTTTAGTGAAGTTGTTTAAATGGATTATATCACTTGTCATATTCTTAGTGTAGCCACTATCAACAATTCATCTTCCTTTTTCCTACAAGAAAGGAGAATGTCAGTTCCCAACTCAAACTTTGGGATCTGGAGTTAGCTTGGGGACCCATTTCATCTTTGGGTTGGTCCCCTTAGGCCTGTAAGGACAATAAGTAGAGTAATGATCATCACACTTGTAATAAGAACAAACTATAGGATTCTTAGTGCCGAATACTCTCCAATAAAGAAAGAGGTCTCCTTGCTCTTTTTCTTACCTTTGGTGCTCCCCCTACAAATCCCAAACCACTAGTACCACTTTGTTTAGTAGAATGGTCAAGGATTTCATTTAGGGGGTTTTTCCCTTTGAGGAACTTCTGTAGAGAGGTTCTAAGTCTATGATTATCATCATTTAGATATATAATATTAGAAGACAAACTAGAAATATCATCTCTAGCATGAACAAGGTCGGCCTCTAGACGGAGGGCTTTAGTCAAATAAGAATCTTTATAAAGAGAAATAGAAGCAATATCATTACTAGGCAAGATAGGTCTAGAAGATAAATCATTAACTTGACCAAGCAACCTAACATTTTCATATTTGAGCACTTGAATTTCCTTAAGATAAATATCTCTCTCATCCTTACAAGCATCAACAAGAAGCTGAAATTCATCATTTTTAGTTTTAAGAGTTTCAAGCTCCTTTAGGCACTTTTGGTTATCTTCCTTAAGAGTTTTAATGTTCTTAATATAGACACCATTCTCTACCTCAACTCCATTGTATTGGAGCTCAAGATCAAGATATTGGCCTTACAAGTTATCAATGCTCTCAAAATGAGTTTTCTCATTAAGCTCAAGAATTTCAAGTTTAGCATACAAATCAGCAATAATTTTCCTAACCTTTTTCTTTTAGATTTACACTTAGTAAAATAAGAATGGGTAGAAACAAGCATATCAATAAGAGTTTCCTTAGATAACTCATGCAAGCTTACCTCACTTACCTCACTTACCTCACCAATTTCTTTACTAGTAGAGGCCACGAGTGTGAGGTGGCACTCTCCATCTTCTTCAGAGCTAGATCCACATGAGGATGATTCTTCCCAAGATGCATGAGCTGCATTCTTGTGTCTTTTCTCCTTCTTATCATTCCTCTTGTACTTTCTCTCCTTCTTGTACTCTTCCTCCTTCTTGGAGCTTCCCTTGTGGTGTGACTTTCTTGACTTGAGACATTCACTCTTGTAGTGTCCCTTTTGTCCACATTTGTAGCAGCTAGGAGTAGAGGAGGATTGCTTTGCCTTGAAGTGTTTGCCCTTGATGTAATTGGCTTCATGCTCACTAGGGCCATCATCTTCACTTGAGGAGAAGGGAGATGTCTAGCAAGAAAGTTGTTTTTGAAGGATGATTGCCTCCACTTGTGCTTCGAAAGAACTATTTTTGATCTTTTTGGCTTTCTTCTCTTCTTGCTTGGATTCTTCTTCTTGCTTGTCAAGCCTTGGCTCTTGCGCTTGGAGGTTTCCAATGAGCTCTTTGGTTGGGATGTCACCAAGGCTCCTCACTTCTTCAATGGAGGTCACCTTTGACCCCATCTCTTTGGTATATTCCTCAAGATCTTGGAGTTGATTACACCTCTATCCAAAGTATTGCCTAAGGTAGCTAGGCCATTGATGATGACATTAAGCCTAGAGTACATCTCCACAATCCCTTCTTTCTTACCCATCTTGAAGTTCTCTAGAAGGTTGTTCAACATGTAGATCTTAGCCTCCTTGATTTACTTTATGCCCTCATGAGTAATGAACAATTTATCCCAAATCTCCTTAGTCGTGTTCCAAGATGAGATGTGGTTGAACTCCATTGGGGTAAGGGTTGCATAGAGGATGCTTATGGTTTTTTCATTGAGCTGGGCTTCTTTAAATACAGCTTCACTCCATGTTACAACAACTCTGGTTGGCTCCTTGTATGGTGTGACCATCACCTTCCACATATCAAAATTCATGCCTTGAATGTAGAACTGCATACACCTCTTCTAATAAAGAAAGTTGGTGTCGTCAAAGACTGGAGGACGCATGGAGAATCCTCCCTCTAGGTTGAGTGAACCAAGTAGGTTGTCACTCATCTTCTCATCTCATGGGAGATTGTTAGAGAATATATTTAGCTCTGATACCACTTGTTATATCTAGGGCTCTAGAGGGGGGTGAATAGAGCTTCAAAATTCTCATAAGATAAGTTAGACCTTCAAATTATATCAATAAAAACTAAAATATTAGGTGCAATTTGAAGTCCTAACTAACAAGCATAGTAAGGATGAGAGAAAATGAAATAAGCACTTGGACAAGGTCGTTTAGAGTGGTTCCACTCTCGAAACCAGGAGAGAGTCAATCCACTACCTAGAGAGGTCAAACTCTAGGACTTTGTAAGTTCTTTCCTCTATATATATTCACTTATAAGAGTTACAACACAAGACCCACCATAGGACTTACCTATCCATTACAAAGAGTCTTCAACCTTACCAAGGACTTACCCACTTTGTAAAGAGTCTTCCGCCTTCTTCCAAGGACTTACCTACTCTTTGCACAAGTCTTCAACCTTCAAGGAATTACCCACTCTTCTTGGATCTTAAACCTTTGCCTTCTCCTTCACCTGGAGAAGATGTTCACCTCTTCTTCAACCTTGAAGAAGAACAACAACGGCTCCATCTTCATTCGGAGTAGCTTGCTTCACCTTTTATTCTTTGAGGAAAGGGGTAGGGAAGATGGAATGGAATGAGAGATTTACAAGCAAAAGGAAGTAGCTCTCTTACAACTAGCCTAACTCACTCATAATCATGAAATGCTATGTAAATGAGAGAGAGAAAGGGGCTCAAGGAGTTGCAACACACTCAACTATTGCAAGAACTTAGAATAGCATGAATGAGCAAACTTGGAATGAACTCCAAGGGGTCCTATTTATAGCTGGGGGTGTTCCCTTGAATGTGGGATCACTTAAGGGTGAAATATAGCCATTTTCCAAGTTGCAATAGATCTATTCTCGCTCAAAACAACTCACCAATGGTTATAACTATTTTTTTGTGTTTTTTGTACAGTGCATTCGGTTGAGTTTCAATAAAGGTAACTCGACCGATCCACTAAGACACAAAGCCAATTTTCAAACTGTCGGTTGAGTTTGTTCTGGGAAACTCGACCGATGAGCTAAAATCAATTTTGTTTAGTGAGTCAGTCGGTCAAGTTCTATGAGTGTACAACTCGACTAATTGGTCTCTCCAGAAAATCTATCACTGGATCGGTCAAGTTTCCAACTCGGCTGATAAACAACCTATGACAAATTTTCTAAATTGATATTTGAATGATCAAACATTGGAATTAAGTGTCCCTAATTTTTTCTCATCTTAGTTACAAGTCATATCATAAATACAAGTGATTACAAAAATCATCTAAGGTCATTTGGAGTGATTTCCTAAAATGCACACTTGCATTACTTTTGACTTGAACTTGAACAAGATAGGGCTTGTGTAATTTGACCCTTTTCATATACCTAAAGCCTAAAATCAATCTTGAACAAACATATTAGATACATAGGAATGGAATGGTTAAGTCATTATCAAAATATGGACAATGTAGAACTCTCAAGTCAACACATGGGTGATTGACTCTAAGTGCAAGTGGGAGTCTGTTGGTATGTATGTCCAAAGAGCAAATAATATGATGGTTGAAATGACATGTTTTGTAAAATTATTTGATTCATGATAGAGACAATCTTCATCTATATGTTTTTCTAGTTATGAGATAATGGTATAACATGATGGATGTCTATATATGATGTTACTCGATGACATATGTCTTCATGTTGATGACCTGAACAATGAGATCATATGTATGATATGAGTACATACATTCTTGTTATGTCCCTAGTCAGATGTTCTTCTGAAAGCTAATAGACAACAATAACACATAAGGCTAGAGTGTGTGTTGGTTGATGAAAAAATCTCATTAGTCATGATATATGATATCAAACTAAGCACATAGATACTTGTTATAGAATAGTGTATTAGATGGACCCACCTTGAGAGTGATGCATGGAAACCATGGATTGGTAGTTAGAACCAACTCTCATAGTGATGGTGATGATTGCGGTTCTTAGACTTGAAATCACTACACTCATCACATGTTGTTCAATGTCCTTTGACATCATCCAATGTGACATTGGATAAGGGTTACCATAAATGTGATGCTCAAATACATTGTGATGCATGGGGAGATTGTGAGTGATGTAGATGGAATTTGTCCTTCCTAATGGAGTTGATATCCTGTCCACTTTATAAGAGAAATTGAAAAATGTATGTCCATACTCATGTGAATGAATATATTATATGTGACCAAACATGCATCTCAGATAGTCTACTCTAGTTCACAGAACATGGATTGAATGTTGAAGAGGGTGAAGATTCCATGCCTCAAGTTCAATATGGATATCAGAGACAAAGGGACTATATGATCACTGGAACACTAATCAAAGCATATAGGTCAAAGTTGTTCTCCAACTTTTCAATTACTCGAGTAGCAATGATGTGTTGATAGATACCTCTCATTGCTTGTGATGTCATAAATTAGCTATAGACATTCACTACCAACGTAACTTGGGACCTATAGGGTCACACACATAGGATATTCCTAGAATATGAGTTTATTCATGAATAAGGTTTAAACTTGATTACTAAAGTGTTAGGTATTCCATTTAAAGTGTTAGGTATTCCATTTAAACAAGATTGGCTGTCAAAAATCTGACACGACCGGTTCAACAAGTGAACCAATCAATTTAGATGTATGAACTGACTGGTTCAGGTTATGAACCGATGAGTTTGGTGATCAATACGATTGGATCAAGGATTGATGTTGATGTCATGTGTGCATTAATTGTCATATTAAAAGCCAATGTGATTGTGAATAGGAAACATAATGAATCGACCAATTCAAGGGTTAAAATGATCATCTCATGTGTGAACCGATTAGTTCACTAGTGAATTGATCAGTTCATTGGTGAACCGGCCAGTTTGTGATTCGTAGGTTCCAAAAAATTCATGAAAATATGTCTCTTCAACTCCCAGATGATATGGAAACCCTGACGCTGGACATCGTATATAAAGGGCGCAATCTAGGATTTCATACGACACAACAATAAGCCCTAACAATTATTGTCTTCTCACAGTTGTGGTACATGAGAACTTGAGCAAGTTTTACCCGTCAAAGGGAGAGACAACAAGGGAGAGACAACAAAAGAGAGAAAGTCAACACCAGCACGTTCAGGATTGAAGGGACGACTCATTCCTATCTATACCAAAAGAATGGCAGGTGTTCCCCATGGTCTGCATGGACTATGTAGAGGTAAGGATGCCTTTGCCACATGTGAGGAGGACGTCATCAACCGCCATCCGTGGTGCCATACCAGGAGACCACCACTGACAGTTGTCCAGGTGCTACTTGAGAAAGAAGCACACTGCAACAAGGATAATAACTGAACTTGCTCCAGGATAGGGTATATGCCTTGCAACCCTCCTTCCAATCTATAGTTGTTGATGTGATCTACTGTTAAAGGAGAATATGGCAAGAAATATTTGTTTCTTCTGCCATCTTTGTCGCCATATATTCCTACACAAAGCACCTGCAATGAGCTTGGGCACGATCAATAAAAATTGGGTGGCCAAGAGCTGCTTTGGTATCTTGCTCTGGCGGCATTGCCCCGAACCTGGGTCCAAAGAGATTGTAAAGCCATGGTCTGGATCTCAAAGTATCTTCATCTACTCCTAAATGTGCACTAGTATAGAACCGACCTTTAGTGTTAGTTATTTAAGGCCTTTGGCATCAGTTTCAAAGCGACACCCAAGTGGGCGCCGCTAAAAGTCAAAACATTCATCATCGGTTTTAACACCGATGCCATAACCCTTTTTTCCACCAAAAATGCACCAGCAAGGGCACTATAGATGTTAGTTATTTAATAAAACCGACACTATATCCAGGTCGAAGACGTCAGCATTTCACAAAAACTGAGGTCATAACCCTTCCCTCCACAAATAAAACATGCCAGCAAGGGAACCATCAGCGTCGGTTTGTATATATAACTGACACTATATCCAGATAAAGACATCGGTTTTATACTAATAACCGATGCCATATAGACGTCAGTTTTTTTGCTAAAAACTGACGTTGTATGTCTTTTTGTCGGTTTTATACTAATAACCAATGCCTATGTTCTATTTTTTTTCTTATCAGTTTGTAGGCCTATTGTATGGCTGCACTACAAAAAAAGGGTTTTTAACTATTAAAAAAAATTGTAGCGAAAACCCTATATTTTGTAGCTAAAGGGTTTAACTACATATTTCTTTACACATACAAGTTGTAGTATATGCTAGTATAGATAAAGCCTTTAACTATATATTTCAAATATGTAGTTAGATAATCCATTCGCTACAACTTCATATGTATCCAGAAGCGTAGCTAGATATTGTCCTTACATATTTAAATATAAGTATAATTATAGCTAAATGTATGACTACAATTGTATATATAGTCAGTATGTAGCAAAAACATGAAGTTAATACATTTTATATGTATTTAGTGTGTAGGGAAAGGTAGTGGTTACTACACACACACACACATATATATATATATAGTTGGATTATGCATCTAGGTACATATGTAGTTCCATTTATTACACATACATATATGCATAGTTTAATTATTCATATGTTGTGTAATTTGTTAGTACACAAGTTCTTTTAATAAAAACATTATAGTAGTTAGACCAAGTTATGCTAATTATGCCAACAAACTTACTTTCATTTATATTGAAGTGTCAAATGTACATGGGGAGGACGTATACCTTGCCCCTATTACACAATGTTTTGAAAAATGATACACATATACAAGCATTGTACTAGCATCACATTTGCCAATGAAATTCGATCAACAACACAACTGCATTTAAATTGTGTTGGTTTGTGGGACACCAAGTTGGGTCATCTTCCAAAAAGCTATTAGCTAGGCCAATCCCCCCTCATCAGCAACACGGGTGCAGATGAAGGCGTGCTACTACAGCTACCACAACTTGGAAAAAAGCAGATGAGTTTTGTTAATTGTGGCTTGATCAACCAGGGACATTGATGTGATGATTTTGAGTCGCATTTATAGACATATTTTACTTGTGTTTATGCAATTATTGGTCATTTTGGTGGTTAATATTGCATTATTCATTTACTTTGGTCTATGATCCTTCTCTATGTCAAATCTCCCTTATTTTAGTGTTTCGAGCATAAATGATTACAATAATATGTTTTATTTCGGCTTATGTGGTTTTGTGTTGTAATTTCAGGAAAAACGAGTATTTGCTACTGTCGATACTATCGACAGTGGTCGATACCATCGACACAAGCACAGGTTGCCAGTCACAAGGAGCAGCACAGAGTCTATACCATCGACACGGAAGTCAATGGTAGCGACGAACCATCAGGTTGCTGGCAAGAAGACAGTCGATACCATCGACATTGAAGTCGATACTATCGACACCAGAGCTTCAGCGACGGAAAAAGACAAAAGTGACGCCTAATAGAGTTGATACCATCGACCCTCGTCGATGGTATCGAGTTACCATCAGTCGCAACAAAGAAAAGAAAAGAAGACTAGCCGATACCGCGCAAGGTCGATACTATCGACTCGCGTCGATAGTATCGACACCGTCAGATACAAGTTTGCTTCAGATCAATCTAAATCGGACGGTTGTGATATTTTGGCGACCTAACTCGGTGATTATACCTAATGACGGCGGCCAAGAGCAATCTATCACGTCATTAGTCGATGCACACGTCCCGAGGAGGTGTGGAGAGAAGGACGGAGCCTAGAAGCACGCCCCAGTCATTCCGGATGCCGAAGAAGACGTTTTCCACCGTCGAAAGGCCGAAGATCGCGTGTTCTATGCCAAATACTGCTTGGATCTTCTCCGTTCAAGGGTTTCACCACTCAATCACATTTTTCTCCATGTTTCCCCTTTTCTCTACTATGTTTTGCTCTAAGATGAACATGCGGGGCTAATCCCCTTTATCTTTAGGACCGGGAGTAGCCCAGGTAAGCATTGTATGACATTTTTATCATAGTAATTCATCATTTATCTATTAAATCCGTGGTATAATTTCGTTTTCTCAATTATATTGTTATGCTTGATCACCATAATAATAATCTAATGCCCTTAATTACTTTGACAGAAGAATTAACAGTTGAAAAGAGACAAAATTCACATTAATTGACAAATCCCTTGAACAAGGTGGTGTAAGGTTAATGGTGGATACCCAGAGGTCAATATTAATGCACCTAGTTTAGGGTATAGGTTACTACGACGGTGGAACCGACCTAGACATAGGTAGTGAATTGTACCACGACAGTGGACAATTCTGACTACAGGCCACTACCCGGATAGAGAGAGAAATCTGAGTTGCTATATAGAAATTCATACAATGATAACTTGCGGTGAAACCGCAAATCCTAAAGATTTCCACTTGAATTGATTAAACTAAACCTTTAATCGATTGTTTTGTTTTGTTTTATTTCATTTTCTTTAAATTTTACAACAACTTCCAACTTTATAATCGATCTAGCTGATTGCGAGTAGTTAGTAGTAGTCTCCGATAATTCAGTGTCCCTGAGTTCGACTCGGGCCTCACAAAGGCCTATATTACATTGACACGTACACTTGCGTTTTACGCACGGAAAAGTTGTGTCACGTTTTTGGCACCGTTGCCAGGGATACGGCAATTGTCGGCACTACGAGTGCTGCAAGCGGCCACTCTAGGCAAAATTTTTACTTTATAATTTTATTTTCACTTTTCAAATTCATAGCTTATCTTTCAAATTTTGTAGTCGTCTAGCACGGTACTGAATTCGATTTACCAACTTTGTAGGTACTGTGTATGGTGCAGACGCGTAGCACCGACTACACGCAACAGGCACCAGAGGTTCCATTATCGGGACCTGACGATGAGGATGAGTACAATCAAGACCATTTGGAAGAAACAGATTCAGAATCCAAAAAAGACGAAATGGTAGAGGAACAAACAATATGAGAGAAGATTAAGGCTTCTTCTTCATCTGCGTCAAAGGGGCCAATGAAGAAGCAGGCTATCAACATTCCAACTTACAAGATTGATCCTGCATTAATAAACTTGGTCAAGTCGAATGCTTTCCATGGGCTCAAGAACGAAGACCCAGTCACTCATATAAGACAATTCGTGGAAAATTGTGACATGATAAAAATTGACAGATTTCCACAAGAGACGCTCTACTTGAAGCTATTCCCGAGTTCTCTGGCAGGGAACGCACGAGAGTGGTTGCACAATCTAGATGATGAATATGTGGAATCATGGAACCACATGGTGGAGGTATTCTTTGAAATGTTCTTTCCGCTCGAGAAGACCAATGACATGATCAGGAAAATCCACAATTTCACTCAGAAGGCAAGAGAGACCTACTCTGAGACCTGGGAAAGGTTTCAGATCATGCTTAGGAGGTGCCCGCATCACGGGCTTGACAAGGAGACACAAGTCAAAATCTTTTATTTTGCACTCTCCGAGCATGATAGAAGTAACTTAGATTTTGTAGGCTCAGGATTCTTTTTGAACAACACATACACGAGGTGTTGGGAAATCCTTAAGAACATGGCCAAGAAGCAATCTTGGGGCGATAGGGACGCCGTTGAGCACGTACAAGTTGCGGGGGAGTCAAAGGCCATCAAAGAGCTGAATGAGAAGATGGACCTTCTAGCGAAGAAACTGCTTGCAAAAGAAGATACTGAATCTGAGGATGAAGCTCAAGTCAAATTCATGCGGCAGCAGCAGGGTTATAGAAATAACGATTACTCATGGAGGAAGGATAAGAAATTCTCATGGAGAGATCCGAACAACCTTTTACAGGACCCTGATGTAAAACCCCAACCGGTGGCGGAGGATAAGAGCACGGAGTTGCTCAACCAAGTGATAAAGCAAAACCAAGAATTAATGACCACTTTTGGCCAGAAGATAAAGCAACAAGGGGAATTTATGAATCAGTTTGGATAGACATTGCAGAGCCATGGGGCTCAGATGAGAATGATAGAGACGTCTATGGTGCAATTGGCAGCTGAGATAGCTAATCTAAAGAAGCCAGTGCAGCAAGGTTTTCCGGGTAACAAAAACATTCCAGGAGGAAACCAACAGGCGAAGTCCATCTTGCTAAGGAGCGGCAAGAAGCTTTTAAACCCCAGAGCCGATGAACCAAGCAAAACCCAAGTAGAAACCAAAGGTGAGGCCACTGAGGAGCTGCCAATACCAGTCACAGGACTAGTTGAGGACATAGTAGCAGATGTTGCTGAAAAACCTATTGTAGTTGAGGAGGAGACGCAAAGAAGGACACCATATGTGCCTCCGCATCAAAGGGCACGGGCTGTCCCGGTCCCATACCCGAATAGTGCAAAAGCAAGGAAAGTGGACGCCCAGTTCAAGAAGTTTTTAGACAGTTTCAGAAAGCTCTCAGTCAACATCCCGTTAATAGAGTCAATAGAGCAAATCCCCTCTTATGGCAAGTTTTTGAAGGATATCATTACTAAAAAGAGGAAAATACCTGACACAGAGGTTGTAGTTCTTAAGGAGCAAGTGAGTGTCTTCATCATGGGCACTTTGCCACCGAAAAGGCAGGATCCGGGCTGCTTCAATATCTCATGTTACATTGGAAAGGTGAAGTTTGGTGAAGCGCTATGTGACTCCGGGGCAAGAATAAACTTGATGCCTCTCTCTACATTCAAGAAACTAGGATTAAAAGAGTCAAGGCCGAGCAATATGACAATACAACTGGCAGATAATTCTGTGGTGAAGCCATATGGTATTTGTGAAGATGTGTTGGTGAAAGTAGATCGGTTTGTATTTCCAGTAGATTTTGTCGTAATGGAGATGCAAGATGAACAAGGCAATGAGTTACTACTTGGACGACCCTTCCAAGCTACAACTGACATGATACTTGATATGGGGAGAGGTCGTTTGACCTTGGGCATTGCTGATGATCGCTTTGAGATGGTCATGCCTTCTAGCACCACGTCATCTAAAGCTACAGAGCAATGCCGCATGGCAAAGCATTTTGATCACAACATCTCACTTTGTCTAGGGAAGCCATTTTTAGATATGGCTCATGTAATGACTAAGGTGGAGAAAGGGACATTGGCAGTTGACATCATGGAGAAAACCAAGGTTGTGTCCCTTAGCAAAGCTGTGGGTTTTCCCAATGATGAAGAGGAGGGCATCCCGCCTTCTACTGAAGATGAGGCAATAGCAAGTTCTATTTTTGATGTGTATCCTGAATTACCACTTGAAGCCTGCCTGCTTATAATATCTCATGATTGGATGAGGAGCAAGTCACTGCAAGAGTGTGCCAAGATGCTTCAGGTGCTTCCATGTTTTTATGCTAGGTACTATGAAGACCTTGGCAAACTCCCACCACTGCTTCAGTCATCCTTAATCAGCCCGCCAGAGTTGGAATTGAAGCCATTGCCACCGCACTTGAAGTACGCATTTCTAGCTAAGGAAGAGAAGCTTCATGTGATTATTTCGACATATCTGAGTGCCGAGAAGGAAGACCAGCTGCTAATTGTGTTGAAGAACCACCGAGGTGCATTCGGGTGGTCGGTCGCAGACATCAAGGGGATTTCCCCTACATTGTGTTAGCACAAGATTCGGCTCGAGGAGGGAGCCAAGCCGGTGATTCAGCCACAGCATCGACTAAATCCTAGCATGATGGAGGTAGTAAAGAAGGAGGTGATCAAGCTCCTTTCTATAGGTATCATCTATGCTATATCAGATTCGACGTGGGTGAGTCCCGCATAGGTAGTCCCTAAGAAGGGGGGAATCAGTGTTACCCATAATCTGTTAAATGAACCTGTCATGACCCGGTTGGTAACCGGGCGGCGTGTGTGTATACATTACCGTCGATTGAATACTGTTACGCTTAAGGATCATTTTCCCCTCCCATTTATTGACCAGATTTTAGAGCATTTAGCCGGCCGATCGCATTTTTGTTTTCTTGATGGTTATTTGGGGTACAATCATATTTCGATTGATCCTAAGGACCAAGAGAAGTCCACCTTCACTTGTCCTTATGGAACGTTTGCATACCGCCGTATGCCGTTTGGGTTGTGTAATGCACCGGCGACCTTTCAGTGTTGCATGCTTGCCATCTTTTCCGATATGGTTGAACGTTGTTTAGAGGTTTTTATGGACAATTTCTCCGTTTATGGTGCGTCCTTTGACGAGTGCTTATACAATTTGGACAAGGTGCTGCAACGTTGTGAGGACACACATTTGGTCCTCAATTGGGAGAAATGTCACATGATGGTGAGCGAAGGGATAGTGCTAGGACATAAAGTGTCTAGAAAAGGGTTGGAAGTAGACCCGATAAAAATCGAAGTGATTTCCAAATTGCCCCCACCGAATTCGGTCAAAGGGGTACGGAGTTTCCTGGGTCACGCCGGTTTTTACCGCCGCTTTATAAAAGATTTTTCTAAAATCACCAAACCATTATCTGAGTTGTTAGAAAAGGATGTTGTGTTTGATTTTAACGAAAAATGTCTACATGCGTTCAACGTGCTTAAGGAAAAACTGATTTCAACACCGGTAGTGCAAACACCGGACTGGACTAAGCCATTTGAATTAATGTGTGACGTGTCCGATTTCGCAGTTGGGACTGTTTTGTGACAGCGTGTGGACAATAAACCCACTATGATTTTTTATGCATCAAAAACATTGAATGACGCTCAATTGAACTACACAACAACCGAAAAAGAACTTCTCACTGTTGTTTTTGCTTTTGAGAAATTTCGGTAATATCTTGTTGGATCTAAAGTCGTGGTATGGACGGACCACGCCGTCATTAAGTATTTGATGGAGAAGAAGGATGCCAAACCTAGATTGATTAGGTGGATCTTGCTTTTACAAGAATTTGATATTGAAATCAAAGATAAGGCAGGCATTGAAAATGTGGTCGCGGACCATTCGTCTAGGTTGGAGAGGGTAGATGAAAAGGATTTGCACATACCCATTACCGAGACATTTCCGGATGAACAACTTTTAAAAGTGAAATCGAAAGACCCTTGGTTTTCTTACATTGTCAACTATCTTGCCTGCAAAATTATCCCGGATGATTGGACGTACCAAGAGAAGAAGAAATTTTTCCATTCTTAACGTTATTATTTCTGGGATGACCCTATTCTTTTGAAGCAGTGCAGGGTTGGTGTCTTACGCAGGTGTGTACCGGAGGTGGAATATGAAAGTGTTCTTCGTCATTGTCATACACTACCGACGGGGTGACACCATGCCAGTTCTCGCACTGCAGCCAAAGTACTTGAAAGTGGCCTATACTGGCCTACTTTCTTCAGGGATGCTTACGATTTTGTGCGGCAATGTGATTCCTACCAAAGGGCGGGTAACATCTCGAAAAGACAAGAGATGCCCCTCAATGTATTTCAAGAGGTTGAGGTGTTCGACTTGTGGGGTATAGATTTTATGGGACCCTTCGTGTCCTCAAATTCTAATTTGTACATTCTTTTTGCTGTTGATTATGTGTCAAAGTGGGTAGAGGCAATACCCACAAGGACTAATGATGTTGTTGTAGTGTGCAGGTTTTTCAAAGATTATATTTTCTGTAGGTTTGGTGTACCAAGAATGATCATTAGTGATGGTGGTACGCATTTCTGGAATCAAAAATTCGTGGCACTATTGAGAAAGTACAGGGTAAAGCACAACATTGGTACCCCGTACCACCCGCAGACACAGGGACAAGTGGAGGTCTCCAATCGGGAGATTAAGAAGATCTTGGAGCACACTGTGGCTTCCACAAGAAAGAATTGGAGTACCCTACTACCGGATGCTTTGTGGGCATACAGGACGGCATATAAGACACCTATAGGCACTACGCCTTTTAGGTTGGCTTATGGTCGGGTCTGCCATTTGCCGGTGGAATTGGAACATAAAGCACATTGGGCGCTGAGGAAATTAAATTTGAGCTATGATGAAGCAGGAAAGAAAAGAATGCTTGAACTCAATGAACTAGACGAGCTGCGGATGAATGCATATGAAAGCTCACGGATCTACAAGGAGCGAACAAAGTTGATTCATGATCGCCATATTCAGATGTGCGTCTTCAAAAAAGGAGATCATGTACTTTTGTACAACTCCAGGCTGAAGATGCATCCTGAGAAATTGAAATCCCGATGGAGTGGACCGTTCACCATAGACAAGGTTCGGCCACATGGCGCAATCATGGTGCGTGATGGAGAGACAACATTCCTGGTCAACGGACAATGATTGAAATGGTACTTTGGTGAAGAGTACACAAGGAAAGTGAATGAGGTCAAACTCATTGCACTTCCAGATGCATGAGGAGCTTAATGTCGTCTAGCCTAAGACGTTAAATAAGGGTGCTTGTTGGGAGGCAACCCAACCATCGTTAGTTTAGTTTAGTTTCTTTCACATTTGTACTTTGATTTGATTTGAGTTCGTTTTTAGTGTAAAAAAGGTACCGTGATCGTTTGCTTTATGTGTAGGACTGAGACAGAGTCGATACCATCGACCCTTGTGTCAATGGTTTCGAGTTGGGTACAGGTTGGCGACTACAGAAATCGCTCTGCATCGATACCATCGACGGCCACGTCGCTGGTATCGACACACCAACATGTTGATCGCAAAGTCAAGGTCGATAGTATCGACATGCAAGTCGATACCATCGAGATCTCTGAAGATTTTCAGAAGAAATCGTCTCAGTGATGTCGATACCATCGACGGTCCTGTCGATGGTATCGACCTAGTTACAGGTAGAAAATAGAGGTCGGGCCTCGCGAGGGTGTTGCCCTAACCAGAAGTCGATAGTATCGACGCGACACGTCACCGATCCGCGAGAGGAGATTAACGGTGATTGCTGCATCAGGAAGGTCGATCCGTGGGACGGGTCGATACCATTGACACCTGTCGATAGTATCGACATGTCATCGATCCGGGCTTTGATAGTATCGACACTTGTCATCGACGCTCATGCGAGACCCCAGATGTCATCCTAAAGCTGCTTGCTGCATCATTATTGAATCAGTCATATCAACACAAGTATGATGCCATCATAGAGGACGTTATCGCCATGATCTAGGAATCTGGAATGATAAAGAAGAAAACCAAGTTTTATATGAGAATTTAGACAAAAAAAAGAGTTATATACGAGCTATAATCAATGATCATGAATAAAATTCAATTTATCAAAAGACGGATAAAGTACAACAAGTACTAATTCATTTGTATCTTCTATTTCAAATTAAATTCAAGAAAAAAGTTCCTTATTTTCAAAGAAGCATATTTAGATTATCAGCATATAGTATATATAACTATTTTATCATTATTATACTTCATATGGTAACGTGTCCAGTTTCTCAAATAAGAAGAGTTGTATCTGCTTTTAGTTAAGGATTTTATTTGGTCACGAGATTTGACTCAGAATGAAAGGCAAGTTTTTGAAACCAATTGTACATCCATCATTGGTTGAGTAGGGTCACAAGCATTGAAGTATGGAGAAAGAAAGTGTTGAAAAATGGGCATAGTGAAAACGAGTAAGGTGGATAAGTCGAAATAGAAGGCTTACAACAGAAATAAAACATGTAATAAAGTGGAAGTGAGAATGTTAACGACAAACTTAAGGAGGATCTTAGATGGATGGGCGTGTCCAACTACACTAATGATAGACTTATTAGGATAAGAAATGTAACTAGTAGGAATTAGGAGGGAAAAACATATGGGGCTCCGAGGAGTGCTCCCAACAACAGGGTCCAAAGACCTTTTTAACAATGTGGGAATGGCCCATTCGGGACAGTAAAGCTAACATATCACCGGAGAAGATAAATATAAGGATAGGCTTTTACTTATAAGTCAATAGTATTATGGCAGAAATCATGGTGGAGTAAAAGGAGGTTACTTTTATTCAACCCATAGATGTATCAGATATTTTCAGTGTGATAGTATATAATAAGTTATAAATTTCAGGAAATTGGAGTATAGATGGTTAAAACATGCATCACATACATTTTCAAAGTTTCAGATGTGTGAAAGAAGATAATACCAGTATTATATTTTCCTCCCAATCTGTTCATAGCAATGGCCAATGTGGTGTGAGCTTCCAAAGATATAGAGCCATAGCTCATAGCCCCTGTGCAAAAGCGCTTCACTATCTCTTTAGCCGGCTCCACTTTATCCAAACTAATCTTACGTCCCATATCTTTAAACTTCAATAAGCCACGCAAATTGGAGGCCTTGTTCAGCTCAGTAATGCGGTCAGAATATTCTTTATATGCCGCCACAATATTTAACTTTGTAGATTCTTGCAGCTTTGCAATGGCTTTTGGATCATTTAAGTGCAGTTCGCCATCATTTCTCCAGTGATAGTCTCCAGGATTAAGCATTGACATCACCTCAGCACTTCCAGGAGGAAATACTCGGCTGGGGAAAGCTAATTCATGAAGGCGAAGTGCATCTTTAGCTAGTATCTTAAAAGATGCACCTTCCACTCTACTTGGAGTACCAAGAAAACACTTGTTAAAGACTTCAAAGGAAAGGCCAAGGGCTTCAAATATCTGGGCTCCCTTATAAGAGGCCAAGGTGGATGTTCCCATTTTAGCCAAAACTTTCATCATGTCATAGTTTCTTGCTTTGAAGTATCTTTGAATGAGCTCCTCTCTGGTATAAGATTCACCACCTTTTTTGGAGAAATTTTCCCATCAATCTATAAACGCCATATAGCTTCAATTGCCAAATATGGACATATGGCATCTGCTCCATATCCAACCAAAGTAAAAAAATGGTGAACTTCATGTGGCTCAGCAGACTCTACTATCAATCCAATTCGTGTGCACTCTAGTGTTGAGATGAGATGATGATGAACAACGCCAACTGCTAAAAGAGAGCACACTGCAACACGCTCCGATGCGAACTCTACAAAAGAAACATAAGTGAGCTCTGAGTTGAGGTCCTTTCTTTCTGAAGAAATTTTACACAAAAACAGCTGATTAAACAAATCAGGCAAAATCTGAGAGATATTGTTCTCTACTCTATGTCAGAGATACAACAGAGACGGTGATCTTCACATAATGGAATGCCAAAGCATAAAAGTTTGAAGCCCTAGTGACCTAATATGTGGTCAAGCCTTGGAATATCACAAGTAACAAGACATAATTTATACAAGCTGAAACATCACCATCAACACAAGAAAAGAGCTGAAACGTCACCTATAGTAATTAGTGAAACACTAACCATAAGTTCTTCAAAAACCATTCATATCTCTCTAGCACAAAACACACCACAATAAATCGTACTATTCATTGCATTTTTGTGGAATGGAAAATAGGTCAAGACCTAAAATAGATCAATTGCCATAACAGAGAATAACTTCTAGCATTCCAACAGTAGGACAATCCATAGCAGAAATGCAATTTTTGAAATTGGTTATATTGAAAATTTAGCATTACAGTACAGTACTCAGTAATGAACTGTATAGAGGATGTTTCAAAAAATTCTTACCTCTGTCAGACAAAACCAATATGGTGAAACCTTCTTGGATGGCTTCCCGTGCTTCAGAGAAGATTCTATCTAGTATCTCCTCCAAGTCATCAAACCCACGATCCTTTGAGTAGGTAATATCTAAAATCTTGCTACGCCAACCTCGATAATTCATTTTCTTAATCGATTCCATTTCACTAGTCGAAAGTAGAGGCCCTTCCAGAGATAGGCGGTTACACTATTTCTCTATTGTTTTAGTTAGATCACCTTCTGGTCCCACCATACATTTCATAGATGTAACTATTCTCTCCCGAATGGGGTCAATTGGTGGGTTTGTAACTTGAGCAAACATTTTCTTGAAATACTCAAAAGAAATTTTCTCTCTATTTGACATGACAACTAGAGGAGTATCATTTCCCATTGACCCAAGAGCTTCACTTTCATCTTTTGCCGTTGGAAGTAACAACATTTCTAGGGTTTCTATAGAGAACCTGAATATAAGAAATCATAAACTTGAAATAAATTCATATTCTTGCTTCATGCACATAAAAAGAAACAAAGCATTATATGCATACCCAAAAGCCTTTAATGGAGGCAAAAGGCCATAGATCCCAGTTTGGTCTGTAGTCGTGCCACTGCCACGAGCCTAGAAATAAAAAAAGGAAAATTAAATTGGTACATTTTGAAAGTTTAAAACTAAAAGCCTTTTAGAAGAATTTGGGTGGGCCATTTCCAGAAGAGAATCTAGACAATAAAACACCCATTTTGCACCCAGATATTAGCACCAAACCTATTTCGAAGCAATGGTATGAGGCAAGGGTTGATGAAATTGTAAGGGTTTTTCAAATGATCAAATCAGATGACCAGCCACAGAGATGCAAGCCCATTATATGAGTCTAACCTTGAGCATATGATGACCCTAAGATTTGACAAAATTTAAAGAGAGTTATCAACCCCACAAAAGTTCTCTAAATATTTGTTCAAGTACTTGCTGAACAGGAATTTGGATGAAAGGCTACTGTAGCTCTTGAAGGAGGCATGTATCCTGTACACATTGTCATGCTACAGATCTTACAGCCATAGAAGGTTAATAACCCTAGCATTACTCGCACCCAGATATGGTTATTTCTATAATTTTACTAGATCCTCTGCATTAGTGGTCTATGATCAAACAGAACACCCAAATTTATGTACCCTAGACAAAATAAAAGTGTAGAAAAGGTGGTTGAACCGCTTGCAATATTGAAAAGTGATTCAGGAGATATAAAGACATTTTTTGGGAAACTAGAGATCAAAACATTTTGGTGTTGGCAGCTTTGTCTTACTTTATTTAAATAATTAATTGTGATGATGGTTTATCTTTACACTTCCTAACTCAAACTCAAACAAAATCTAGTTAATAAGCATAATGTTATTGCCCCAAAAATGGGAGGTGAGACCCTCTCAGGTTGCGGTACTGAATCAACAACATCATTGAGACACGTCTTCTAGCTTGTTAGCCATTCCCCATATGGCCTTGCTAAATAATATTGTTTCTTCAAGGCCTTGTCATCAACAACTTGGTGGTGCTCAAAATCTACAAGGAGAATCATTCTTGGATTGAGTCTTCCTTTCTTGCTAACCTCTTTGGGGGGAACATCAACGACTCCAACTTCACTAGCCATAATAACCTGTCCAGTATTTTTGATGTAGTAACGACCTAGACGCAACCCATTTCGATCTAGTGTAGCTCCAAGATAGCGACCATCAGTAACTGCAATGATTTACTATATGTGAAACTTATTGTATTGGTAATCCCAAATGATATGCACATCATTGTTTACCTTGCTACATATTCAACATGAAAATGCATGTACAACTTAGGCCAGCTATGTTGTCATCTATAGAAGCCCACCTCTCTGGCATCGTCTTGTTGTGGTTAAGAGCGTATTTTTTCAAACCATTTCAAATGACAAACAACTACACATTTGCCTCAATATGCAGCCTCTTAATCGTACAAAATGCTTTTCCATTTATAAGTATGTGTGAGAATTTTAAAAGTCAAATCGCAGACTGAGTTTGTCCATTTATGAGAGAAGTGGTAAGAGTTTGATCCACCTAAACCTCAACAGAAATATGTTTCTTCAAGAAACAGAAAGAACAGAACAAGTTGCATGAGTTGGTCTTTCAGCAAATTGTTAAAACACATTATATATATAATTTGGCAATTTGGCTTTAAGACTACATAATGATGTTATCTAATATAATGAACTCTAAGAAGTCATCAAGAAAAAAATCAAAAAGTGAGAAGTCATCAAGAAAAATACCAAAAAGTGAGAAGATCATCAACTACCTATGACCTCAATTACTTTCCTACTTGCTACTCTTATCAGTGCCAAGAGTTCTCACTACCCAAGTAATTTACAAGTGAATAGATATCCAAGAGTTTGTAACAAAACATATATTATTCCCATCAATTGTAGTCACAAATGGTCAGGACATCATACCATTATGTACCTAGCCTTCACGCAAGAGAATAAAATGTTGGTAACACCACCATCCTAGAATGCAGACTAAATTGGTCAATACAAAATGTGGAATCTTATGTTAAACTAAAGAGGAACAAAGAATATTGGCAAATACAAAGGATGCATGGACAAATATATTACTTATACTTAATTCAATAAGCCCTTTAGTGTCAGAGCATGCAAAAATAAGCATTGACAAAAATACTTCAATTTTCTAAGAAGGATGCAATCCAATATAAGTATAAAATCAGAAATTAAGTATAGAAAAAAATAAAGATCTTATAATTTCTATTTGTAATATATACTTAGTAAAAAGAGGTATAGATGATAAGGCATACACCTTCTTCCTCTACTCTTTTCACCTCTCCCCTTTCTTGACTACCTTTATCACCTTCTTCACCAATTTTTTCACCTTCCTAACAATTACCTTTTTTCCTGGTCCATAAGTCTTTACATATGGTCCAACTCTAGGCAGCTGTTGGAGTTGTGCAAAAAAGTGCTAGGTTGTCCAAGATAGCAAAAATAAGGGAGATTGTGCCCATGGATGACGGGTGTTGGGAGGAGATGGCAGGGATCCTACTGGCAGAAATGGCTTATTGAAAAGGAGTAAAGAAATATTTTAAATTTTCAATGATCATTGACGTGTATTTTACTACGCGCTAAAAATGCAAGTATACGCGTCGAGTAGTACAGGCCTTTGTGAGGCCCGAGTCGAACACAAGGATACTCAGAATTGTCGGAGACTCCTACTAACTATTTGCGATCAGCTAAGCCGAATAACAAATTGGGGTTTGTTGTCAAAATTAAAAGAAAATAAAAATAAAACAAAGAAAACAATCGATTAAAGGTTAATTTAATCAATTCAAAAAGGTATCTTTAGGATTGCGGTTTCACTACGGATATTCATTGTATTAGATTTTATATAATGCCTCAATCTTCACTCTCTATCCGGGTAGTGGCCTGAAAACAGAATTGCCCACTGTCGTGGTGCAATTCACTACTTAGGTTTAGGTCGGTTCCACCGTCGTAGTAACCTATTCCCTAAACTAATTGCATTACGAACAATCTCTCAGTATCCACCATTAATTTTACACCACCTTGTTCAAGGGTTTATCGATTAATGTAGGTTTCGTCTCTTTTCAGTCGTTAATCCTTCTGTCGAAGTGATTGAAGGCGTTAGGTTATTATTATGGTGATCAAGCATAACAATATATGGAGAAAACGAAACTATACCACGGATTTAAGTGAGAAAATATGAATTACTATTATAAAACTGTCATACAATGAATTCTCGGGCTACTCGCGGTCCTAAAGATGGAGGGGATTAGCCCCGCATGTTCATCTCACACAAGTACATGGTACAAATAGGGGAAATCATATGAAAAACGTGAATAGAAAGGGAAACCCCTGAACAGAGAAGAACCGATTGATCCTTTGCGTAGAACACGTGCTTTCCCGCCTCTCGGTGGTGAAATCCGTCTTCGGCAGCGTCTGGATCGACTGGTATGAACTTCTGGCCTCCGTTCTTTTTTCTCTCGCTCCTCGGCACTTGTGCAATGGCTAATCTCATCCCCCTCGTCTGGGCGGCCGTCATTAGGTATAAGTCCCTAATTAGGTCGTTAATTAACTCCAGCCGTCCGATTGGGATCAATCTGAATCCAACGCATGTCTAACGGCGTCGATACCATCGACGCGAGTCGATGGTATCGACCCGCTGCAGTAATGAACCCTTCCTTTGTCGCGCCCGACATCATCTCGATACCATCGACACGGGTCGATGGTATCGACTTCCTTTAGGCGTCGGTTTTGTCGTTTTGCGACGTTGTAGCCTCCGTGCGTCGATGGTATCGACTTGGTGTCGATACTATCGACAGCTTCTTCGCCAGCAACCTGAAGGTGACTCGATACCATCGACATCAAAGTCGATAGTATCGACTTTTTCCTGCTTCTTTCGACTGGAAACCTGTGACCATGTCGATGGTATCGACTTCCGTCGATGGTATCGACGGAAGCAAATACTCGTTTGTCCTGAAATTCAAAGACAAGATCACATCAATTCACACAAATAATAATAATTTGACAATTAATGCTCAAAATGATGAAATCAAGGGTATTGACATAAAATAGCAACAAAGACCAAATTGGATGAATTATGCGATATTAACCATAGAAATGACTAATTAAAGCATAAAACACATATAAAACAGGTCTATAAATGTGACTCAAAATCATCGCATCAAACTCCCCTACGCTTGAACATTGCTCGCCCTCGAGCAACTAATCCTTAGAATAGAATTGCCAATGTCAACTGAAAAACAACACACCAACCCAACATCCCATATGACTCCCACTGAACATTCACAAACCGGCCTTCTCTAACCACAGAACGGTAATTACCCTAAAGGCGATAATAATCATCCATAAGAGAAATTGACCTCAAAACTGATGAACACTATCGCATAAGGCAGTTAACATAATAAAAATTGCCGGTTCAGACTTGGTGCATCTTGTGATCTCCTAAACTACATTGCTCTCCCTAACTACCATCTACATGGAAGCAGTTCTCTTGATATACATTAATGAGGAGAAATTCACGGTGGCCTACCAATCCGAGCAACGGGTGGATGAAATGGGTGGCTCATGGAAGAAAGTGGAAGTATTGTACTGTTTCAACATGCATAAAACAAAAATGCCCTAAATGATGCAAATGCACATGAGAAATGCCCTAATGTCTAAAATTGGGTGGAATGATGCATGCACTAACCATCCGCCTCAAAATGAGATGGATATCTAGTTAAGCTACATCATGTACTCAATTATCTCGAATTGCAGGTGATATTATGTTCCTTTCTCCTTCTTATTCCTGTTGCTTCTACATAACTCCTTTTTTTTTCTTTTATGCAGATTTCCTTTCAGATTTTTTTCTTTTTTTTTCAACCCTTTATATCCATGATTGATAATGAATATTTTATCGGGCTTATTTTTCTTTCTAATTCAGAAATTTGCACTATTTAGAAGGTATGGAACAATTTAATTCACCATTGGAGAAAAATTGAGATACATGATATACATTATGCGTGAAAAATTATGAATGCATCTACATGACATGCACCTAAGGATAATGTGCATGTATCACTATTCTCATTTTTTTTTCTTTTTAATGCAAACATATGGAAAATACCAATGCAAGTCCTATCTAAATGCTATGCACACAAAAGGAATTAAAACTGCACTTTACTTCTAATTCTTAGGTGGATTATAGAAAAAATGAAGTGGAACGATCACAAGACTAGATGACTGAACCTTAGAAAGATATTATGTGTCCCTCCTTACTGACCTGTGTAGTAGCTTAGAGGGTTCTCTCTCTTACATCCAATTAAGGTCTCATTACCATTTGGTTAGGTTAGGCTCAAACAACCATTTCCATCCACTTTCATGAATCATTAGGAGTACAGGTGTGAAATGTTGTTTTAAAGTTGACATAACCAATCATTTTCGTAGGATGTGTGCCCAAGGTCAAAACAAAACAAGCTATCCAAAGACACATTCAAATTTCCCTTGAATTTCCCATGCACTAACAGCAAGATGACACACTTTTATGACATCCACAATTACACTAGATAGCACGTGGATCCTACAGAAATCAAAATTGCAAGAAACAAATAACAAGAAAAGAAAAGCAATAATGCTAAAAACCAAAAACAAGAAAAGATAGAGTTGTTCCAACTACCCCCCTAAGCTTGAATTCGACTATGGCCTCATAGTCAAAAACAAACTTAAAGATTGGAACAGGGATACCGGATCACTCCTGTGGAGGCGGAGGCGGGTACTGCCAGGGTCGTAGGGTCCGGATTTGCTCTGGATGACACTTGGTGCAAGTGTAGGAAGAAATCATTGAAGATGTGACTTCATTTGACCAATAACCCCGTCTTGAATAACTGACACCGACACTGCTGTGTGCCCGTCGATACCATCGACGGAAGTCGATAGTATCGACTCGCTGATTAGGGCAACTGCCTCGCGAGTCCGGCCGCCGCCTTTTTCACTTGAAAATGTCGATACCATCGACACACCCGTCGATGGTATCGACTCCACTGAGTCGATTTCTTCTGAAAATCTCCAGAGATCTCGATGGTATCGACTGGCATGTCGATACCATCGACTTTGATATTGCGATCTGCCTGTAGGTAGGTCGATACCATCGACGAGGCCGTAGATGGTATCGACGCAGAGCAAAATCTACAGCCGTCAACCTATAACCCAGTCGATACCATCGACCAGTGTGTCGATGGTATCGACTCTGCCTCAGCCTGCACATCAAACAAACCGATCAGGTATCTTTTTTATACTAAAAACTAAGTAAAAACAAATTAAACTATGAATGTAAATAAACTATCCTACTGTACCGATGGTTGGGTTGCCTCCCAACAAGCGCCCTTATTTAATGTCTTAGGCTAGACGACTTGAAGCTCATCATCTTGGCACTTTGGGGCATGTGCTTAGAGGATCGTGCGGTAATTTGAATTCAACTCGATCTCCTCCAATTCCCAAGGACAATGTATCTCTCCCTAAGGCAGTCACGACATCTGCCGTTGCTTGAAAAGGTCTTCCTAGAAGAATTTCACAGCTTTGGAGCGGTGGCATATCCATGACAAAAAAATCCATCGGGAATATAAATTGATCCACTTTGACGAGAACATCTTCACATACTCCATATGGTCTCACTAAAGACTCATCCTCCAATTCAATTGTCGCGACCGACTTCTTGATTTCTTTTAACCCAAGTTTCTGAAATGTCGCCAGAGGCATGAGATTTATGCTGGCGCCTGAATCACATTGCGCTTTAGGAAAATGTCGATCACCTATAGAGCATGGAATGTAGAAACCTCCTGGGTCTTTTATCTTCTTTAGCGAACTCTCGTGAATCATAGAGCTCACCGTCTCATTCATCCGACAAATATCATCGTCTTTTATCCGCTGCTTCTTATTGATGATTTCTTTGATGAACCTCCCATAGGCGGGAACCTTCTCGATCATCTCCACTAGTGTAATATTGATGTGGAGTTTTCTAAACATTTCCAAGAACTTCCTAAAATGACGGTGCTCTTTCTTTGACTTCGGAATGACCAGATTTGACACATCTGCTGCATCAACACGCCTGTGAGGTGGCACATATGAGTTTTTCGTGGTCAACTCCCCTAAGCTTGCTTCAATCACTCCCTCTGACATGGGCTTTGGCGAGACATCATCAACAGTAATAGCTTGTTGTGGTTCCTCTCTCGCATTAGATATTGCCATACGTGCACAAACAGCCTTCAATTGTTCTTCTTTCCTAGATGGAGATGCAATATTCATAACTCGTTGTGATTTTCTGAAGAACGGGTTTCCGCCCGGCAATCCATAGTAAGTGCGTGGATATGGTATCGCCGGTGTCGCATGCATATTAAAAGTTATTTTTCTTTCCTCTTTAGCTTCTTGCACCTGAGATTCCTCCTCATTGCTTACCACAGACATATACTTGACTTGATGGTGTGCTTGGGCGACGTTTGCATTCTCGGCCGGTTTCTGTTGATTGGCGTGCTTGATGGCCGCCACTTCACTAGAAATCTGTGCCACGGTGGTTTCTAATGCCCGCATTTGTGCTCCATGGCTTTGCAGCGTCTGCCCAAACTTGGTTAGAATATCACCTTGAGATTGCAATTGCTTACCAAACATGGCCATCATCTCCTGGTTCTACTGTACCATTTGACTCAGTAGTTCGGTGTTCTTATCCTCGGCTCTAGGTTGTGGCTTGGCATCCAGATCCTGCAGAAAGTTATTTGGATCCTTCCATGAGAATTTTTTATCCTTCCTCCATGCCTAGTCATTATTTCTGTAACCCTGTTGTTGCATGAATTTCACTTGGGCTTCCTCATCCTCAGATGCATCTTCCTTAGATAGCAGCTTCTTGGCTAGAAGATCTAACTTATCGTTCAGCTCCTTAACTACTCTGGATTCGCCAGCAGCTCTGACCTGCTCCACAGCACCTCTGTCACCCCATGACTATTTCCTCGCCATGTTCTTTAATATCTCCCAACATCTGGTATATGGATTATTCAGAAAGAATCCTGACCCAGCTGAATCCAAATTACTCCTATCATGCTCGGAAAGAGCAAAATAGAAGATTTTCACCTGCGTCTCTTTGTCCAGCCCGTGATGTGGACACCTCCTCAGCATGACCTAAAATCGCTCCCAAGTCTCAGAATATGTTTCACCGGCCTGTTGGGTGAAATTATGAATCTTCTGAATCATGTCGTTAGTCTTTTCCGGAGGGAAGAACCTCTCAAAGAAGACCTCCACCATATGGTCCCAGGACTCCACGAACTCATCGTCCAAATTATGTAGCCATTCTCGTGTAATTCCCGCTAGAGAACTCGGGAAGAGCTTCAAGTAAAGTGCAGTCTGCGGAAATCGGTCAATTTTCACCATATCGCAGTTCTCCACGAATTGACTCAAGTGCGCAACGGGATCCTCATTTTTCAAACCATGAAAAGCATTGGACTTAACCAAATTAATTAGAGTTGGATCAATCTTGTACGTTGGTATATTGATTGCTTGCTTCTTTATCGGCCCTTTAGAGGCAGATGCGGAAGAAGCTTTGATCTTCGCCCATATCGTTGGTTCTTCGGCCATCTCTTCGTGTTCGGATTCGGAATCCTCCTCTTCTTGTTGCTCTTGCTCTTTATAATCCTCGTCTTCAGGTCCCGTAAACGGAACCTCGGGTGCCCGTTCCGCGTAGTCAGTACTACGCGTCTGCACCATGCAACGTACCTGAAATAGGAAAATTTAGTGCAATACAATGCTTTGACGAGTATAATAATTATTGAAAAATTTAGAAATATTTGAAGTTGTTTCAAAATTAAAATAAAAAATGTGGCCTAGAGTGGCCGCTCATCGCACTCGAAGTGCCAACAATTCGCCGTATCCCCGGCAACGGCGCCAAAAACTTGACGTGTATTTTACTACGTGCTAAAAACGCAAGTATACGCGTCGAGTAGTACAGGCCTTTGTGAGGCCCGAGTCGAACACAGAGATACTCAAAATTGTCGGAGACTCCTACTAACTATTTGCGATCAGCTAAGCCAAATAACAAATTGGGGTTTGTTGTCAAAATTAAAAGAAAATAAAAATAAAACAAAGCAAACAATCGATTAAAGGTTAATTTAATCAATTCAAAAAGGTATCTTTAGGATTGCGGTTTCACCGCGGATATTCATTGTATTAGATTTTATATAATGCCTCAATCTTCTCATTCTATCCGGGTAGTGGCCTGAAAACAGAATTGCCCACTGTCGTGGTGCAATTCACTACTTAGGTTTAGGTCGGTTCCACCGTCGTAGTAACCTATTCCCTAAACTAAGTGCATTACGAACGATCTCTCAGTATCCACCATTAATTTTACACCACCTTGTTCAAGGGATTTATCGATTAATGTAGGTTTCGTCTCTTTTCAGCCGTTAATCCTTCTGTTGAAGCGATTGAAGGCGTTAGGTTATTATTATGGTGATCAAGCATAACAATATATGGAGAAAACGAAACTATACCACGGATTTAAGAGAGAAAATATGAATTACTATTATAAAACTGTCATACAATGAATTCCCGGGCTACTCCCGGTCCTAAAGATGGACGGGATTAGCCCCGCATGTTCATCTCACACAAGTACATGGTACAAATAGGGGAAATCATATGAAAAACGTGAATAGAAAGGGAAAACCCCTGAACGGAGAAGAACCGATTGATCCTTTGCGTAGAACACGTGCTTTCCCGCCTCTCGGTGGTAAATCCGTTTTCGGCAGCGTCTGGATCGACTGGTATGAACTTCTGGCCTCCGTTCTTTTTTCTCTCGCTCCTTGGCACTTGTGCAATGGCTAATCCCATCCCCCTCGTCTGGGCGGCCGTCATTAGGTATAAGTCCCTAATTAGGTCGTTAATTAACTCCAGCCGCCTGATTGGGATCAATCTGAATCCAACGCATATCTGACGGCGTCGATACCATCGACGCAAGTCGATGGTATCGACCCGCTGCAGTAACGAACCCTTCCTTTGTCGCGCCCGACATCATCTCGATACCATCGACACGGGTCGATGGTATCGACTTCCTTTAGGCGTCGGTTTTGTTGTTTTGCGACGCTGTAGCCTCCATGCGTCGATGGTATCGACTTGGTGTCGATACTGTCGACAGCTTCTTCGCCAGCAACCTGAAGGTGACTCGATACCATCGACATCAAAGTCGATAGTATCAACTTTTTCCTGCTTCTTTCGGCTGGCAACCTGTGACCATGTCGATGGTATCGACTTCCGTCGATGGTATCGACGGAAGCAAATACTCGTTTGTCCTGAAATTCAAAGACAAGATCACATCAATTCACACAAATAATAATAGTTTGACAATTAATGCTCAAAATGATGAAATCAAGGGGATTTGACATAAAATAGCAACAAAGACCAAATTGGATGAATTATGCGATATTAACCATAGAAATGACTAATTAAATCATAAAACACATATAAAACAGGTCTATAAATGCGACTCAAAATCATCGCATCAATCATAAGTGGAAGGCGTATACATTATTCAGATGTAAAGAGAACCCTAGCTCACTATATATATGAAAGATAAAGATAAAAGTTTCGAATTTTATGCATGAAGTTGAATACTATCAAGTAGTTTAAAAGCTATATTTTGTTTTACATGATTCTTTCATCTGGGACTTGAATGGCAAATCATGTTTAATATATCTTTGCATCTAACCATTGACTCATTCTAGAAAACCAATGACTCATTGGAAAAATTATTCAGTTTTCTTGAAATTCATATAATGAGACCTAAGTTGAACCTAAGATATAGAATGAATCTCTAAAGAGCAAGAAACTGTAATCGACATATGTCACATACTTAACAATAAATATTTAATGTTGTCATCTAAGTCCATGTTGTACCTGTTTAATGACATATGAGACCATGAAATGAAACATTTCATAAAGCAATGGACATTGTATTCATTATAAAGTAACAACCATCATAAATGGTATTTTGATTCAGGGATGGTATTTTGATTCAGGTTCAACATGGTGTGGTTCGGCTTGTTTGAAACAACAACTTTAGCTTCATCCCTTACTCCAACCCTCTTTATGGAGTTTGCACTCAAATTGAGCTTCTCCAGATGATCATGTCTATATAGTGATTTTCCTACTAGGACATCACCTTCATCCTCCAATTTGCTCTATGAAAGAGTATGTTTTGTGAGAAGATACAATTGTCAGTGAAAAGATGAGCTAGAAGTTGAGATTAGCAGATTCATCATGAACTCGCCTCAGCAATGCGATGTGGTTCAAATTAATTATCAAGACAAAAATGTTAGTTCAAGAACTTATCCTCTAGATGACTAAGAAATAGAAAATCCAGGAGGCACTAATTATCACAATTCCAATAAATAATCAAGTGAACTAAGTTCAACTTATCCTAGAAAAAAAAATATAAATCATCTTTAAGAGAGGGAGACTAACAAGTAGCACCACAAATTGAAAATATACAAGCACGATAAGAACTTACAAAAGGATGGAAGAAGGGGTGCCTTCCTCAACCTCAAAATTTCTCTTGCTACCCTTGTATCTTGTGTTAGGCCTACTGATACATGGGACATAATAGAACCTGACATGAAGAGAAATGAACAAGAAAACAAAATTAGGTTTTTTGTTTATGAATGTGCATCACTTTCTTTACGTATATTCTATCTATTTCACTATATGTTCCTATTTCAAACCAGATGAAGTATGCAATTGACATTTTTACTACAATAAAACTTGTATGTGAGGGACCCTGACTCAAGTTGGAATCTTATTGGGTAAACTATCTTTACCTATGTCCTTGTACATTGTGTGTGCCATACTATCTTTGGTTGTTAGGACTCTCTTCACATCCACATCAACAAAGAGAAACAATGTATCATTCTTGTGCTAGAAGCTATGATGAAAGAACTTGGTGAATTTCACATTGAATTCAAGGAAAAAAAACTGACTAGAGTGGTTTTGTAAGAACTTGGTGAAAAAGGACTGGATACTTTGCAATATAGAGGAAAAATGTTACTTCTTGTGAAAACTTCTTTACCCATAATGCACTTTCTAGATGCATAAAATTGTATCATAGTTGGACTTACCTAGTATGATCAGAAAGTAAGGTCCTAAAACCAGTAAATTCTTTTGATGCAGTCTGTGCATGAAAAAAGATATGAAGCTCCTTCTCAGCACATTGAGCTTCACATTCAAGTCCAGAGTTTGCCTCACCTAAAAAAAATCATACAAGATATGTACTCACCAAATGTAACCATGGATCAAAAGAATAAATCGTATACCTTATATATACTTCAAATATTGTCTCATGTCAGCGACATCCATAAGTGTATGTCCATTTTAATACCCTCCAACACTCGATAATTTTAATGAACATTACATGTAAAGTAACAAAGTTATAAGTATGCACGAATTTGACTATTTTGGACAAAAAATATGAGTGAAGAAATGATGACCAAATGCATAAAGATGCAAGCATGTCACCAAAATCTTACTTGTATCATATTTAGGTTGTGATTCAGACGTGCATTGGTTATTGTCCAACTTCTCAAGCTACAAACTTCAATAATCAGCATTACAACCATAATTAGCTCATATATTAAGAGGAAACCGACAAAACCTATTTCTTTAACATATTAGAGATCCATAGGGTGTTAGAGAAAATATCAACCATGAAAACATGAAGGTCAGATAACACTTACACTTTCTTCTAACAAGCTAACTAGAACATTTTTGGGAAATTTGTCCCATCTCATCTTTTGGATTGCAGTGATCATGTCTACATCATCAATGTGCCTCAATATCTGAGACATCCACCTTGAAGTGAACTTCCATCTGACTTTGTCCATGATCCATCTCCCATTATGCAAACACCTGAGCCAAAGATATCCTAGCATCACATTTCAAGCATGTTGGATGTTCTAACAACCATCGACCTATTTTTCAAAGAGCAACAGATGACCTTGGGTCCAAAAAAAACAAACCACTAAAATCCCCTACCAAACAACAAAATCATATCCATACCACACCTGGAATTCCTTTAAGGCCTTAGATCCCTGATAAGCTTGGCTAAAAAGAATAACTTCATTAAAGCTCACACAACACAAGAACATCTGCAAAAAGTAGATAAATACCAAACATACATTACCGATGCAGGCGAGAGATGCCAAACTCCTTCAACAAAGATCACACTGGCTACTCAAGATAAAAGATTTAGATGGTATGTACTACAGTAACAATGTTAGAGACATTTAGTCTCTTAACTGTGAACGTTATAGCCCGAAGTTGTCAGTCTTAAGCAATATCAGTTTATCTTCATCTTACTAATTTATGCTATTTAATGAAGAAGTTAAATGCAAATATGTATACTTGTTTGTTCTTGATGTTTGAAACATGACATGTTATGTCATACTAACTTGGTCTCTTGAAATTCTCATTGTTTGTATGAGGACCATAGAGCCTCAATTTTGGAGGGGCATTGAACTCCCATAGAGCCTCAATCTTGCAAGTTAAACAAAAAAACATGGAAGAATAAAGCTTCATGATACAACATGTAGATACATAAACAAACTACCACATTAGTATTTGATCAATCTAATGTGCCTTTACATATTCACAATAGTGAGAAATATCTTTTCTTCTTTGACCACAAGGCTGAAACATGAAATATATTCTTGTGTGTAAGAATTATGTAATAGAAACATTTAAAATGACATGTCATTGCCTTATAATAGAGAAAGATAATTTAGGCATCAAATATATTCATCCTTTCTTGGTAACATTTTTATTTATATATAATCCCTCATGGTACATGAACAACAATCTAAAATACCAATGCAGGACTCATTAAATGAGTTTTCTGAGAACTCCAAATTGGCTACCTTGAGTGTGGTTCATTGGAGTTCATGGTCTTGTCTATTAGGAAGTTTCCAAGCTAGATATCAAGTTAAGAAATTATGAGAACATATAATGAAGTTGGCAAAACATTTAACAGAATAGGAAAACATCATCTTTTTTTCCTGGTTTAAATAGGTAGAAATAGAATGGTTTATAATCTATTTAGGAAATGAGCAAGGATAAATCAAAAAATGTATGATAATTGAAATAAATAAATATATATATATATATATCTTATTGTTTCATAATAATACAAAAACATGGGAGGTAAACACTAGGAGTTGTTCCATTAATAGTGTAAATTCGTTCATGTACGCATTACCTTTGAGTGATGTTAACTTGAAGATGATATTGTAATATTTTAGATCCACATGCTTAACCATTAACAAACTTGAGTATTAATTTGAGTTTTACAGGTCACAGGCATCAGGTTTAGCATTAAAATACAATATTCATGGCAGGATGAATACTTTCAATTGATAGTTATTTATGCACTGGAATACATCTTCGAATATGGGGAAGCTTTGCAGAAAGCACAAGGAAAACTAATGCATTGGGATATTGAATCCACTAAAAATAAGATCCACATAAGATAGGAAGGTGTTGCTATGTTAAAACTAAGAGCAAAGTATCGCTGCACAATTCGGTATGGCCTTAGAAATGTCATAAATGATACATTTTCAAATCCATATATTACTAAAGAAAGTTAGTGCAATGAAGTTCTCTGATAGAAGCATTAAGAGAGAAACAACTTATATCAGGAAAACCAAATAATAAATCATTCTTTGCCATAAAAGAGGTATAAATGTTAACCAATACTATAGAATATTCATATCACTGTCTTATGTAGCAAGAGAAATGGAAAACAATGTTGTAATGGTGGTTCGGATGACAATCCTTTCTATATCGAATGAATCGACAAGCTTTACATCAAACAAAAACTTTATTCTAAACCTATTTAAAAGAGGAAAAATAGCATCTAGAGAATTCTGAAGGAACTTTTATTGTTTGCCTCGCTTGCCTCGCTCTGAGCATTTTATCTACAATAACAAAAATAATTATCTAAAACCATTATATAGACATGTTACACTTATAGCACATTGAAAAAAAAATTACCGAACAATGAGTATCTTCTTTGGCCAAGCTATTATTGACCCGATTGCATCTTCAATGATTTGATAATTGTCAAATGGTCTAACCAGTTGCTCTTCAGGTTTAATTGCCACACCAATGCAAACAGCAGCAAATGCAGACCCTAACTTTCCTCCTCCTATTACAAGGTCAGGATTCACGCCTATCACTTATCCCTGAGCTACAATTGATGTTCCATCATCGAAACTTAACAACCTCATGACCTATAAGTTGTATGAATTACAATGTAAAATTTTACATATCAAGAATCAAAGTTATTAGGAGTTTTTTTTTTGTTTAGTAACCTATCTTTCTGTAATGGTGGTTCCTCTACATGACTTTTGTGGCATGGGTGTTCCTTCATTCCTGGTTGTTTCCATATTCTACAATACAAAACACTTATCAAATTAATAAAATCATAACTTATAATTATTACTAAAAAATTGAATAATTACTTGATTTGCTTGAAATGGAACACTCCCGCTTGAATTTCCCAAAATTATTGCTTCGAGATGTTCTTGTCTTTTTTTCAGATCTGACAATTCTATTTTTTGTGACTCGCATATGTGTTGTAGGTCTTTTATTGTACCTTCAAAACCCTACACATATGCCTGACTAAACTCATTAGTCTCATGGTTCACCCGAGCCTTCTTTGCACCCAATATTTGATCAGCAATTTCATCTTCATCAAGATTTGCGTCATTGGTTTCAACTGCTGATTGTAACTTGTCCTACAACAGTAACCATAATGATGATAAAAAATTGAGCAAATAAATTCAAATATGTCATGAATAATTTTATACTTACAATTAGTTCAACTAATTTTGCATCTACAGGAGTACCGTCCTTCTTCTTATGGGTAGCAACAAACAACTGCAATCGACTAGCGTGACCCCCTTTATTCTTTTGTTGCAACTGTTATTAACACACAAATAAAGTATAAGTAGAGTGTGAATGTGTTCTGATATTATTATCATTATGTGGCAAATCACTCACATTCGCTCTCACACAAGCATAGGGCATTGACCCCGATGTATGTCGTGTGGTAACAAACTTTCTACTCATACTATTCTTTGCACTCTGTAACTACAGTTCATGAACATTAACCTTATCACCAATGAAAACTAAGAGAAGACATAATATATAACTAATTATCTTACCTTTCCGTCATTAGAGTCCCAGAAATTCACAAGAAAAGCCCACTGCAATGGGTCAACACGGGAAGGACAATCATTAAGTCTGTCTTTTTTGTCTTTGTGGTGCATATAATTTTTTCTTTTGATTTCAGATTTGAAGTTTCTCCAACAATCCCTAACTTTGCGTAGAACCGATTTCTTTCCCTTTGGGTCGATAGTAAATTTCTTCTGTTAAATGAAAAATAGAATGAATATAACAAATGTACGCTTCAATAACATTTCACTAAAATATATTACCAAGACATAATTCCATATTTCAGTTTTCTTTCCAGTTGGTACTTGTCGCCAATCCAAGTAATCCAAGGGTGCCCGTTGTGAATTTCTAGCAATTGTTCCCAAAAAAGAAGACAAGTCATTTTGATGAGGTCCAATTGGTTCTCCATTTTATCCAATGTGATTGGTAATTTTGCATCCCCTGTTTTACTCCATAATCAAAGACACTTAGAATAGCCTCATTTTTTATTATACACAGCCCCACCTAAAAATTTAAAACAATATGAGGCAATTATTTTTAAAATATACATATAAATGCTAAAATATGAGGTATTAGCTAATTGTTGTAAATTGGTGATTAGAAACTTATGTACCTTCATCATGATAAGCAGTAGTTTCTTCATCAACCAATTTGAAGTCCTCATCAATTACATGATTGGTTTCAACCTCATGATCTATATTGCCATTATGAACAGAATGATCAGCTCTCGTGTCATTATTTTCCAAAGAATCCCTATGACCAGCTCCAACCTCATGATTGATATTGGCTGTATCAACTGAATGACCAACTCTGGTACCATTGCTTGCCAAATAATTAGCCTTATGAATAGAATGACCAGCTCTGATGCTATTATTTGTTAAAGAATTTCTATGATCAGCTCCAACCTCATGATTTATATTGGCATTATCAACACAATGACCAGTTCTCGTATGGTTGTTTAATAGAGACATCATTCCACCGATTGAAACATCATGATTTATCATTGACACATGTGGATGCTTCTCTTTTCTGATGTGTACTTCAGCATTTTTGCTGCTGAAAACAGATTATGCACCAACCTTTTTATTAGTTTTATTACTCAAATCAAATTTAGAACTTCCAAGATCAGCATTAACTGAACCAAGATATCCTCCTTTCATTCCCAAATCAGCATTAACAGAACCAAGATAACCTCCATTCATTCCCAAATCAGCATTAATTGAACCAAGATAGCCTCCATTCATTTGCAATCGTTTAGACATTCCTACAAAGATAAATATTAAGACAGAATCTTACAACTATAAGTACAAAATGATAATAGATAAATTATATGTCACCGTATCTGCCAATTTTCATTTAATTACTCCATTGTTTGCATCCTCAGTTTCTCATGCAGACAACACTTGTGAACGTCTTTTCAACATCCTGAAAATATAATGCATAACAAATATTTATAAAACAAAACTATAACCATAAAAATATAGTTAAATAATAATGGTTGTAGGGGCTACCTGATATCAATATTATAAAACAGTTGTTGATTCGATTATTGAGAATAAAAAAAAAGTTTGCAAATTTTAAGAGAAATAGTATGCATATTAAAGGAAGAACAATGGTATTGATAATTAATAATAAATGAATAAAACGAAATTCTTATAACGCTACATCAAGATACAAAATATTAAAAACTACATATGATAGATCACAATGATCTCAATCAAGTTTCTCATCATTTTTGCCATCGTAAAAAGTTGCACCCTCCATATCTTCTCTAACCAAATCAGATCCATCAGAAACATCACTGAAAATAGATTCCCAATCATCGGCATGAGAATCTTCATGTATGCATGTCCCATCCATGAAATTTTTAGTAAGCTTCTCATCCATGTCATAAGTATCACGTGGTGTCGTCTGCACGACAAAGCTCCACCCACGGTGATTGATGTCAGTCAGATAAAAGGCTTGTTGTACTTGAGAGGCCAATACAAATGGATTTTCAATTAAGTCAATGAGTTTTTATTTGATCATTGTAAATTTATTTTCATCTTTTTTATGCCCTTGTTTGCATTGACCCAATCACCTTTGAACAGTACAACTTTCAGTTGCTCACAGTAACTAATCTCAAAAATCTCTCAGAGTACCCCATAGTAGGAAACTTGACCCAATTTAGGATTTTTGTCCTTGGAACTGGAAAAACTTTCTGTCTGGGCATTCACCATTATCCCACTATTCTGGGTTTTTTTACCATGTTCTCTCTCCTTGGTTTGAAATCTATATCCATTTTTTACATATCCATTGTATTTGTTCGCCATATTTTGTGGTCCCCGAGCCAGAGTTAGTAGATTTGATGGCAAATTTTCTGATTTGGCCTTCTCTTCAATCTGTATACATTATGAATTGAGTTATTAATACAATGCTCTAACAATATTAAATGAAATTAATTTTATAGACTTACATGCTTCTTAAACCAATCACTAAAAGTGTTCATATGAATATTACTTATTTCCCAATGTCTTGCACGCAGATTCATTTTCTTCACGTGGCGAATGTGTTCCCTGCTAACAAGTACATAAGTCATGTGTACATACATCTAACGGTGAGCATGCATATTTCTTAATAATTTAATGAACTCACTCCATGAACGGCTCAACAACAACACAATTAGATAAAATATACTGATGTGCAGTTTTCAACATCACATCTTCAAGATAAATAGGAATACTCTTTCCTATTCGACGCCCTTTGTGTGAAAATATAGACCACTCATTGTCAGTAACAATATCGTCATCTTCAACATCATTTCTAGCCAATTTTGTGAACCTTGTCTCTACCCCAGAGAGATACCTTGAACAAAATATTAAACATTCATCTGCCAGGTAACATTCTTCTATGGAAGCTTCTGGAACAGCTTTATTCCTCACATATTCTTTCAAAGTTTTCAAGTATCTATAATGATAAATAGAATTTGTTTAAAATCAAAAAATACATTGGGTAAAATTTTAGTGAAAGAAATAGTAAAAACATACTACCTTTCCACTGGATACATCCAACGATAAAATGGTGGTCCAGCTATCTTAGCTTCTCGTGGAAGATGAATGACCACACGCTCCATTATGTCAAAAAATGAGGGCGGGAAAATCTTCCCCATGTTGCACAGAGTCACCGCAATTCTAGATTCTATCTTCTCAATAGCATACGGATTTATCTCTTTTGAGCATATGTCTTTGAAAAATCTAGACAACTCAATTATCACAGTTATGTTGTTCTTGCTCGACAACGCTACCCGTAAAGCCAATGGCAGAAATTGTTGCATTAATATATGGTAGTCGTGACTCTTTAATGCCAACAATTTTCTTTCTTTGATGTGTGCATTTCGCGAGATATTGGAGGAATAACCATCTGGAACCCGTACAGACTTCAAAAACTTACAGAATAATTCTTTTTCCTTCTTTTTCAACGTAAAACAAGGTGGAATAATATTCTTACTTCCATTCTTGATAATGTGCAGTCTAGGTCTTATTCCCATCTCTAAAAGGTCATAATAGATTTTTCATTATCCGTTGACTTGTCCATCTCAAGTAACGTGTGAATCAAACTCTCACATACATTCTTTTCAATATGCATTACATCAAGATTATGACGAATAAGGTTGTACTTCCAGTATGGCAACTAAAAAAAATGCTTTGTTTTTTCCAATTGTAAGGCATATTGTCTACATCTTTGGTTTGAACTAAAACTTGATTTCCAGACAACATCTTTGGAGCAGTTATTAATTCTTCTTTTCCATCAAATGAGGACATATCCCTACGAAATTTATGATCCATCGGAAGGAACCTCCTGTGGCCCATGAAACATTGTTTCCTACTATGTGGTAGTCTAATAGACCACGTGTCCTTATTGCAAATAGGGCATGCATCATACCCACTAGTTTTCCAACCAGATAAATAACCATAGGCAGGGAAGTCATTTATCGTCCATAGTAAGGCGACACGCAATTTGAATACAGCTTTACGATCAACATCGTAGGTATCAACACCAACTTCCCACAGTTCTTTCAACTCTTCAATCAGAGGTTGTAAGTAGATATCTATCTTCATTCCTGGTTGAGTTGGACCAGGAATAATCATAGAAAGGATAAAAGTAGGTGTCTTCATGCATAACCATGGTGGCAAATTGTACGGAATCAGTATGACTGGCCAAATATTATATGATTGACTCATCATTCCAAATGGATTAAATCCGTCAGATGCTAAACCAAGACGCACATTACGAGAATCAGATGCAAAATCAGCATCCATGTTATCAAATGTCTTCCATGCAAGTGAATCTGTTGGATGTCTTAAAACTCCGTCCTTGGTGCGACTTTCATCGTGCCACCACATTAGTGGTGCGACTCTAGAGGACATAAACAACCTCTTCAATCTAGGAGTCAAGGGAAAGTAGCGCATAACTTTACAAGGAACTCTTTTCTTTTTAAATTCATACTTTGTGCACCGTCTACATCAGTTTCAGTCTCTATATATCTAGAAACATGACAACGCGGGCATGAAGTATTATTTGTAAACTCATTGCGATACAAAATGCAATCATTTATATAGGCATCCATTTTCTCGTAGTCAAGACCAAGGTCCCTAATTATTTTCCTTACTTCATAGTATGAGCCAGGCAACATGTCACCCTCAGGAAGCAAATCCTTCAAAAGTTTGAGCATCTCAGTAAATGATTTATTGCTCCAATGATTGCTACATTTTATATGGAACAACCTCATGACGGTATACAGCTTGGAATACTTCTTATTTCCAGGATACAACTCTTGTGCAACAATCTCTAACAATTTGTAGAATTGCTCAGCTTCTTCATCGTCAACAACTACAAATGAATCATCGTCATCGTTGTCTATAGTTTCTCGACAGTTTTGGACTCCATATGCATCGTGCAACATGTCTCTCATATCATCAAACGACATGTTGTCTTGCATAGAAGAATCTTCTATGGCATCAGAAGAAGTCTCACCATGAAAAATCCAATCAGTGTAGCTGCTGAAAAAACCATTCCATAACAGGTGCTCGATTGTCACATGACGATTGTGTCTTTGTGTATTTAGACACTTTTTACAAGGGCATAAGATAGTCTCATTCCTACTACATTTTTTGAAAGCGTCCTCTATGAATTTGACTACCCCAGTTAGTACTTTGTACTGGTCCTATCTTCCTCAATTATCCAGCTTTTGTCGATCATACTTCCCTAGATAAACATAAGTAAACACATCAATATAATCAATATATACGTAGAAATTATTAATCAAACGGAAAGATTTAAAAAAATGAATAATAAAGAAGGTAAAAAAGTATACATAAATTTAACACAATGAAAAATTAAATATATAAATAAGTAGAAAATAAAAAAGTATAATATTGATCATAGTATACATAATACTTTGACAAGCCATGTATATATCTATTTATCTATGATGTATTGGTAATAAATATCAAAATACTTTTGTTGTCTTGTTGGACTATGATGATAAGGTTCAACCAGGGAAGCATGGACACATTTCTAGCACGAACACCGACACAGACACTATAAATGATAAAATGTTAATTTGAATTTTTCATAAAGCTACTTGCTGACATGCATTATGGCTTTTGTAAGGTGATATCAGTTGATGTAACTAAGTTTATGTACTTTTTTGCATGGGTAAGTCCCACTAGTTTCATCCATATTTGTCAATTAAGATGGTGTTGCTATGTTAAAATGGACCTGTTGAATATTATGGTGAAGAATGTGTAGCCTGGAATGCTAAAGAATGTGTAGCCTTGATTATGTTTATCGTATGTAATAGGTAGTTCATGGCATATATTCCTCTACATTTTTTTTGTTCATTCTATACGATAGGTAGTTCATGCAATATATTCCTCCACAATAATTTTTTTCATTCTATATAATAGCTAGTTAGGTAGTTCATGGCATAATAGGTGGTTCATGGAACCAGATTTTCATAGCTTCAACACAATATTGAATATGACTTTTGCCTCCTACAATGCATTTGAAGGCCCAGTACGTACTTGAGTATGATGTACCTCATAATCTAATTGGCTGATTTTGAAGTGAAGCTATGATAAAAAGTGTGTCTCCAAGGACACAAGTCACAACAAAACTCATGTTTAGGTGTAGGCATTGTTATAATTTTGGTGACACTGGCAAGGGAATAATATATATTTAGAAATTTCACGTCCAACCTACCTCTAAAAAAATTAAACTTTGGACATGTGAATCTTCGAGCCCCACTTGAATAGTTTACCTAGGAGATTTTCTCATCTTCAATAGATCCGAGAACGACTGTATGACAACTGTGATGGTCCAACTCTATTCCTTCCATGCATTCTACTGTCAAGGTGAATAAGGAAAACTTTGTTGACTCTACTGCCATTATAAGGGTGAACATGGAAAACACCACACACCCATATATGGTGAATTTGATATTTCTTGCTTGAGCATAATTGTTAACCACATGTTATAATTTTATGTCCTCACTAACAAATAACTACAGGGCATTTAAAATTCTGGAACTCGAGCATGTAGTTTCCAGATAGTTCCTACATATGCTTCTGATGTAAAACAGGTATAACACAACTGTTTTTGTCCGTAATCATGAAACTGACATATTTCTATAAATTAAAAGATCTGATTTTTTGTTAGCCAACTATAGTCACCTACTCACTGTTGTGTTGTGATGGCATTCATATACTATGAAATTGATCATCCGAATTCCAAACTTAGTTACTTAGGTTATGTTACATACATGTATGTCTATCATGTGACCTATTCGACCAACAACAATGTTGTATGATGATAGAAAAATGAGGCCTGCTTGGATCAAACTACCTTTTCTCTGGTTCTCTAAAGTATACCTTTGGTTGCACTTCTTCCATTTCTTGCACAACCCAGTCCATAATTTCCAGCCCAACATTCAGTTGCAGTGTTATCCATTCATTTGCTAGAAGTTCTAGGGGGAATAGACCCTTCCATCCAATAAATTATTGTGCAACCTTATTGTAGCTTGGCCTCGAGCACAACTAAACATGTAAAAAACCTTATTGTAGTTTCATTTTTCTTGTGCTTCTAGGCGATTTCCCTAAATTTATTAAGTAGACCCAAAAAACCAAAACAGCCCTAAACACATTCAAAAGTATGGCATGGACATTAATAAAGGAAACAATTAATTTACTCACTGGAATGAAAAAACATGAGAGACTGGAAAAAGAAATTAGAATTTGCCGAGGCATGTACATGTCTAATCTCACAAAAATAGGGAGGTCCCACTTGTAATCTACCATGGGGTCTGTAAATGAGGGAACCTTTTAAAGGAATAACCCTTTCATAATGAAAGCAAAGAAATCAATGTCCATGATAAGGCTTTTGACCATCAATGTCCAAAATACTATAATATGAAAAACAAGGATATCTATTCAATTATAAAGCCCAAAGGGAACCCAAAACATAAGTATATATTTTGTTGTATAAACTATATCAAGGAATGTCAACGATAAATACCATGAGTTGTATCCGAAACATAGTGCTTTAACCCAATTAGGTCCAGAGTTTCATGTTCAAAGCCCATTACATTGCAAGACTTTGGCTTACTAAGTGTGCGTTATAGAGCTAATGCAACTCGAAATAATCTTATCCCCTTGACAAATGGTTCCCATTGGAACAACTGAGTATGATCATTTGGAGGAAAGAACCAGCCTACTAGTGGTGGAATGGGACAGTAGAAACACTTAAATGTGATTGGGATCCTACACTGCCATAATTACCCAATTCTAAAAGACTATTTCAAAGTGATATTTGGAATTAGTAATTGTCTAACATTTGAGTTAAATGATGACGTGACCACCCATCAAGAATCATCACACAAGTTAGGATCCCATCCAGCCTAGTCACTTGACTCAGCAACCGGCCTTAATGATAGAGACATCAACACTTACCAAGGTTTAGAGTCACAAATACTTAAAGGAAAGACTATTTCAACCACATTAATGAGTATAAACACACAAGGTCACTAGCCCCTATTAAGATGAAATATACCTCAACCAATGAGTAAGTAAATACAAAATAATAATGTCTCACTAGCCCCTATTAAGATGAAACACAAGATCATGATAAATGGAAATTCAACAAATTTGCAACAATAAATCTCTTATTATAATCACCCACAAGTAAGTAAATACAAAATAATAATGCAAAAAAGCAATGAGGCTTGTCAAGTAGTACTTGGCCATTCTATGTAAAGATCATAGGCCACCACAATCAGGGGAGGTGAAGCAAGACATGCCAAATACTCTAGAGTGCCCTTGAGTGTTTTTTTCCAAGCTGTAAAAATATAAAAACCTTACAAGTAATTTGTAAATGTAGTCAAATGAAGTGAATTATGTATTCTCTCTTCAGTTCAATGGCTTTAGTCATGCACCCTAGTGATTGTCTTAGAAGTTTATCAACAAACTGTACTATGGAACTACCTTATTCTTTGTGAATTTACATAAATATATATAGTTATATACACATGTATATAATGTATTTGTGAACATAAGAAGCCCCAAATTTCTTATAAACAAGTAGAAACAAAGATTACCATGATATCCACTTCATATTGCTGATGCTACAAAATTTAGCATACAAAATGATATATTAAATTATTATACCATCCAAGAATGATGAAATGAAATACAAGAAAATCATTAGAACTTAATTACAAACAATGATCCAAAGGTTCCAATACTAATGGGGGTGTGCACTACAGGGAAGGGATGAGGGTTTTGGTGAGGAGTTGGGGTTTGGTTGAGGAGTCTACATGGTTGGATCTTATTTTCTCTTTTCTTTTTAGTTAGATCTTATGTGGGTTGGGTTGGTCGTGTCCACTAAGAGTCCTAGATGTGTCCACGACGTGTCCAGATTGCAAATATAAAAAATATGAATCTGGACACACTGGAGGAGTGTTTGCCGCGTGTCCACGTGTGTCCAAAGCGTGTCCGAGTTGGACACGTGTCGGACACGGACACGACAACCTCTGGGAAGTGTCTGTGCTTCCTAGATAGAAACGTATACATACCTAACATTTTTTGTTCCTAAATCAAATATCTAAATAATAAAGAGACAGTTTCATGTATATAGAACTATAGAGATAATATACAAAAAATTTACCTAGCATGTATTGTTGCATTTAAGCAGTGTGCCAAGTTTCAATACATGCGCAATGTACGTCAAATACCAAAAAGACATCATATGGCATGGAATTATCTATTGGATAGTTATTGAGTAGGATATTGAGTTGTTCACTATTTCTACTGTAATGTTTTAGATTATAGATGTAACACTCAGTCATGTATCACTTGATGCAGTTCAAACCTATGATATCGTACAAAAATAAGGGTTGGCATGTATATTCGGACCATTGATTATATATTTGTTCATGATTCCCTCCAACAATATATAGATATGCCATAAAGTACACAAACCTGGTCAAAGTTTAGAGAAGGAAAATGAATTCAACCGTGAGGAGGAGGAGCAGTTGTACCCTTAAGTTGATCCTTTGAGCTAATCAAGAGATATACATCCACTATTGAATGACTTCCGTGAGAGGGAGGAATCCGCAAGTGGTTGGAGGAGAGCTAATAGTTGGAGAAGACGCCCTAGCACTGGAAAATATAGCAGTAAGAAGGACCGCAAGTCAGGGAACAGACCTACATTTATGGGTGGGGACAATGGGAGTGGAAGAGGTACCTTGTGAGTGGTTCCGAAGATAGATTGTTGGATGCGGCTAGGACGAATCTTCACGGACGGCCATAGAGTGATGGATTCGGGACCAAGAGAACTCAAAGTGGTTGTTTGATCGGGAGGAAATGACTACCCGCCCTGGTGGTAGAGGATCGTTGATGTCGGGGTTTCCTCAGACAGAATCTTTCCTTGGATGGCCGTTAAGGTGTCTGCCTACGGCTGGGGGAGCGCAGTGGGAGAGCACAGTCAATCGAGGTTTCCTTGACGTTTGGATGCCGAGCTAGGTAGCAATTGTGTGGATGACCAGTTAGGTAAGATACAGAGTGATCGCACGAGACAAAACAGGGACTATCTTGCGCGGGTTGGATGAAAGGGGAGGGAATGTTGGCACCACCCAAAAATTATAATGTGAAAAGTTAGATTGATAATTTTTAGAATGTATACATAAAGATACATATATGTATTTCCAATTAAAAAGTAGGAGGGAAACAAGTTGCACCATCACCCCTGAAAAATAAAATAGTTATTTACAACGGGCGTCGAGAGGAAGGTTATATGAGTTCAAATGAGATTTGTAGTCAAATTTGTAGTCATTACCATTAACTATATTTGTATTACTTACATTTTTATAATTTATAAAGAAAAGTAGTTATTGACTACAAATGGAACACACGTAGTTAGAAAAGTAATTATTGACTATCTTTATGCACTTATATGGAGGGATATATACATCTCAAATTCATAAATCATTTGACAATCCAACATACTAATATATTCTATACAAGCTTAATGAAAAATTATAAATTGTATAATGACTATCATGAATTCAGATTTCCTTACAGAATACTTTGAATAACATACTAATCGAGTTACATAAAATTTTAAAAATATTAAAATTACACAATATAGTCTTAACAAATTACTTGAGAGATCTCATTTCTTATGCTATGCATTATGCATTGGATATAAAACGAGAGAAATTCTAGTGTGCATGAAGAAAATGAAATGTCCACGAACTTCCCTTGGAATATTATTCTTAATGAGTCCAAGTGTCTAGATAACTCTTAATCCTGGCCTAGGACTTTCTAGGTTTCAGTTTAGTAGATTTCTAACTTTGCTCGAGGGTTGATCTCTTCTAATGATCTAATCTGAAAATCTCTGTGATGAGTTTGTATGGGAACCATATAGATTGCGTACACGAGTTCAATTTCTACCCAACCAAATGGGCTCTTAGTGAAGAAGAACAACTAGAAGTGAAGAAGGAACCCCAGAACGTGAAGCCAGACAATACATACACACATAACTCATCTCAAATGCAACCAAGATATGTGAAGCTCGTCTAACCTGGATGTCTGGGCGCTTTGATGCTGGGCGGAGACGATGGAGGGACCAGAGACGATGGAGGGACCATGCCCTTGGGCTACTGGGCGGCGATGGACGTCTGGGCACTCTGATGCTGGGTGGAGATGATGGAGAGACTGGAGACGATGGAGGCACTGAAGACGATGGAGGGACCATGCGGCTGCTGGGAGGCGATGCTGCCCTCGGACTGCTAGGCGGAAAGCTCAGTGCGAGCGATCCACGGACTGCATGCGGGTGAGCGCTTAGGGCAGAACCAGGGGTGATCGGCTGGAGGCTCTTTACGCGGGTGATCAGTGGGAGAAATTGCGGGCGAGCGATTCGTGCGAAACCAGGGGTGATCGCCTGGAGGCACTTTACGCGGGTGATCAGTGGGAGAAATCACTGGGTATTTTAGAGTCTTCTTGTGTGATTTTCAAATCACCTACTGGGAATATTGCACGCAGGAGAGGATGACAAGAGGATAAATTTTTGATGAAATATGAAGTTTGATTTTATTTTAAAAAGTTCCCATTTAGTTATATTTAGTTAATACATTTAAGACATGGAGAGGATAAGTGTAGCTATGTCTTATGAATTGAGTTAACTATACTTATTTTATTTATACTTTTCAAATTTGTAGCTAACTAGGGATTTAACAACATAAAAATTATATGTAATTAGAAAAATTGTAGTTAAAGACCATATTTTTTGTAGTGTTGGTCAGTAGGATGCAGAACTGAACTGTAGGTTTACAACATCTATTGATATCAGCCAACAACAGGCCACAAACCTGCAAAATTAACAAGATGGACAACAATTTATGATCACAAACATGTATAAGCACATTTAATTTATATTATTTTTCATCACACATGTAGAAACCAGTATTTCCATTTCAAATTTCCTCCATTTTCACACACATTTAGCAACCTGCAGTTCCATTCATTTCATCTCTTTTCACATTCAGACACATGTAGAAACATTCATGTATTGATGATCTTCACATTCACACATATGACAATTTAGAAAAATTCATTCACATTCACACAAAAATAATTATGAGAACAAAGTTTAGAAATATCATTCTTTATTCATCATCGTCATTATCACCATCAGTATCCCAGTCATACTTAAAAATTCCCACTACTTGTAAGGATTTTTCCCATTGTTCTCTTACATCATTTAAGTCTTCCATCGTATAGGGAGTATGTACATATAATAACTTTTGAACCGTAATGAAGTTAGTTCTAAACACCTGCAAAGAGAATGACATATATATATAATTAATAATATATAATAAGATTGATATATTTCATATTATTTAATGAGACTATATATAATACTTGATGTATGGTATCGATTTTCCTTGCGGCATGTTTGATAATTAGGTCCATAAATCACATCACATAGTATGCACATGCCCAACCGTTGTCTTGTGTAGCAAACTATAAATTGAAACATACAAAATATTCAAAAATACAAATAAGCACAGTTCACATAAATAATATATACATTGGAGTCGGGAAATTACTTTCACATTCTCCCAAATTAGTGGTTGTTTCTTTTTCTAGGGGACATTTCCTCCATCTTGTTTGAACTCATGTAAAGCCCTATATGTTAATGTAACACATTAAATTGCATAATTAAATAGTAATGTAATAACAGATGTTAATGGATATAAAAATATAAAATATTTCTCATGGGAATAATGGCCTTTTCATTGTGTGTCCATATAATGTATTCAATTCCTTCCCCATAGGATCTAGATAATAGACAGTGAATGTCTTGGGGACAATAACCAGTAACTCCCAATGCCTACCACTAGAGGTAAGAAAGTTAAAAATTAATAACTCAAAATCCACAATAAAAATGTAATTTTATTAAGTCCAAATTATAAGCAAAGTAAACTTCCTCAACATTGAATGCAGCTATTATCACTGTATAAATAGATTATAAATAGATTGTATAAATAGATTGTTATCGTATGATTGACCTACAGCATCCTCCGGAATAGAAACATTTATAGGGGAATTTGGATCATGTTTGCCAATCCATACTGTCATATCCCTACAATTAGGACCTAACAAGGCGTGTAGGTTTCTTGGAAGCCAACTTGGTACTTCAGGAGGTGGAGGTGGAGGCCGAGATGTAGCGGGTGTCTTCCTTTTGACCTATATATATAATTTCAGATCAATTGACTAATATATACACACTAACAAATCAATGTAATGTAAATTTACCATACAATATTAGTATAGACGACATTCACTTTGGGCCACAATATCACTCTGCCTTCTGCCTCACCAAGCATTTTAGAATCTGGGTGGGCATATGGCAATCGAAGATCCCTCCAATTGGGGAGTACATGTATCAGGCTCACACGAATCACACCATCTGGTACTGGAGTCCCATGAAACATGTCCCCTGGAAGGGGTGGGTAAGCCTCGGCCTCTGCAATGATATATTCTTGACTTTTTAGATGGCACGGCTTCAACCCCTACAAATTTACGTAAAGAATGTTATATACATATATACATAAACATATCATCTTGAAAAGACTAGCTACTATGTCATAAAAATACTTACAATAGACGTGCTAAGTGGTGGGTCTACAGGATTACTCCCAACCACCTCTACAGTAGGAGAAGAGTGGCACACCACAGTCTGAGATTCTTGCCACTTGCTAATTGCTTCATGGTGTCTCTTATCAAGTGCTTCCTCGACTTTCCTATTAAATAACTCATCCACCTATACATGGATAAAAGAAACGATAGTTTTTTTATTATTGAATTCCCTTTCACAATAACATTATAAAAAAAGAATAAGTTACCTCAACATTTGATAATCCCGCTTTTGGGACAGGTTTGCGCTGTGATTGCCCAAAGAACGCTTTTATGCCCACACCAGCGCCTGCACCCCTAACACATCCAGGATGCTCTGGGTTACCCAGAGCAACTGTCAATTCATCCCTTGTGCCCTCAGGGATAAACTTGCCTTCCTTCCTCTACTCGTGAAGCTCCCGCTAATCACCATCAATAGAAATTGGTAAGTAAACATAACAATAATCTATATCGATTGCTCTAAGAGTTGAATTTTACCATTTTTGCAGCCGCCTTAGCAGTTGTAGGCTTGGTTATATCTCCTTTCTTATTTTGCCTCCTAGCTATCCACATAGCATGGAGAGGCATATGTGTGAGACCAATAGTAGATGACTCTGCAGTCTCTTGAGTAGCAACAGACTGAGCAGTAGACTCAGCATGTAGTCTTTGGCGAACGCCTGCATAACCTTTTGGACCCATCATGTGGTCATGCACATTTAGTGCACACCTTGCTCTTTGAACATCGTTGATAGTCTTGTTAGTAAGCACATTGATTCAGTTAGTAACACTAAAGGTCAATCTTGAATAGGTGAATACATAAGAACATATATTAATTAAATTGGGAGTGGCACTTAATACCTTGAATTCATCAGTTTTTCTTTTGGTAACAAACTCCTCCCAGTCATTGGGGTCCAGGTAGTTCCATTGCTCAGTGGTTGGCTTCTTCCTCTTCTCAACATCTCATATGTAATCTCAGGTGAGATTTGTCCTATAGTTCCTTAGGACCCTCCCACAGCATTGCATCATGCATTTACGATGCAACTTTTCATCCAGTTCAAATATACTCTGCAAAATAGAATTTCTATTAACTAGTATCCTAAAAATTAGTAATCTACAAAATAGAATTGTAAATAATAATAACTCACACATAGTTTGTAACATCCCAGGATTTGAGGCCTCGGATAACATGATCTTAAAAGGAATGATTGGACTACCCATATCACCAAGGTGCACCTCCTTTTTCGGGAGCCCATCTCTAAAGAACTCCATAGTTAAGCGTGCTCAGCTTGGAGTAGTACTAGGATGGGTGACCTGTCGGGAAGTTGATCCTGGCATGCCCGTGAGTGAGGACAAAGCACGCAGTTAAAGCTAGTGGTGGTCTGTGGGGACAGTCGTCATTCCTGAAACTCTACTAGAGCCTTGGGCAGTGGGCCCAGGCGTTACATAGTTCCTTCCATACTAGGTCTTTCTTCCCCTTAGGAACTTTATGCCAACATTCTACATTAGGACTACAATGGATATGAGTAAGAACCTCAAGATATAAAATAAATGAGTTGTGGTTCACTCCAACTGGATTTTCTGCATGATCAAAATCCATAGCCAATTTGGGTCCATTGCCCCTTTTTTGTAGTAACTTGTTCATCATAGTGATGCCCCTCACTTTTTTAATTTTTTTTGCTGCTCATCAAGTGCCCCAAGTTTTTCAGGGGGTACATCATCAACCTAAAATTTGACAAAATAAACACACTGACATGATACAACTATAAATGGACATATAGATAGAAATATAGGATATATTTTTAAAACTTACATTGTGAGGCGGCGCATTGATATCCTCACCCTCACAGTAATCATCATCACGGTCATCATGCTCGTGCTCAGCCATCTAAAAGTGTCATTAAAAATCAAACATTTAGCATTTGACATAACTAGATGATAATAAAACATTATAAAGTTCACATTCAGAAAAATAAAACATATAAAAAAATATAAACATGCATGCCTCTAATATTACGATCTTTTATCAATTAACAATCCTTCATTGTGATTTCCGTGCACATACAAGTCATCATTAGCTTCAATATTTGGTGGTGTTGGCAACCCAGCTGAGAATGGACTGGAGTCATCATACTTATCATAGTACTCTTCTTCATCTATAGGATCTTCAATGAACTATCTTTTACCATGAAGAACAACCGACCATTTATCATTTGCAGGATCATTGATATAAAATACTTGTTTCGCCTGTGATGCCAATATGAATGGTTCACCCTTCTCACCCATCTTTTCAAAGTGCACTAATGTGAAACCCAATTCATCCACTATAACTCCTTTGGTGTTATCAACCCAATTACATTTAAAGAGAGGAATTCTGAAATATATGTAGTCAAACTCCCATATGTCTTTAATGACACCGTAATATAAAATTTTAGCTTCATGTGGACTCTTATCCTTTGCACTTGCAAAAAACAATGAAGACGCTTGAAGGGTGACCCCACTGTTTTGGAAGACACCCTTATCATCTTGACGCTTTGTTTAATATGAGAATCCATTCATGTCAAACCCTTCATAAGACATAACATTCAATTTTGGTTTAAAGGCGAGGCATTTGATAGTTTCAGTAACATTATTTGGTGTTTGAGATAGTTGATATAAGACTTTATCTTCAAACCACTTAATAAATGTCTTGTTAAGCTCTCTACCAAGCCACATTGAATTGGATCGAGGATATTATCTCTTGATGAAATTGGTATTTTCCTCAATATAAACACTCACTTCGTCGATGTTGTATAAAATAGACAAGTGACCTTGTTCCAATTGCTCATGGATGATTACTTTCATCCGTGATCCCAAAATTCCTTTGTCGGAATACTCCTCAATATTCTTGTCATTAACAGGAGCGTCATTACCACTTAGAAAGTCATTGAAAAAATCTATAACCTCTCTCGCCACATAACCCTCAATAATACTCCCTTCAGGCGGATAACGGTTTTGAACATCACCTTTAAAAATGATCATGTATCGTTCAAAGGGATACATCCAATGCAAGAAAATTGGTCCCAACATTCTCACTTCCCTAGTCAAGTGGACAACAAGATGTACTATGATATCAAAGAACGAAGGAGGAAAATGCATCTCAAACTGACATAGGGTAACAACCACTTCTCTTTGCAATTTATCGAGAGTATCATGGTCAATAACTTTGCTGCACAAACCGTTGAAAAAGAAACAAAGTCTAGTGATTGCAAACCTAACATGCTTTGATAATATAGATCGAATTGCCATGAGCAATATTTGTTGCATTAGAGTGTGAAAATCATGAGATTTAAGACCTATCAACTTCAGATCTTTCATTGATACCAATCTACAGATGTTGGATGAGTAACCCTGTGGCACCTTAACATTTACCAAGCATTCACAAAAAGCTTTCTTCTCCTTTCTCGACAACGTGTAACAAGCGGGAGGTAAGTATGTTCTCTGATCTCTACTAACTACTTCTATTAATTTTGTCCTTATTCCCATTTCACGTAGGTTCATTCTGGATTTTATCCCATCTTTAGTCTTACCTGGTATATTCAACAGAGTACCAATGACACTATCACAGACATTTTTCTTAACGTGCATGACATGATACAATGCCTGACTGCCAAAGAACTCCAATAAGGAAGATCCTAAAATATTGACTTCTTCTTGAATAAAGATTTGTCACTCCGTGTGGCCATGGTACATTGTGATCTCTTTCCAAATTCATTGGAGAAGTCTTTTACTCTTTCATAAACAACCTCCCCTGGTATAGGTTTAGGTGCACTCTATTCCTCATTCCATCCATTGAATGCTTTGCGCAACCTATGATACAGATGGAATTTTGGAAGAAACCTTCGATGATCAAGATATACAGTCTTGCCGCCATGTTTTAGTCATATTGAATCAGTGTTCTCTTCACATATAAGACACACTTTAGATCCTTTGACACTATATCCAGACAAATTCCCATATGCTGGAAAGTCATTAACAGTGCAAAATAACATAGTGTGCAAACGAAATGTCACTCTTTGTGAAGCATAATAGGTCATCACACCTTCTCACCAAAGTTTCTTTAAGTCATCAATCAGAGGTTCAAGATAAATGTCGATATCATTTTCAGGTTGTTTAGGGCCCTATATCAACAAAAACAGCATAACATACTAATTTTTCATACACAACCAGGGAGGAAGATTGTATATAACAAGCATAACTGGCCAAGTTTTATGTTGGCTGCTCAATGTCCTGTACAGATTCATCTCATATGTACAAAGCCCAAGTCTTAGATTCTTGACTTCTTCACCAAATTTAGGGTACAATAAATCAATCTTCTTCCACTGTGGAGAATCAGACGCATGTCGTAGGATCCCATCATTATTTTTCTTAACATCTGCATGCCACCTCAAATTCTTCACATCCATCGGATTGGCAAACAAGCGTTGAAACTGTGATATTCTAGGTAGATACCACATCACCTTGGCAGGAGAACCAATTTTGGACTCCCCTGAAGTCATCAATTTATACCTTGAAACACCGCATTTTGGACAATCTTTCAAATCCACATAGTCCTTTTGAAATAATACATAATCATTCAGGCATTTGTGTATCTTCTTGGCCTCCATTCCCATTGGGCACAACAATTTCTTTAACTGGTATGTTGAGATTGGCAGCTCATTTCCTCCCGGAAGAATTTCTTTCAACAAAGACAATAATGACGTGAAGCTTTTGTCGCTCCATCTATTGTTAGCTTTCAACTTATACAATCTCAACATAGCGCAAAGCTTCGTAAACTTAGTACAACCTGTGTATAACGGTATCTCAGCATCATGCACAATGTTTCTAAACATGGGAGGTGGATCAGTGTGCTCTACCCCACAACTATCCAGCATCGCATCAATGATGTCTACTGGAACTGGTTCGTTCACATCTATGTCATCGGAGGCAATTTCTTCTTCCACACAAGCACTGCTATCGACATCCACTAATTTTAGGTTTGAAATCTCTCCATGCCAGTGTCATTCTGTATGGCCTTGTACAATCCCATTGCACATGACATGAATTTTGATTTTGTCACCAGTGCTGACTTTCAAGTTGTTACCGCAATGCCTACATGGATAGTAGAACCTATCTCCAGGTTGTTTCCTATGTTCCTCAGTAAATCTAATAAATTGATCAAGACCAGAAATAAACTCTGGGGTGCAATGATTTGGAATGGACATCCATGATCTATCCATTCTATGATCAAAGAGAAAACAAGTATATATTAGGGTTTAGGGATTACATATTAAGTTAATGATTATTAGGGTTTATTGTTTTAGATTTAGGGATAAATATTTAAAGATTAGATTTTAGCATTAAAATATTAGGGTTTAGGATTAAAATATTTTATTCCAGGATCTTATATATATTAAATGTGTACCACCTATCCCATTCTTAAACACCTAATCTCACTAGTAAGTGTATAATGTGTATTGAATTTTCAAGAAAATTTTGGCAGCATTTCCCCGCTGTTCTCCAAGTACATATGTACTTAGAGAACAAATGAGGAAATACTGCCGAAATTTTCTTGAAAACCCAATACACATTAAACACTTACATCCTAAGTGAGATAAGTGTTCAAGAACAGTCCCAAACTGGGGACTATCCAAGATTTACTCCTAATGAGTAAATCTCGGATGGGTTTCTAGGCCAATAAAATACATGTATATATGTTGTCATTACTATATATATGATCATAGTTTCATCATTCATATCCTAGGTTTTATGTGTCATCAAAAATGTAACGACCCTGACCTGGGTTATGAGGTAACCCTATTTGTTTTGGCTAATTAAGTTGATTATAACTTTAATATAATCCTCTAAGGTGCTTTGTTATCATGTGACACACTCATGTTTCAAGTTTGCTCCCGATTGAATGTTGTTTGAGCAATTTTCCTTTGTTTTGGACCAAAGTGCAATTTACCCAAAATTGAGGGGCTAAGTGGTAATAGTGTTCAGTGATGATCTAAGGGTTTGAATACCTAGATCCAGTAATCATGATAATGATGATGTGAAGGGATGAGAATTCCCAGTAATGTGATAAGGGACTGAGATCCCAAGTATCACATGTTTTAAAGATTCGAGAAAGTACGTGATAGATGTATTACACCTTTCTTTGTAGCATTTGTTGTGTTTGATAAAGATAACTTGTTTGATGCTAAAAGAATGATGCAATGCACGTAATATATCACTAGAAACTATAAAACATTGCCCTGACCATAGATCCATCAGTGTCAGAACTTGCTGATGGTGAAATGGGTTGCTCCGCGGCATAACCCGGAGTGCATACTTTTGAGTATGTGAGGGCGTAAGTATGGATGGTACTGTGTGAGCCGATCCCCTTACGATCCCAAAATGAATGGGGATTTGGCTATATGCCCTATCCTAGCTCGAGTGTGACTTTGATCGTAGACTCTGTATTGAGCACGGTGAACTGGCTCGTGGCTCAGAGTATGGTGCGTGTGTCGCCATGACTCAGACTAGGGACGGTTGTGTGTAGATGTTTCCCCTAAGAGAGTGCAGTTGACGATGTAGATCTGAGCGAGGATGCCTACATACTCAGGCACAGCTTGTTAGCAGTGACACGAGATGTCCTGCATGTGGTCTCATACTGACCGAGACGGTCTGAGGTCATGGAAACCGGCTCTACAATTGACCTTCTATGGTACTGACTTGTGAGAAGTTTGTGGTCGGTTGGAGATGGTTGGGGTATGCTCCATCTCCTCAGGGCATAAGTGTGATTGTAAAATATGTTCAGCCGTGTAGTATATCTTCTTAAGGATCGAATACGAGAAACATTGCTTGATGCACAATACAGTTATACTTTCTAGCTGATAGATGTTATTTATATTTCTTTGCATTCCTTGCAAAGCAGATAGGTGAATTATAATCTATTATGGGTAGATGCAATGTTCTCTTTATGAAAGGAGATTACTTCATTCTGTTCATATAGTGAATTATCCTGCTTGTTAATATAAAAAGAACCTCTGCTCAGTTTATAAATGCTTAATATGTGATAATAATATGGTTGGAGGAGAGTTATATCTCTTGCTGGGACAATTACAATTGTCTCACCCCCGTGGGACCCAAATTTTTAGGTGGACGTGTACGAGGAGGTGAAGACCTTTCTGCAGAGGAAGAACAATAGCTGAGGCAGCAGTGACAGCTCAGGTTGAGTGTACTGTCTGTCATGTCTTGTAGATATGAGTCCTATGTGTCGTCTCTATACTCTCAGGTCCTTGGATTTAGTACGTGCTGGTTTTATGATCAATAAGAGATTTTGGCTTATGTGCCTCGAGGTTTTATGTTGCTCATGTATAGTTTGGTAAAGCAACTATTATATGTTATTCTCGAGGTGAGATGTACCGGATAAGTACAATGTGAATAATGATGTATATAAGGTTTTGGACCTTTCAGTAAGAGTTTTCTTTGGAATGGATCTCTTTGGAAAATGGTTTTAATTTTTAGTGATTTTTTTAATCTGTTGTTTATGTTTAATTCCGCTTAATTAATGACGATTTGTTTGTCGGTTTGGCGACTGTCGTCGCAAAGTTTGGTATCAGAGCTTAAGGTTCGCTGAGTCTACAGAGACATAGGACTAAGGTGTTGAGTCTGTGTTAGTATCCTCCAGTATACCCTATGGTGACTTCTACTTGTGCAAAAGAAAGGGTGAAGTTTATAAATGACTGGGGAACATGAGGAATACATTGTTGAGGGCAATGTTGTTACACCAGGAAAGGGTGCCAGGGATCAGGCAAGAGAAGAATGAATGCCTGAGAATTCCCATCATGACCCGATCAGGATAGAGAATCCTATGGTTATGCTCTTGTTGGGAAGGTTAGGACAACAGTGATGCATATAGTAGACTGGATACTAGCATTACAACCTAGGTTACCAGTCCTCAATGTAGAAACTTTGGGCTTTGAAAAGGTTCTTGAATGACATAGTCATGTTGGAACAGTGGAAAATGTGGAAAGGATTAGCATATGGAAAGAAAATAGACTCTGCCATAAGTATAGACAGATAGTATATCTGCGGTGGTAATGCCCAAGATGGGGCAATAAGTTGAGAAATAAGGAAAGGTCTCTACAATTCTAGAGACATGTGCCTAGTTGTTCTAAAAAAAAAGAGCCAAAGTTTTTGGTGCCATCAGTGCAATAAATGCCTAGTGTACCAGGGCAGTAGCCACTAAGTAAAGGCAAGGGTCTTAACTTTTCACCTGTAAGAACCCATGGCTTAGTCTCTACATCGGTAATAAGACCGATAAGACCATGGTACGAGGACAAGACATGCTATAGTTATGGACATGTTGAGCATACTAAACCCTTTTGTTCAAAAAGAAGGGAGGAAATGACTCAACAACCGAGGTAGACTCGGCAAGGCTTATGAAAGTTACAGCCCAATAACATGAAAAGGCAAAAGCAACAACATGAAACAGCTAGACTCTATGTGTTGAGTCAACCTAAAGCGGTAGATGACCGCGAGGGATAACAGTTATATAGATCTTTTCATTTTGATATGCCTTATCTTGATGATTATATGATAATCATAAAAAGGATTTCTGTTACGAATTTCCCTATTGATTGTCCTATGGGGACATAGGGAAGAAATATGAGAACTAGAATTTATATTCTGTTCAGTATTCTTTTAAATGCTTTATAATTGTTTTTATCCATGTGAAAGAGGATGAGGTATAGAGGTAATTCCTGGAGAAAATCCAGGGATGCTAAATCCTATTCTTGTGATGATACAAAAAGTAAGGAATATGAAAGTACATAAAGTGCATACTACCTAATCTCAGTACTTGTATACCCTGGCCAGGTATATAATTATTGGAGATAGGGCAAGTATGGAACTCTTAGATTGTTATCTTTCTGATTACTCTGATCAAGTAGTCATTTTGAGACAATCTAATGAGTATAACTAAACTGGAAATATGGTATGGACATGTATATCACATCCTAAGTGCAATAAAGTGGAATCTGAGATGATCTCAGATCAATCTGTATGTATGAGGAAATGAAAAATATAATCCTCATGATAAGAGAATGAGAACAAAGGAGATGATCCCTATCAGATAAAGCATGTGTGAATAGTAAAGATCTTTTCCCATGATGTGGAAATGGGAAATGTGATAAGATCACAAAATGTTCATGAATATGTTAGACAATAACAAAGAAAGGAATAATGATATGTAATCATCCTTATAATTTCTATGTTGATGGCAAGGAACCTAGGATGAGACACGAGTAAATGACTCATGAATAGTTGAAAGATCATGCAATAATCAGAGGAGATGATAATCTCTTCTCTTTGATAAACAACCCTGGATGATGATAGGGTGATAAAAGGAACATGTTTCTTTGTGTTCTTTCCTTTCAGGGACATGGCAATAAAGTGAGTACTATGACACTTGATGTGCATGGATTAGAAATAATCCATTGATGGATACTTAGAATAGTATCAGTTTGTCTTAGACTTTGGTTCTAAGATTAAGATAAGTGTAATAAGTAATGTCCCAAGATGAAAGAAAGACGATGATGTAATGTGTTTTTGGCACATACAATGGATACCAAGGTAAAGAATCCTAGTATCCAAGAACTTTCAATGATTTGAGAAAATGAGAACATGATTCCTGACAAGGAGTAATGTTTGGTTACCTATAAGGGCCAACTTTGAAATTAGTCTAGTTATATACAGTAGTATGGATACCATTTGTTAGGGGTTTATGCCCCGCATAAACATGACATCAACAAAGATGTATGAGTTGAAGGAACAATAGTAGAATTGTTTTGGAAAAGTTGATCAAGCTAAAGATAACTTCCTAGAATATCCCTATTCAGATTGTTGAGGCAGTTTATACATAACATCTAGAGATACCTCTAAGATATCTCTTCTTTAATAAGTAGCTTCTCCTTACGACAAGAAAATAAACAATTAAAGGGATAATTGATACAAGTCATAAGAAAGTTTAGTGTTGTGTCAGTAGATTTGGGTGGCACAACAGATGCATGATAATACTTGTAGTCACAAGTGGGTGACAGAACATAACTCTGGTCTTTCCTTTAAAAGTGAAATGTTAAATGAGGAGTATGGGAGACTCCCCAGAATCAAGAATCATGTCACATAAAGTTGTAAGTTGAGAAAGGTAACAAATCAGTAAGGTTTGACACCTGAGTTAAATAAGGTATGTATGATGTTTCTCTGACTAAGAAAAGTATTACCTGACACAGAGTTGACTCTACAGTCAATAATGAAAAAGATAGTGGAATATGTGCCATGTGTGATAGATTCAATGATAAATCTGTGTGAAATAACTTTGTGTTGATCAAAGTTCTATGTCATCTCCATGACATTAAGATGTTATGTGGAGACTTGATGGTATGATGAATGAATAATATCTGTCTTCCTTTACCTGGGATTTCGGGGACGAAATCCTTGTTAGGGGTTTATAACTTGCAACGACCCTAACCTGGGTTATGAGGTAACCCTTTTTTTTGGCTAATTAAGTTGATTAGAACTTTAATATAATCCTCTAAGGTGCTTTTTTATCATGTGACACACTCATGTTTCAAGTTTGGTCCCGATTGAATGTTGTTTGAGCAATTTTCCTTTGTTTTGGAACAAAGTGCAATTTACCCAAATTGAGGGGCTATAATGCAAAATGTCACATATTGAACATGCCTCATGTGTTTTAGCATCATTATTGAGAGCATGATGCAAGTTGGTGGCTTGTGGAAAGCCTAAATTTCAAGTTTGAACTTGTTTGAACAATGTTGGTACCTTGTGCACCAATTTTGGTACAAATTGTAATTTACCCAAAGTGTGGGGTTGATATGCAAATTACTACTTCTAGAGTGTTCCTATTTCCTCTATGTATCATTTAGAGGATATAGAATGAATGATATACCATGTTTGATTCCATTATGAATGATGGTAATCTTGGTGATGAAATGACCAAGAAAAAGGGTTGAATTTGGAAGCTTAACTTGAGTTGTATCAAGTTGAAAAGCTTATATATGAGTGCCTATCGACCATGGAGCCCAAGGAGGTGTCCCATATCTTTTTGTGAACTCTTGGAAAATTCCATATCGTGCAAAGCACCTCAAGGAGGTGAGGTGTGACGGCCAACAAGTTTCCTTAGAAAAAGTGTATCGGCTTGACTTAAAATAGTGATTAAACCTAGATGACTTATCCAAATGGATAAGCAATGGATGAAATTGCATCCCTAGATGATCCTCAACCGTTTTGCAATACAATATAAATGTTGATGCATGCATGTACACGTGTCACCCATGCATGACACGTGGCACCTACTAGCTCAAAATGTTGACACCTCATTTTTGCCTTTCTTCATGAACAACAAGTATATATACCCCTAGTTTCACCCCTTGGTGCAATTCTGCGACCCTTACCACCCTCCTACCCTAAGGTATCGTGCATAGATCTCCCATATCATGAAGGGATGTTGTGGTATCATGCATGGTCCTTGGTATATCGCCCATGGCAAGACCATATCGCCCAAGTAGGTGATATCGGCCATATAGGGTGATATCGGCCATAGAGTGAAGTGTTTTGACTCCAAGTGAGTGCCATATCATGCAAGTGAGTATCATATCGTGCAAGAGGAGTGGCATGTCGTGCAAGAGAACAAGGGTATCGTGCATAGGCCTTGGGTATCGGCCATAGCAAGTATATCGACCATACCATGTTGATATTGCCCATAGCAAGTTGATATCGGCCAATTGAAGTGATTTTGGCCACAAGTGAGGGGGTATCGGCCACAAGCAAAGTTGTGTCATACAAGAGGAAGTCCATATCACCCTATAGTGGTAGGGTGTCGTCAAAGGATCTAAGTAACTCAAAACGTAACCCTAAGGTAAGATATAGTTGTCTTCAAGCTTGAATTGAAGCATGGAATTAGGGTTATGATCTACCTTTCTTTTCTTCTTCACCAATTGCTTATCCATGGTGATTCCTTGTATATGAAGGAGTTGTGAACGAGCCTTGGACCTTTGATAAAGTCATCTTCAACCTTAGGAACATGGATCTTTGGACCTTGAAGCTTTGAAGTGGTTCTTAAGGCGGGTTATATAACTTGAACTCAACCATGTTATTATTCTTCACCTAAATTGTTATAATTAGTGAAATACTTTTAATACTGAAATTTCATGAAATAGTTGATGAAATTATGAGTTCTAGTAGTTTCTTATACCTGTTACCATGAATTATATCAGTTATAACAAAGTTCTAAAGCTTGAAGAAGATGGTGTCACTTTGTAAAAGTGATATCGGGTTCAAGTATAAATATAAGTAGTTATAACCCGATATGAGTATGACTTGCCTGATATGTCTTGCACAAAATGTTGCATAAGATGTTGCACGAGATGCTTGCACAAGATTCTTGCATGATAGGGAGTCAATTATAGACTCCATACACGATACAAGGTTGAATGAATACTTATAAGTTGACATGAAACCCTAATTTGGGTAACTCAATATGAGTAAAGAATAGAAAATGCTATTGCACGATATGGAAGCCCGATACACAGCCCTAGTTGATGTCTAGCCCAACATGGTGATGGCTTAATACCTCATGTACGACATGGGTAACACATATACACACCTCTATCCCAGTACGGATGATGTTCATACACCTCTAGCCCGATATGGTGGGTGCTTATATACATCCAATCCGATATGGTGAACATATGCACACCTCCAAACTGAGAAACCTTGTAAAAGTGAGAGTAAGACACTCTTAGGAGTAATGAGTGTAACACCAAGTAATTGTTTGGATAATACCTTGATAGTTGAAACACCTAGAGTGGTTGATAATGGTTAACCCTATATCAATAATGTCTCAACCTGAGATGAGTCCATATCAATTTATGATGGTTGGACAATTCAAATGTATGACTTATGATCAATACACTATAGAATAAATGTGGCATCCAACTTACAAAATACAAGATTAACTAAGCGGAAGCGAATCATTTGTAGCGGATTACTGAAAATCACTAAAAATTAAAACTTTTTGCAAAGAGATCCAAACATAGGAAACTCTTCCATTAAGAACCAAAGTATAATATTTACATCCTGATTCAAAACTACATAACTAGTACCCTCTCTTCTTGAGGATTCACAACATCAGCTGTCTCAAGACATAATATATAGACAGCATATAACTTTGAGGCATCAAGCCAAAATCTTGGATCGATTCATTAAAACACTAACTATAAACTCTGAGGACCTGAGAGTACAGAGACGACACATAGGACTACTATCTAGACAAAACGTGGCAGCCAGTGCCTCCACCTGAGTCATCACTGTTGTCCCTGATATTGCTGCTACTTTTCTCTTGTTATTGGGTTCCTACTTCTTCTCCTGCGATTACCTAAAAACATTGGATCCCACGGGGGTGAGACAATTGTAAATTGTCCCAGTGGGAGATATAACCCTCTGCCAAAACATTGTTATAGCAGTTTATTATAATTAAAACTGAGCAGGAGTTCTTATATAATAACAACAGTATTAATCATTGAATGAACAGAGTAAAGTAATTTCCTTTCCTAAGGAGAGCATTGTATCTACTAATGGTAGATTCATATTTCACATATCTACTTGCATTGAATGTAAAGAGATATGAATAACATTTATCAACTAGTGTTGCATAAAGGAAGTATAACATAAGCCAATGAATTTTTGTATTCAATCCTTAAGCAAAAATGCTAGATGGTTGATTACATTTTACAATCACACTTATGCCCTGAGGAGATGAGGTATACCACTCATTCTCCAACCGACCATTGCGAAGTCGAAATCGGTACCATACAAGGTCAAAGGTAGAGCCGGCTACCAAGACCTCCCATATCTCGGTCAGCGCGAGATTACATACAGGACATCTTGTGTCTCTGCTATATAGCTTTCCAGGGTATACTGGCAACTTCGCTATTAGAGTTACAATGGCGTGTTGTACTCTCTTCACAATCGTGAGATCTCATGTTTATCTCCATCGATCTAGCATTAACATTATTGGGAGATGTGTACTGCATCTATCCCAATCATCGGGGGATTCATGATACATCCATCCCGTTACAAGTAATGAAGGATTGAGAGGTTTGTTTTTTACCTTTCATCAATTCCCTCATTAGGACGTTAGGATAGAGTCTCCCATTACCCCCACATATTCAAAATATGCGTTCCAGGTTTTGCCACGGAGCACCCGTTTCACCATCACCTATTGCTGACGATGATGGATCTATGGTCAGGGCTCTACATGATATGATTTCACTTGATTAATTAAGTACATTATCATATTCTTTTAGCATCAGTCAAGTTCTCAAACATAACTTATTCAGACAAATGCCATTAAGAAACAAGTACTATTTTCATCAATCACTTATCAGTCTTTATAAGACATTGGGATCTTAGTCCCTCATTTCATTTCTTTGAAAGTTCACTTCCCTCAGCAGCATCATTATCATATTTATCAACTTTGGGTATTCATACCCTCAATCCATCACTATCACTGTTACCATTTGTTAGGTAACTATTACCTCCAGGTCCTCAGACTGAGGTATGCATAATACTTGTTACACAAGTATCTCACATGGCTCTCAAAGCCTATTAAATGTTTTGCCACCTTTCACTAGGCAACAACTTACTCATGGAACTCATAAGGTTCATGCACATTTTGTTACTTTTACTAAGCAACAACAACATTAGGCACATAAGGCCATACAACATGTTTATTATATGAAAGTCATAGCTCATATCTAGCTATGTTCATCATCTCATGATGTCTACATGATTAATAGACATGATAACAATCATGTAAGTCATTTGTCACGTCATATGAAACATTAGTAACACCACCATCCTTTATCAGGATTAGGGTTATCTATCAATTAGGGTTTTTCATTCCCTTTACCCAAAATTAGGGTTAGGGTTTCCCATCATGCTTTAATTAGGGTTTCATGCTCACATTATTAGTTCAACCCTAATGTATTTCTCCACACCTCTGGGAGTATTTAAAGATATCATAAGTATTTGCTTATGATCACTATTCTCATCGTATATCATTAATGATCATCAATTCAAGGCATGAGTTCATTTCTCATCCTTGTCATGGTATGATTACGTCATACTCATTGATTAGCTTACCCCATTCTCAAGGTATATTGGTCAACATTTATCAAAGTACATTGAGTTCATTACATCTTTATTGTAACAATTACATAACACACATTTCATGTGTTTCTTAACCAAGAGTATTGAATTATAGGTTCATCAAGGTAAGTCTACAATGAAATGCAGAATGTGATATCTATCATATCTGAATGTATCACTTTCTTTTCATTTCCATCTTCTTAAGTTAATCAACTAACTTTGTATTAAGGTATTTCCTTCTTAATACTTTATCCACTAACTTGTTACTTTCATCATATGGTGCATGGGTCTCACATTAGAATTGTCCAATTGTCTTTAATGATATGGACTTATCCAACTGATAGACATTGTTGATATAAGATAAACCATTATCAACTATTTTAGGTATTTCAACTCTTAGGATGTTATTCACATCATTATTTAGTATAACATACACCATTCCTAAAAGTTTCATGTCCTCATCATTGTAAGGTGTATAGGCTATTACTCATGTATAGAAATGGTTGTACAAGGATCTAGGCATCATCTTGTCTCTTAGATCCTTATTCATTAAAATCACCACCTTATCATTCACATGGTTCATCAACCCTATCCTTCATGTCTATAACATATTCATCTTATTTAATTATTTTAGCCACACCTCTCATTGGTGTACTGGCTATTAAACCATCTCTAGGGTTCCATATATCATCACATGACATCAGCCTAAATTGAGTCTTACACCATATCATTGTAACAACCCTGACCTGGGATATGAGGTAACCCTATTTGTTTTGGCTAATTAAGTTGATTAGAACTTTAATATAATCCACTAAGGATGCATAAAAGAGATGTAACATCAGCCAATGATTTTTGTATTCAAGGACCTGAGAGTACAGAGATGACACATAGGACTCATATCTACAAGACATGACAGACAGTACACTCAACCTGAGTTGTCACTGCTGCCTCAACTGTTGTTCTTCCTCTACAAAAAGGTCTTCACCTCCTCGTGTACGTCCACCTAAAAATTTGGGTCCCACAGGGGTGAGACAATTGTAATTGTCCCAGCGAGAGATATAACTCTCCGCCGACCATATTATTATCACAGATTAAACATTTATAAACTGAGCGGATGTTTTTTATATATTAATAAGAAGGATAATTCATTATATGAACAAAATGAAGTAATCTCCTTTCATAAGGAGAACATTGCATCTACCCATGGTAGATTAAAATTCATCTATCTGCTTTGTGAGGAATGTAAAGAAACATAAATAACATCTATCAACTAGAATGCATAACTGTATTGTGCATCAAGCAATGTTTTCCATATTCGATCCTTAAGCAGATATGCTACACGGCTGATTACATTTTACAATCACACTTATGCCCTTAGGAAGTGAGCCGTACCGCTCAAATCCAACCGACCATTGCGAAGTCGAAATCGGTACCATACAAGGTCTATGGAAGAGTCAGACTCCATGACCTCACATGTCTTGGTCAGTGTGAGAAAACAAGCAAGACCGCAGTCTCTTGCTTAAGTGACCTCAGTCACAATCATAATATCAGGGTTCCACATAACATCACTTAAAACTAGGGTTTCATATTCAATAAACCATAATTAGACTTACTGTTCATCCCAATTGGGGTTTCTCATGACATCACCCCCAATTAGGGTTTCTCATGTCATCACCCTCCATTAGGGTTTCTTATTCCATAACCCACAATTAGGGTTTACTATTCACATCACATCACCCTAGATTAGGATTTACTATTCACCCCAAGTAGGAGTGATCATCAAAGTACCCTGAATTAGGGTTTATCATACCATCACTATGAATTAAAATTATACCATCATCATGTAGTAAGATTACTTCCATTAATATCCTTAGTTAGGGTTATGATTCATTAAACCTCATAATTAGGGTATCATGATCTCACTATGAAGGATTATACCCTAATTAAACATTCATTCATATAGGAAGTCTATTACTTGATTATCAATCATGTAGGAAATCTTCTCTCTCTCATCCTATATAGGATGATGTTTGCTCAACCTTGATTAGGATAAGTCAACTCAACCTTGAAGAAGAATTGACATCATGGGTTATGTTATTGTCACCATGATCATTAAGGCTTAGGTACTTGAAGGGTACTAATCACCCTGTCTCATTAAAGGTACCATTATTATAAACACCATCGATTTACATCATGTAATTGACCACTTAAACCATTAACCTTTATTCACTTTAAGTGTTCATACAATTTGATTAATTACTTTCCAAATGATCTTGGTCACTTAGAACTCAAATGGTCTTGACTAATCATACCTCAAATGGTCTAGGTTGAATACTCAAAATCGTTTAGTAAAGTAGGTGGTGAAGACCGTTTGCCAAAGTTGACTTTTTGAAACCGCATGCACCTAAATGGTTCGGGATCGTTTGGTCCCAAACAGTCTTGAGACCATTTGGTCCCAAATGGTGTCCAAACCCCCTCAAAACCACAAGAACCAAAAAGGGTCTCAACCACTCCAATTAAATTAGGGTTTCCAATGTTGAATCATTCAACCATTGAATTCATGTAAGCAATCATCAATTGGACCTATCACCATACTTCAATTAAGTTAAATAGGTCAACCTTCAACTGATTTGACCCTCAATTGACCCTCAATTGATCATCGATTAGGGTTTGAATCAATTGGATTAGGGTTTGGAATCGTTGATCCTTCAACATTAATCAATGTGAGTTTGGTTACTTTGAAACCATTGAGCCTTCATCCAAATTGGGCATGACCTGACCCCAAACGGTCTTGAGGTCATTTGATGACCTCCAAATGGTCTTGAGACCGTTGTCCCATGTCAACATCAAAATCCAAGTCAATCAATCAAGGTTTGGATCATTGGATTGATCACCAAATCAGCATTTGATTGTACTTCAACTTAGTACATTTAGATCTTCAAACACCTAACCATACTTGTCCCTAGACCTCTAAATGGTCTTGAGTGACCACCAAACGGTCTTTAGACCGTTTGCCCATCATATCATCAAAATCCATGACATCCAGTTAAGGTTTGGGTCATTGGATTGATTAACAAATCAGCACTCAATTGTATTTCAATTTGGTATCTTTGGACCTTAAAACACTTGTCCATACTTAACCCTAGACCTCCAAACGGTCTTGGGTGACCCCCAAACGGTCTTGAGACTGTTTGGGTAATTCACAAACAGTTTGGAAACCGTTTGGGTCAATCAACCCAAAACATCAACTTATTCAATTGCAAAATCAGCACTTAGCCGGTTAGGGTTAATACCATATGTTTGGATCTACAAACACTTAAACATATCCAACCCTAGACCTCCAAACGGTCTTGGGTGACCCCCAAACGGTCTTGAGACCATTTGGGTGATCCACAAACAGTTTTGAAACCGTTTGGGTCAATCAACCCATGTTTCAAACTCAATCACTTATGAAATCAGCACTCAACCCAATTAGGGTTTAGGTGATTGATGGACCTTCAACTCATGAACTAATTGGAGTTAATCAATAATAATTGATGGTTCTTTAACCTATATCATTATTAACAAATCCTCAAATGGTCAACCCTGGTCAACATCACCAAACGGTCTTAAACCGTTTGCTTCTATGCGGTTTAGTGAAACCGTTTCATTCCAAACGGTTTGAAACCATTTGGACATTTGATTGAAACTGTTTGGTCTACATATTTGGGGATGTGTGTGCTTATGATTATGTCATCATAATCAAGCTCTAGACCCACGAATCCTTCTGTGATTTCCATGGATATTGCATCAATCAACCAAATCAATATTTGTAAATAGAGAAATGATCATTATTTGATGGGGAATTGAATGCAATAACAAAGTTAGGGTTTCAAGTTTAAAATACCCGCCTCCAATTGAGATCCAAAGCTCCAAGATCATGCCAAAAATGGTGGATGAATCTTTTGCAACTCCCCTTAGGCTCGTCCTCAAGCTTTTGGTTGAAAAGTTTGGCTAGGGTTGAAGAGGAGATCGAAATAAGAAGAAATCCATAATTTATTTTCGATTTCCACCATGGAATCAAGGAGAACGAAGGTCAAGGACTTACCAACAGGTTGGGGGTCGTTCTCTTATTTATACCAAGCTCCCAAGGTCATTTTCCAAGCAAGGGGTGGAAGTAAATCCGAAATTCCCTTTCATTCTATGGATAAATGAGCTTATATGTGAATTTTATTAAAAAAATTCAATTAAGAGAGAGAAAGTAGGAATTATCCCCTCCATTCCCTTGCCACTTGACCCCTCTCCTTCCTTAGAGATGATTCTATCCTCTTGGTCTCTTATTCCCTTCAATTATCCACATGTTAAAGAAAAGAAAAATAAGCACCTTAACCCTTTTTATATTAATATCCATGACTTAGTGGATATTTCTTTTCCTAATAATAAGGTGAGTGGAAATTCTACCTCCTTGAGATATTTCGTGGATCGTGCAAAGCACAAATACTATCAAACATATCTGAACTCAACCATTTTAATTTTGGTTGAAATCCCTTTAATTAATACATTCATTTTTGCCCTAAATTGAATTAGGGTTTCAATTAGGATTAAATCTTGATTATTTTAGTATCAAGATTCTCTCTCCTCCAAATTAATTCAAATGAGGCGCCCCTCTCATTTTATTTTCTCTACATGATGAAAAGAAACAATAGGGACCTTATTGAAGTGGTAATTTGCATATTGAACCTTAAGTTTTGGGTAAATTGCACTTTACACCAAAACTAGGTTTTAATACACAAACATTGTCCAACAAGCTTTATCTTGGTGTCCAAGCTTGTAGAAACCATACTACTACATCATATTCACTATTATTATATCTTAACATCATAATAACATATTATTATGTAACATTTGCAAGTTAGCCCCTTAACTTGGGTAATTTGCACTTTAGTCCAAAATAAGCAAACATTGCTTCAACATTGTTCAAACATGACCAAAATTGAAACATAAGTTCCTCATGAGGCCTAATTACTTTTCACAAGATAATATTAAAATTATAATCATCTTTCTTAATCAAAACACCTAGGGTTAAAGCATAACCCAGGTCAGGGATGTTACAAATTATCCACCCCTTATAAGGATTTTGTCCCCAAAATCCCTAGATAAAGAAAAACAGATATTATTCATGCATCATATCATCATGTCATCACATAACATTTCATTATTATGGGGACACCATAGAGTTTTGATCAATACAAAGTTATTCCATACAAGTTTATCATGGAATGATTCACATGGAGCATATACTCCCATGTTCCTTAGTTCAGTATTTCTCTTTCAAGATCACAATTATATTATGTCATCTACTTGAGACTATAAGTCTTTTCATACTCTGATCGTGTCATCTCACCTGATAACACCATACTAACTTTCCTTATACTAGCACTAACTATCTCATTAGTTGTACATTCTCTTATCATAAGGAAAGGTTACTTATCAATTGAGAACTTATCTCAAAGATATCATTAATTGTTATGTTTGTGCAAAGCATAAACCCCTAACATGTGAGGTTCATAATATTTTGCATGATCAATCTGATTTCATAGTTGACCATTCCAGGTAATCAACATAGATCATCTGATATTTCTTTAGATACCAGGATCCCTTACCTTGGTATCTATTACATGTGTTAAAAACACATCACATCTTTATCTTCCTTTCCTCTTGGGACATCACTTGTTACATATATCTTTTCCTTGAGACCAAGGTCCAAGGTAAACTGATACTTTTCTAAGTATCCATCATCATGAACATTTTTATCTTATGCACATCAAGTGTCCTAAGACCCACTTGATTGTCATGTCCCTGAAAGGAAAGATAACAAGGATTCATATTCCTCTTATTATTTCATGTATTTTCAACTATTCATGAAACATTTACTCTTTATCTCATCCTAGGTTCCTTGCCCTAGCATAGGAATCTTATAAGGATGATTACATATCATTATCCCTTTAGCATGTTTATGATCATCTTATGATCTCATCATATTTTCTATTTCTATATCATGGTAAGGATCTTTATGATACTTACAACTTTATTAGATGAGATTCATCTCCCTTATTCTCATTCTTATCTTATGAGGATTATACTTTTATTTCCTCATACAAACATGCTCATCTGAGGTTATCTCATATTTCTCTTTCTTATACTTAGGACAAGACACATTTATTTATTCCATATTTCTTATTTCATGATACTCATTAGATTATATCAAAATGATTACTTGATCAGAGCAATCAAAAAGATTACAATCTAAGAGTTTCCATACTTGCTTTATCATCAATAGTTGTATACTTGGCCAGGGTATATAAATACTGAGATAAAGTAGTATGCACTTTTATACTATCATTTTCCTTCCTTTTCATATTATTACAAAAAAAAAAGAATCATTACTGGATTTTATCCAGACATCTCTTCAATACCTCATCTTCTTCTCATAGAGGTAAGAGTAACATGAAACATTTATAATGTTTATGAAAAATATAAGTCCTCATAGGACTAATCAAAGAAGGCTCAATCAATTACCTTCTCAAATTAACTCAAGAAACCATAAAAAAGACATATAAGAATGACATTATTTTGTCTAACCTATCATGATTTGTGGATTATTCACTGCCTCAAGCTGATTATGCCTTAGAGGTTGATTCACCATAACATTTCTGGCTGAGAAATTTCTTTCCAGATGTCCTAACTGTCTACATAGGTAGCAAATTCTGGGTGCCATGTATGGTCTAGAGGGTTCTTTACCCTTTCTAGATGACCATTGCCTTGGTGCACTCGGTCCTGGTTGTACTGGTGATACCAAAGTCTTTCCCTTTTTGGAACTACTAGGCCTCTGTTCCTGGATTTGAATAGGCCTTTTCTCGATCATCATCTTATTTTTCTTTTCTGAGAAAAACCTTCTGATATGTCCAGGTTCCCTGCACTTGTGGTAGATCCTGATTCAGGTTGTATTCTATTCCCTACATCACTATATATTGATTCAACAGGCTGAGGTTGAGAACAGACTTTTTCTAAGTCTAGAACTTCATCATTTCCCATTGCTTCAACCTGTTGTTGTGGATTACATATCTTGTTGATGTCCAAAACATCATCATTGGGGGCTGGTAATCTAGGTTGTATTGCTAGTGCTCGATCCACTAAATACATCATGGTTTCCCTGAGTTCCCCAACAGTGATACCTAGGGAAGGATTTCTTATCACAGCTGGATTAACTAGGGGATTCTCAAGCAATTGTCCATCTCTTGCCTGTTCCCCTGCACCTCTTCTTAGTGCAGCATTGCTGCTTTCTGCAGCAAACTTCTCATGTGACCCAGTCATCTTCAAGTTCTTCTCCTCCTATATGAGTAGAAAGACACTATCAGATACATTGGAAGATACTAGAACAAACTCTACTACCTTAGTCCTATGTCTCTGTAGACTCAGCGAACCTAGAGCTCTGATACCACTAAATTGTCGCATCCAACTTACAAAACACATGATTAACTAAGTGGAAGCGAATCATTTGCAGTGGATTACTGAAAATCATTAAAAATTAAAACTTTTTGCAAAGAGATCCAAACATAGGAAACTCTTCCATTAAGAATCAAAGTATAATATTTACATCTTGATTCAAAAGTACATAACTTGTACCCTCTCTTCTCGAGGATTCACAACATCAGTTGTCTTAAGACATAATATATAGACAGCATATAACTTCGAGGCATCAAGCCAAAATCTCAAATCGATTCATTAAAACACTAACTATAAACTCTGAGGACCTGAGAGTACAGAGACGACACATAGGACTACTATCTAGACAACACTTGGCAGCCAATGCCTCCACCTGAGTCATCACTATTGTCCCTGATATTGCTGCTGCTTTTCTCTTGTTATTGGGTTCCTGCTTCTTCTCCTGTGATTACCTAAAAACATTGGATCCCACGGGGGTGACACAATTGTAAATTGTCCCAGTGGGAGATATAACCCTCTGCCAAAACATTGTTATAGCAGTTTATTATAATTAAAACTGAGCAGGAGTTCTTATATAATAACAACAGTATTAATCATTGAATTAACAGAGTAAAGTAATTTCCTTTCCTAAGGAGAGCATTGTATCTACTCATGGTAGATTCATATTTCACATATCTACTTGCATTGAATGTAAAGAGATATGAATAACATTTATCAACTAGTGTTGCATAAAGGAAGTATAACATCAGCCAATGAATTTCCGTATTCAAACCTTAAGCAAACATTCTAGACGGATGATTATATTTTACAATTACACTTATGCCCTGAGGAGATGAGGTATACCGCTCATACTCCAACTGACCATTGCAAAGTCAAAATCGGTACCATACAAGGTCAAAGGTAGAGCCGAATACCAAGACCTCCCATATCTCAGTCAGTGCGAGATTACATGTAGGACATCTTGTGTCTCTACTATATAGCTTTCCAGGGTATACTGGAAACTTCGCTATTAGAGTTACAATGGCGTGATATACTCTCTTCACGATCGTGAGATCTCAAGTTTATCTCCATCGATCCGGCATTAACATTATTGGGAGATGTGTAGTGCATCTGTCCCAATCATCGGGGGATTCGTGATACATCCATCCTGGTACAAGTAATGAAGGTTGAGAGGTTTGTTGTTTACCTTTCATCAATTCCCTCATTAGGACGTCAGGATATAGTCGCCCATTGCCCCCACATATTCAAAATATGCATTCCGAGTTTTTCTGCGGAGCACCCGTTTCACCATCACCTATTGCTGACGATGATGGATCTATGGTCAGGGCTCTACATGATATGATTTCACTTGATTAATTAAGTACATTATCATATTCTTTTAGCATCAGTCAAGTTCTCAAACATAACTTATTTAGAAAAATGCCATTAAGAAACAAGTACTATTTTCATCAATCACTTGTCAGTCTTTATAAGACATTCAGATCTCAGTCCCTCATTTCATTTCTTTGAAAGTTCACTTCCCTCAACAACATCATTATCATACTTATCAACTTTGGGTATTCATACCCTCAATTCATCATTATCACTGTTACCATTTGTTAGGTAACTATTACCTCCGGGTCCTCAGACCGAGGTATGCATAATACTTGTTACACAAGTATCTCACATGGCTCTCAAAGCCTATTAAATGTTTTGCCACCTTTCACTAGGCAACAACTTACTCATGGAACTCATAAGGTTCATGCACATTTTGTTACTTTTACTAAGAAACAACAACATTAGGCACATAAGGCCATACAACATGTTTATTATATGAAAGTCATAGCTCATATCTAGCTATGTTCATCATCTCATGGTGTCTACATGATTAATAGACATGATAACAATCATGTAAGTCATTTGTCACATCATATGAAACATTAGTAACACCACCATCCTTTATCAGGATTAGGGTTATCTATCAATCAGGGTTTTTCATTCCCTTTACCCAAAATTAGGGTTAGGGTTTCCCATCATGCTTTAATTAGGGTTTCATGCTCACATTATTAGTTCAACCCTAATGTATTGCTCCACACCTCTGGGAGTATTTAAAGATATCATAAGTATTTGCTTATGATCACTATTCTCATCATATATCATTAATGATCATAAATTCAAGGCATGAGTTCATTTCTCATTCTTGTCATGGTATGATTACATCATACTCATTGATTAGCTTACCCCATTCTCAAGGTATATTGGTCAACATTTACCAAAGTACATTGAGTTCATTACATCTTTATTGTAACAATTGCATAACACACATTTCATGTGTTTCTTAACCAAGAGTATTGAATTAGAGGTTCATCAAGGTAAGTCTAAAATGAAATGCAGAATGTGATATCTATCATATCTGAATGTATCACTTTCTTTTCATTTCCATCTTCTTAAGTTAATCAACTAACTTTGTATTAAGGTATTTCCTTCTTAATACTTTATCCACTAACTTGTTACTTTCATCATATGGTGCATGGGTCACACATTAGAATTGTCCAATTGTCTTTAATGATATTGTAAGGACCCTGACCTACGTTTAGGGTTTACCCTGTTTGTTTTGCTTAACCTTAGTGGTTTGGTGCTCGCTAATCACCTTTGAGTGGTGATTAGGGTTTTGTTGAGCTTTGTTGAGAGTTCGAGGGGCTACTTGCAAATAACCCAAGTTTGGGGTTTTGTGTGCAAGTTTGCCATCTTGTGAGATGTTTTCCCTCTCTGCTTCCTCTAGGGTTGAGAGGAAGGCTTGGACTTGTTGTTTGAGTCCTTTGGGCCTGAGTTGAGCTTGTTTGGGCCTTGGAGTTCCTTGTTTGGGCTTTCTTGAGCCTTGTGTCCCCCAAGGAGTAGAGTGTGTCGCCCTAGGTTGGTTTGTGTCGACCTAGGGGTGGTGTGTCGCCCAGTGGCTTGGTGTGTCGCCCAGTAGAGCTGCTGCCTGTGTCGCCCATGATGCTTGATCTGGTGTAGTGGACCCTTGGTGCATGTTTTGGACAAGTGTCTCTTGCCTTGCTAATGTGTTGGCTGGAACCCTAGGATAAGTGTCCCTTGGGTGGGCGACACATAGCATGGTTGTACCTTGGTTTCTCCTCCCTTCCCTCCTATATAGGTAGCTCTTCTCCTTGCCTTAGTCTCCTTTGGTCCTTTGGTCTCCCCTCCACCCTTGGTGCACGATAGCCCTCTCCATCTAGCTTGTGGTGGCCGATACACCCTCCTGGAGCATCCTGGTGGACGATAGCTTTGGACCCTGAAGTGCTTTGGAGCTTGGAGCTTAAGGCGGGTTGCATAGCTTCCAACCCTAACTCCTTTACTTCTTGCCTGATCTTATGCATGTTAGTAGTTTAGCTTAGCTCCTTGCTTTTGTACCTTTCCTTAACTTCCCTTGGTGGCCGATATCCCCCTTAGGGTTTAGGGCTTCTAGTGTACCTTTGCTTTTTAGGGTTTGTGCTCTTAGTGTTGGAGGTTGAAGATGACCCAGGGTTGGGCTATACCCCCCCCTTCCTTGTGAGTGTGTTGAGCGACACACTTGCCCTTATGTTGAACGATATGATGCTTTAGGGTTTGAGTTCCTTGAGTTGGAGGTCGATAGGTTGACCTAGCTAGTGTGTTGGCCGACATGGTGACCATGGTGGGCGATACCCTAATGGCCGATAGCCATGTTGGGCGATAGTCATGATTGGCGATATCCTACCCATGTTGGCCGATATAGTTGATGGTCTGGTTGTCCGATATGATGGGAGACATAGTGATGTCCCTTGTGTTTTGGTTAGTACCTTGGTGGACGATACTCTCTCTCTCTCTCACACCCTCTCTCTTGATGGGCGACATGCCTTGTGCTTCATGGCCGATAAGGGTTAGTAGCATGTTGGACGATACCCTTGCCCATGATGGGCGATAGGGTGAGCTTAGTGTGATGGCCGATAGCCTTGGTGGCCGATAGTCCAGTTGAACGATACCCTACCCTATTAGCTAGTGTGTAGGCCGATAGAGTTAGTAATGGGTGATGGCCGATAGGGTTTAGGATGGTGGCCGATACCCATGCTGAATAGATAGGTTTAAGTGAGGGTTGTGAAGTTTTAGTGAGGGTTTGAGGTGCTTTGGTGACGGCCCCTCATGTGATGGAAATAATTAGCTAATTAACCAAGGAAATGATGGTGATATTTATCATCAAACAGGATGCTAATGATAGTAATGTATATGTTGATAGCCCTCGTGTATTAGGTGCATGATGTGACCTTTATGCTTAATTATTAATAATAATGAAGGTGACGATAACTACTTTAGTAGTTTGTTTAATGATGATAATGATGGTAATAAAGATGCTAAGTGACAGTTATGTTAAAGGTTGCTTCATGATAAAGATGACAACAGTTGATGGCAATAATAATGATCTTGACAATAACAGTGTTGGTTCTGTATACTCAACATGATCTCTATATGCCTCGATTGTTTGTATAATCCTGAGATTTAGGGTAAGCATCAGTATGGTTTGAATAATGATGTACTTGATACCCTTGATTACCAAATAATTGTAATACTGATGAGTAGATTATCTTGAATGATATTTCATAAAAGTGAGCATATTCCGTATGTTGAATCTACAATTATACGGTACCCTAACCTTGCAGGTGATGTTTTAGCCATGATAAGGCTATGAGATGTATGAGATGAATATCATTATTGTTAATTATCCTATGAGGCTATGTTGGTCCCATGATGATGATGTGAGCCTTAAGAGGTAGTGACAGTACATGATGGGGGAATTGAGACCCCGTGGTATGTGATGATCCTTGAGATGGATCTGGATGGTTTGCAAGAGGCCAAGTGGTAACATGTGATGTTAGACCCTTGAGATGGGTCAGGTTGATGTGATTATAATATAATGTTAATTACTTTCTGTTATATCTTGCATGTTATACAACTTGGTTGAATCATGCAATCCATCTAAAAAGATACTAATTAATCACAGTGAAATATATCATGTAGTTTGCCCTGGCCATAGATCCATCATCGTCAGGACTTGGTGATGGTGAAACGGGTTTTCCTACGGGTTAACCTGGAAGCACATATTGTTGAATATGTGTAGGTTGCTCCTAGCCTGAAAATGAGGAGGTAAGAGTGTAACTTCGGTTGCAGACTCAGATATGTGTTTAGAGCATGGTGAACAGGCCCGTGGCTCAGTTTTACTAGCGTCGTGACCTGTACCAAGGCGGGCTAGAGAATGGGTAGCCTGTGGAGCTAACCCTGTGGCTTAGACCACTTCAGCATGTGACTGTAGTCCTTCTTGTGTCGTACTCATGTACTGACCATGAGGTGGGAGGTCGTAGAGTCCGGCTCTTCCATTGGCCTTGTATGGCACCGGCTTGGGTTTCGTAACCGAAGGTTGGATTTGAACGATGCGGTTCAAATCCTCAGGGCATAATAAAACGTAATACAGCCGTTTAGTATTTACTGATCACATCAAACACGAAACATTGGTTGAGGCCTTGTTTGTGTAATATCTCTGTTATATCTTGCAGGTCATGTGGTAATCTGTCTTATCTTGATAATCATATTCTTTTGAAGGACATCTGGTTATAAGTTTTAGTACAGCTGGTATGTTTGTCGGTAAGAATGATCTTGCTACATATATATATATATATATATAACTGCTTCTGATACATCTGCTCATGTTATACTTGCTGTTATAGCTATCTTGCTGAGGTTCTGTAGTTGCGGTGGGGAGCTATGTTTCCCGCTGGGACAATTGTTCAATTGTCTCACTCCGCTGGTTTACACCCTTTTTAGGTGGTCGAGGTAGACGTGGTCGTGGTTGTGGTGTTGCGGACGAGCAGCTTAAGGAGCAGTAGAAGGCAAGCGTTGGACATGCTGCTGTTTTGGATGTTTTGTAGTAGAGTCTAGAGTCATCCCTGTACTCTCAGGTCCTTGGCAGTGTTTTGACGTTGTTTCACGATGATATCTGTATATCCTGTTGTTGGCCGGATGTGGGCCTTTATGCATATGAACAGGTGGTGAACTCATGCGATAGATGAACAGTTGTTCCTGAGCTGTGGACACATATCAGATCTTGTGTATATTTATATGACATGTTTCTGTGTAGGATATGGACTGGAAAGTAATAGTTTCACAGTTTATCAGTTTTCCGCAATCGGTTTTAATTAACCCGTGTTTTGATAATCTGTGGTTATGGTGATTTCCGCACGTTTTCGCGTAACACCTCATTATCTGTGGGATAATGGGATGTGTTGCCACAAGTTTTGGTATCAGAGCTCTAGGTTCGCTGAGTCTACAGGGATCTAGGACTAGGTTGAGTCTGTTCTTATGAGTCTTCCAGGTTATCTTACAAAAATCTTCTGCCCTCAGCGGGAGAAAAGCCAAGATGTCTGGAAACCATGAAGAACATGCTCCTGAGCACAGTGATGTTGCATCGATTGATGGAGCTGATGGACGGGCACATGAAGATCGGGTGCCTGAGGTCCCCCAACCTGACCCAGCCATACTTGAACACCCTGCCTACCAACAGCTTATGGGGCAGTTAATGGCTACAATGAATCTCATGGTTGCGCGATTACCAGTGCCTCCTCCGCGAGCACAGGTTCCCCATGGAGAAGCATCGGGTATTGGGAAGACCTTTGAGCGGCTTCGCCGAGTCGGAGCTTCGGATTATGCTGGAACGGCTGATCCAGCGGATGCAGATCTGTGGCTGACGAGTCTTGAAAAGGCTTTCCGGATCCTCGACATCCCTGAAGCAGACAAAGTAAAGCATGTTGTCTACCTTCTGAAGGGTAGTACTGGTCACTGGTGGACCATCGAAGAAGAGAAGCGGCCTGGTGAGGTGATCTGTTGGGAGGTGTTTCGACGCGAGTTCGTCACCAGATACTTTTCGAAGACGTATCTGGATGAGAAGATCAGCCAGTTTGAGAGCTTGCGACAAGGAACGTTGAACACCACCGAGTATGAAGCCAAGTTTATGGATCTGTTGAGGTTCTGTCCTCACATGGCGGAGACAGATGACGAACGAATCAGACGTTTCGAGAAGGGTTTGAGTGTTGAGCTAACAACCCCTGTGTCTGCGCTAGAAAACCAAGAGCGGTTTGCTACGTTTGTGGAATCAGTTCGACGGATTGAGAGGACAGTACGGGAGAAAAGAGAGTCTGTGTCTCTTAAAAGACCTTCTCAGTATCAAGGACGAAGGTTTGGTGGCTTCAAGAAACCCAGGTTTTCAGCACCGTCAGTGATGAGAAGTTCTGGTGTACCATCTCAGTGGTCTCCGAGTAAGGGGAAAGGTTATGTTTCTTCACCGTCCAAGGCGCACAGTTCAGCTTCTGTGGCAGTGACAGGGCCATCTAGGCCACGAGTTGACAATAGAGCATGTCATCTCTGTGGACAAGTCGGGCATTGGAAGTTCAATTGCCCAAATAGAGATGTTGAAGTGACGCAGCAACCGAGGCAGAGTTTCCAAAAGTCTGAGAGACCACAGCCCAGTGGTAGCAGAGGACGAGGACGTGGTCAAGCGTCTCAAGCTGGATCGTCTGCTCAAGGGAGCAGAGGTCGTGGACAGCAAGCTACGGCTCGATTCTATGCCATGAATCAGCCAGAGGCGATAGTCAACCCGCGAGTGGTGACAGGTCAGATGGAGTTATTTCATTCTGATATGTCTTCTTCTTGCTTTATATCTGTTCTGGTTGACCCAGGTGCTACACACTCTTTTATCGCCTGTAGTATGCTTGAAAACTGTCATCTACCTGTTAGTTGTAAGAAGGATAGCTTGTTGTTAGAAACCCCTCTTGATGGTTCCTCTTTGCTTCGAGAAGAGTGTCCATCTTGTGTTTTGTCTTTTTCGGGACACATCATTCAGGTGGATCTCATACCGCTTGATATGCATGGTTTCGATGTTATCCTTGGGATGGATACCTTAGAGAAGTATAAGGTTGTCTTGGACTGTGGTTCCAAGCAGGCGGTGTTTGATGTTGCTGGAGAGAAGTGGATCTTTCAGGGAGATAGGAATATTCTTCCGACATGTCTGGTGTCAGCTATGGTGGCAGATAGATTGTTACGACAAGGATGTGAGGCGTTCTTAGCTCACGTGGTGGATACCGTTGTGAATACCAAGGTGAAAGGCCTTAACCTTGAAGAGGTGCCGATAATCCGAGAGTTTGCAGATGTGTTTCCTGAGGAGTTTCTTGGTGTCCCTCCACCACGAGAGATCGATTTTGAGATCAATCTGGTTCCGGGAACGCAGTCGACTGCACAGACGCCGTATAGGATGGCTCCAGCAGAGATGGTAGAGTTGAAGAAGTAGTTACAAGAGTTGTTGGAGAAAGGTTTCATCAGACCGAGCACGTCACCTTGGGGTGCTCCTGTGTTGTTCGTTAAGAAGAAGGATGGTTCGATGCGGTTGTGTATAGACTACCGACAGTTGAACAAGGTCACGATCAAGAATAAGTACCCGTTGCCGAGGATAGACGACCTGTTCGATCAGTTGCGTGGTGCTACAGTGTTTTCGAAGATCGATCTACGGTATGGATATCATCAGTTGAGGATAAAGGCGGATGACATACCAAAGTCAGCTTTTAGGACGAGGTATGGTCATTTTGAGTTTGTGGTTATGCCGTTTGGATTAACCAATGCACCTGCTGCTTTCATGGATTTGATGAACAGAGTGTTTCGTCCGTTCTTAGATCAGTTTGTTGTAGTTTTTATAGATGACATCTTGATCTATAGTCGGAGCCGGCTAGAGCATGAGCAACATCTTCGTCAAGCGTTGACTCTCCTTCGTCAACATCAGTTGTATGCTAAGTTTAGTAAGTGTGAGTTCTGTTTGGATGAAGTGACTTTCTTAGGTCATGTGATATCTGCTGAAGGATTCAAAGCAGATCCGAAGAAAGTGGAATCCATTGCGGATTGGGAACAGCCGAAGACGCCGACGGAAGTTCATAGTTTCCTTGGTCTAGCAGGATACTACCGAAGGTTTATCAAGGACTTCAGTTCGATAGCTCTACCGATGACGAAGTTGACCAGGAAGGATGTGCCTTTTGTTTGGGATGATCGATGTCAGCAAGCTTTCCAAAGTTTGAAGGAAAAGCTAACCAGTGCTCCAGTGTTGATCTTGCCAGAATCTGGAAAAGGCTATGTTGTTTTCTGTGATGCGTCCAAGAAAGGTTTGGGTTGTGTGCTGATGCAGGAGGATCATGTGGTTTCTTTTGCTTCGCGACAGCTTAAGAAACACAAGGAGAACTATCCGACCCATGATTTGGAGCTGGCAGCAGTGGTTCATGCGTTAAAGATTTGGAGACACTATCTTTATGGGGAAGTGTGTCAGATCTTTATAGATCACAAGAATCTGAAGTACATCTTCTCACAGCAAGAGTTGAACATGCGACAGCGTCGATGGATGGAGTTGATCAATGATTATGATTGCACTATCGAGTATCATCCTGGTAAGGTGAATGTGGTAGCAGACGTGCTTAGCAAAAAATCTTCTACTCCCAAGAAGGCACAGATGAGTTCTTTGGTATGCCATAGGCGGGACATGTTAGTCTCCTTACGACAGATGAACGTGCAGATGGAGGTTTCCTTGTTAGCTGGACTTTTAGCACAGATGCAAATCAAGCCTACGTTGAGACAGCAGATCAAAGATGCACAGCAAACGGATGATACAGTATAGCTAATCAGATCAGAGTTTGGCAGCGAAAAGCGTGATGGGTTCCATGAGTCCGAGGATGGAGTGGTTTGCTATCATAATAGGATGGTGGTTCCAGATGCTGATAATCTGAGGAAGTTGGTACTCGAGGAAGCACACACGTCGATGTATGCTATGCATCCAGGCGTCACCAAGATGTATCATAGTCTGAAAGACTTGTACTGGTGGCCCGGCTTGAAGAAAGATGTAGCTGAGTTTGTGGCTAGGTGTGCGGTATGTCAGCAAGTTAAGGCTGAGCATCAAAAGCCGGCAGGTATGTTGCAACCTTTGCCTATACCACAGTGGAAATGGGATCATATAACCATGGATTTCGTAGTTGGTCTACCCAGGACAACTAGGAATCATGATTCCATTTGGGTGATAGTGGACAGATTGACGAAGTCTGCCCATTTCATACCTGTGAAGACCACGTATACAGCTGAAAAGCTCGCTCGAGTATATGTGGATGAGATAGTTCGTTTGCATGGTGTGCCAGCAACGATAGTTTCTGATAGAGGTCCTCAGTTTACAAGTCGTTTTTGGGAACAGTTGCACAGGGCGATGGGAACGCAGTTGAAGTTCAGTACCGCTTTCCACCCGCAGACGGATGGACAGTCTGAGAGGACTATTCAGACTTTGGAGGATCTTCTTCATGCTTGTGTTTTGCAGTTCCTAGGCAGTTGGGACGTACATCTCAGTTTGATAGAGTTTGCCTACAACAATAGCTATCAGCGGAGCATTGACATGGCTCCTTATGAGGCCTTGTATGGAAGGAAGTGCAGATCTCCTTTGTGTTGGTATGAATCAGGTGAATATGAGCTTTTGGGTCCTGAGTTAGTACAGCAGACGACAGAAAAGATCAAGGTGATACAACAACAGTTGAAAGCGGCTCAAGACAGGCAGAAGTCTTATGCAGACAATCGCCGACGACCTTTGGAATTCCAGGTGGGAGACAAAGTTTACCTTAAAGTCTCTCCGTGGAAAGGTGTGCTGAGGTTTGGACGGAAAGGTAAGTTAGCTCCCAGATATATGGGGCCTTACCCAGTCTTAGCACGTGTTGGCAAGGTGGCTTACGAGTTAGAGTTGCCTCCAGAGTTGCACAGGTTACATCCAGTGTTCCATGTCAGTATGCTGAAGAAAAGCCATCCGGATATAGGAACAGTGATACAGCCAGTTGAGGTTGAGCTTGACAGAGATGTGACTTATGAAGAGGGTCCTATGATGATCCTTGACAGAAGAGTCAAAAAGCTGAAGAGGAAGGATTTGGTTCTTGTGAAGGTTCTTTGGCATCACTGTGGCATTGAGGAAGCCACGTGGGAGCTCGAGGAAGAGATGAGGAGGAAGTATCCCTCACTTTTCTCTTCGGATTTCGGGGATGAAATCCTTTTGTAGAGGTTTATGGATGTAAGGACCCTAACCTTTGTTTAGGGTTTACCCTGTTTGTTTTGCTTAACCTTAGTGGTTTGGTGCTCGCTAATCACCTTTGAGTGGTGATTAGGGTTTTGTTGAGCTTTGTTGAGAGTTCGAGGGGCTACTTGCAAATAACCCAAGTTTAGGGTTTTGTGTGCAAGTTTGCCATCTTGTGAGATGTTTTCCCTCTCTGCTTCCTCTAGGGTTGAGAGGAAGGCTTGAACTTGTTGTTTGAGTCCTTTGGGCCTGAGTTGAGCTTGTTTGGGCCTTGGAGTTCCTTGTTTGGGCTTTCTTGAGCCTTGTGTCGCCCAAGGAGTAGAGTGTGTCGCCCTAGGTTGGTTTGTGTCGACCTAGGGGTGGTGTGTCGCCCAGTGGCTTGGTGTGTCGCCCAGTAGAGCTGCTGCCTGTGTCGCCCATGATGCTTGATCTGGTGTAGTGGACCCTTGGTGCATGTTTTGGACAAGTGTCTCTTGCCTTGCTAATGTGTTGGCTGGAACCCTAGGACAAGTGTCCCTTGGGTGGGCGACACATAGCATGGTTGTACCTTGGTTTCTCCTCCCTTCCCTCCTATATAGGTAGCTCTTCTCCTTGCCTTAGTCTCCTTTGGTCCTTTGGTATCCCCTCCACCCTTGGTGCACGATAGCCCTCTCCATCTAGATTGTGGTGGCCGATACACCCTCCTGGAGCAGCCTGGTGGACGATAGCTTTGGACCCTGAAGTGCTTTGGAGCTTGGAGCTTAAGGCGGGTTGCATAGCTTCTAACCCTAACTCCTTTACTTCTTGCCTGATCTTATGCATGTTAGTAGTTTAGCTTAGCTCCTTGCTTTTGTACCTTTCCTTAGCTTCCCTTGGTGGCCGATATCCCCCTTAGGGTTTAGGGCTTCTAGTGTACCTTTTCTTTTTAGGGTTTGTGCTCTTGGTGTTGGAGGTTGAAGATGACCCAGGGTTGGGCTATACCCCCCCCTTCCTTGTGAGTGTGTTGAGTGACACACTTGCCCTTATGTTGAACGATATGATGCTTTAGGGTTTGAGTTCCTTGAGTTGGAGGTCGATAGGTTGACCTAGCTAGTGTGTTGTCCGACATGGTGACCATGGTGGGCGATACCCTAATGGCCGATAGCCATGTTGGGCGATAGTCATGATGGGCGATATCCTACCCATGTTGGCCGATATAGTTGATGGTCTAGTTGGCCGATATGATGGGAGACATAGTGATGTCCCTTGTGTTTTGGTTAGTACCTTGGTGGACGATACTCTCTCTCTCTCTCACCCTCTCTCTTGATGGGCGACATGCCTTGTGCTTCATGGCCGATAAGGGTTAGTAGCATGTTGGACGATACCCTTGCCCATGATGGGCGATAGGGTGAGCTTAGTGTGATGGCCGATAGCCTTGGTGGCCGATAGTCCAGTTGAACGATACCCTACCCTATTAGCTAGTGTGTAGGTCGATAGAGTTAGTAATGGGTGATGGCCGATAGGGTTTAGGATGGTGGCCGATACCCATGCTGAATAGATAGGTTTAAGTGAGGGTTGTGAAGTTTTAGTGAGGGTTTGAGGTGCTTTGGTGACGGCCCCTCATGTGATGGAAATAATTAGCTAATTAACCAAGGAAATGATGGTGATATTTATCATCAAACAGGATGCTAATGATAGTAATGTATATGTTGATAGCCCTCATGAATTAGGTGCATGATGTGACCTTTATGCTTAATTATTAATAATAATGAAGGTGACGATAACTACTTTAGTAGTTTGTTTAATGATGATAATGATGGTAATAAATATGCTAAGTGACAGTTATGTTAAAGGTTGCTTCATGATAAATATGACAACAGTTGATGGCAATAATAATGATCTTGACAATAACAGTGTTGGTTCTGTATACTCAACATGATCTCTATATGCCTCGATTGTTTATATAATCCTGAGATTTAGGGTAAGCATTAGTATGGTTTGAATAATGATGTACTTGATACCCATGATTACCAAATAATTGTAATACTGATGAGTAGATTATCTTGAATGATATTTCATAAAAGTGAGCATATTCCGTATGTTGAATCTACAATTATACGGTACCCTAACCTTGCAGGTGATGTTTTAGCCATGAGAAGGCTATGAGATGTATGAGATGAATATCATTATTGTTAATTATCCTATGAGGCTGTGTTGGTCCCATGATGATGATGTGAGCCTTAAGAGGCAGTGACAGTACATGATGGGGGAATTGAGACCCCGTGGTATGTGATGATCCTTGAGATGGATCTGGATGGTTTGCAAGAGGCCAAGTGGTAACATGTGATGTTAGACCCTTGAGATGGGTCAGGTTGATGTGATTATAATATAATGTTAATTACTTTATGTTATATCTTGCATGTTATACAACTTGGTTGAATCCTGCAATCCATCTAAAAAGATACTAATTAATCACAGTGAAATATATCATGTAGTTTGCCCTGGCCATAGATCCATCATCGTCAGGACTTGGTGATGGTGAAACGGGTTTTCCTACGGGTTAACCTGGAAGCACATATTGTTGAATATGTGTAGGTTGCTCCTAGCCTGAAAATGAGGAGGTAAGAGTGTAACTTCGGTTGCAGACTCAGATATGTGTTTAGAGCATGGTGAACAGGCCTGTGGCTCAATTTTACTAGCGTCGTGACCTGTACCAAGGCGGGCTAGAGAATGGGTAGCCTGTGGAGCTAACCCTGTGGCTTAGACCACTTCAGCATGTGACTGCGGTCCTGCTTGTGTCGTACTCATGTACTGACCATGAAGTGGGAGGTCGTGGAGTCCGGCTCTTCCATTGGCCTTGTATGGCACCGGCTTGGGTTTCGTAACCGAAGGTTGGATTTGAACGGTACGGTTCAAATCCTCAGGGCATAATAAAACGTAATACAGCCGTTTAGTATTTACTGATCACATCAAACACGAAACATTGGTTGAGGCCTTGTTTGTGTAATATCTCTGTTATATCTTGCAGGTCATGTGGTAATCTGTCTTATATTGATAATCATATTCTTTTGAAGGACATCTGGTTATAAGTTTTAGTACAGCTGGTATGTTTGTCGGTAAGAATGATCTTGCTACATATATATATATATATATATAACTGCTTCTGATACATCTGCTCATGTTATACTTGCTGTTATAGCTATCTTGCTGAGGTTCTGTAGTTGCGGTGGGGAGCTATGTTTCCCGCTGGGACAATTGTTCAATTGTCTCACTCCGCTGGTTTACACCCTTTTTAGGTGGTCGAGGTAGACGTGGTCGTGGTTGTGGTGTTGCGGACGAGCAGCTTGAGGAGCAGTAGAAGGCAAGCGTTGGACATGCTGCTGTTTTGGATGTTTTGTAGTAGAGTCTAGAGTCATCCCTGTACTCTCAGGTCCTTGGCAGTGTTTTGACGTTGTTTCACGATGATATCTGTATATCCTGCTGTTGGCCGGATGTGGGCCTTTATGCATATGAACAGGTAGTGAACTCATGCGATAGATGAACATCTGTTCCTGAGATGTGGACACGTATCAGATCTTGTGTATATTTATATGACATGTTTCTGTGCAGGATATGGACTGGAAAGTAATAGTTTCACAGTTTATCAGTTTTCCGCAATCGGTTTTAATTAACCCGTGTTTTGATAATCTGTGGTTATGGTGATTTCCGCACGTTTTCACGTAACACCTCATTATCTGTGGGATAATGGGATGTGTTGCCACAGATATGGACTTATCCAACTGATAGACATTGTTGATATAAGATAAACCATTATCAACTATTTTAGGTATTTCAACTCTTAGGATGTTATCCACATTATTATTTAGTATAACATACACCATTCCTAAAAGTTTCATGTCCTCATCATTGTAAGGTGTATAGGCTATTACTCATGTATAGAAATGGTTGTACAAGGATCTAGGCGTCATCTTGTCTCTTAGATCCTTATTCATTAAAATCACCACCTTATCATTCACATGGTTCATCAACCCTATCCTTCTTGTCTATAACATATTCATCTTATTTAATTATTTTAGCCACACCTCTCATTGGTGTACTGGCTATTAAACCATCTCTAGGGTTTCATATATCATCACATGACATCACCCTAAATTGAGTCTTACACCATATCATAATATCAGGGTTTCACATAACATCACTTAAAACTAGGGTTTCATATTCAATAAACCATAATTAGACTTACTATTCATCCCAATTGGGGTTTCTCATGACATCATCCCCAATTAGGGTTTCTCATGTCATCACCCTCCATTAGGGTTTCTTATTCCATAACCCACAATTAGGGTTTACTATTCACATCACATCACCCTAGATTAGGATTTACTATTCACCCCAAGTAGGAGTGATCATCAAAGTACCCTAAATTAGGGTTTATCATACCATCAATATGAATTAAGATTATACCATCATCATGTAGTAACATTACTTCCATTAATATCCTTAGTTAGGGTTATGATTCATTAACCCTCATAATTAGAGTTTCATGATCTCACTATGAAGGATCATACCCTAATTAAACATTCATTCATATAGGAAGTCTATTACTTGATTATCAATCATGTAGGAAATCTTCTCTCTCTCATCCTATATAGGATGATGTTTGCTCAACCTTGATTAGGATAAGTCAACTCAACCTTGAAGAAGAATTGACATCATGGGTTATGTTATTGTCACCATGATCATTAGGGCTTAGCTACTTGAAGGGTACTAATCACCCTGTCTCATTAAAGGTACCATTATTATAAACACCATCGATTTACATCATGTAATTGACCACTTAAACCATTGACCTTTATTCACTTTAAGTGTTCATACAATTTGATTAATTACTTTCCAAATGATCTTGGTCACTTAGAACTCAAATGGTCTTGACCAATCATACCTCAAACGGTCTGGTTTGAATACTCAAAACCGTTTAGTAAAAGTAGGTGGTGAAGACCTGTTATAACCCCAATTTTTGGGTTCAAATAGTGAGAAATGTAATTTCTCATATTAAAGATAATTGAATCATTAATGATATGATTTGTTTTGAATCAATAGATTCCCTTCACAATAGCCTTGATTGGTTGCTTTGTGGGCTTATTTGGCTATTGGGCCCAATAACAATGAAATTCAAATAGTAAATGGATAATTGAATTTTTTTTAAGAAAAGAAATATGTAGAAACCTCTAGAAGGCAAATCCAAATAGGATTTCGTGCCTCTTGGGTTCCTTGGGTACCAAGGAGTCCAAGGTTGCATAAAAGTGCAATAAGAAAAGAAAAGATCAATTAAGAATTTCTTTATGAAGAAAGAAATTGGAAAATAATGAAAAAAGGTGGAAAATGAGTGGAAAGAGGCATAAATGAGATTTCTTGAGGAAATTTCGTATCCATGAGGTTGATAATAATAAAAGGAAGGCCAATGAGGAAAATAAAAGAGAAATAAAAAGAAATATTTTAATAAGAAATTAACATGATAATGCAAAATAAGGCATATAGGTGCAATAAGAAGGATAATGAGTACTCCAATAAAATGAATTTCGAAATAATAGAGTGCCTTGGGATCCAAGGAGTCCCAATAAAGAGGAAGGAAAGAGAAAATACTAAATTTGCAAAATATGAAGATAATGTGATATATTATTAATGAATTTTGTGTTGATTTTCGAAAGATGGAATTTTCTATTAAAAGGAAACATGATTTCATGGCCAATAGGTTAAAAGGCAAATAAAGAAAGTAAAGGAGAGGAATTTCGAATTCCTAATGATTAAGGAAAAGAGGATATCAAAATGATTAAGAAGAGAGATAAGGCTTTCTTATCCTTGAAGGAATAAGGTTCCTTTTGGGAAAGGGGCTCTTTGAGCCGTGTATATACAACTCATGTTTTCGTTTCTCACCCTATATGAAAGGGGTAGACACTTTGGGACGAGTTCCAGAGAGTTTCCGCACCTCCCAATGCCTTCCCTATCTTCTTCTTGGTCTTCATCATGAAAACCCTAACCATGGGGGGGATGATGCACCCCGGAGCCATGAAGGACCATGGCCTCGTTATGGTGAAAGCTTGGTAGCTCCCCGACGACCTGAGAAGGTCTGGCCTGCATGCTCTAGCAACCGAACTCACGCAGAGTACCAGCAATAGGTTGCACGGCTGTCCAAACGATGCCAGTTGGGGGGGCGCTGAAGATGACCCCGGTGGTCGTAGATTGGGGGCGCACCAGGTGCTCTAGGCCATGGCGGAGGAAGGAGAGCCCTTGCTGGCGTGGATGGCGGCCCAGAGAGGGAAGAAGGGTCGGCGCGATGCTGCAGAACGTGGCTAGGGCGACGCGGCTCTGGCTGCGCAAGGTTGAAGGAGGCAAAGACCCGCATTAGACTATATTGCCCCTCCGCGGGCTGAAGATCCAATTACTTAACCGAGGGTAAAATGGTCTTTGCATTATATTTCCCAAAAGCGATCTGCGTTGCATGGCTATGCTGACGTGTCATCATGCTATTGGCCAAGATATTGTTGATTGCTTGTTAATTGTGTTGAATGTTAATGCATGGACATCAAGTTACTATGGATCAGGTATGTGGTTACGATTATGAATAACTGCTTTAGTTTCCCGATGGTTTCCCGGATGTTTAATCTCATTGAATGCAACTAAACTATTGAATGTTTATTTATTTCTTGCAATTATAAAGTGACTATGACTATCACATAATGTATATGCCTTCTAGATCAATCATTATTCCCCTCTGTGTCGTAATGGCTGACCTAGTACAAGGCTACCTAGAGGGTAGGTCCATCAGGTCATGAAAGACTTTGGCTGCCTAGAGGGTAGGTCCATCAAGTCACCTTTATAGAGGTACCATATAAGTCCTTACAGGGATAACACGGAGTTGTGAATAGGTATGGATTGAGTAGTTTGGCTTAAAGCATAATATTGGTTGTTAAATGATTAATTGAATGATTACATGGTTATCTTAGTTGCATGATTATCTGTTTCCCCCACATACCAGCTTCGGCTGACCGACGTTTTGTTTGTCGGCGTTTTAGGTACAATGAAAAGAAAAAACAGTAAAGTGGCATATGTGATGCTAAAAGAGAATTAAAGTACAAAGGAGGATTAGATAGATTAGTATCAGTGTGGATAGAAGTTTAGAGATCCAAGTTTTCAAAAGGTATGTAAAGAAAAAATTTATTACCATTTTCAGTATATTCTGTTAGAATTTAATAATTGTTTATGGTTATATGTCGAACCTTTGATCCGGGATTAATGGGTGCGGCTCAACCTCTTGGTCTCCCTTAATTGGGGGTTATCGGGAGGTGGGGTCGTAACATTTGGTATCAGAGCGTAGGTTCCTCAGTTAACCATTAATAATTATTAAATTTTACAAACTCCATAGAACCCAAGGGAGTTATTAGAGGAGTATCCGAAAGATGGAGGTGTCTAGAAAGGGATCACGACCGGGGGCTGGCAAGATTTTCCTCCACACCGCTAGTCAGAATACGAGGACTCCCGGACCCGTGTGACCGCCTGGCCAAAGTCTTAGGGTATGAATCGAAATAAGATACCTTTAGGACTTCTCATCTTATTCATCCCTTCTCATCACAAAATTATGATAAGGACCTAAAGGATTAGGGTTTTCTCTCTTCTCCTCACCCTCTTGAGGTACGGGTAAGGTTAATAAGGTTTAAGGAATCCTCCACCAAATTAATGAAAAGCATGTAAATAAGATGTCATGGACATAAGCTTAATAGATTAAGCGTAAATTAAAGAATATATACATGCTTAGGTCGTATGACATAAGTTGTCATGTCCTCAGAAGAAACCTGAGGCTAGACCTTCTTGTCAGGAGGATATGTTAGTCTTGGAGATAGAGATCACCATTGCAAGTAGAGACCCAGCACATCCTCTGAGGATGATGCTAACCCTAACCCTAAGTGAAGGATAGAGAGAGATGTGTTGGACCTGGTGTCTGAAAGGACATGCCTTTGGGATGCCATACGATCCATGGGTGACCTAGCACCTTTTGGCAACCCAACCCTGGGAAGGGTCGTGCAAGGGTAAAGGATAGCCCCTTAGATGAAGACGTTAGTGAGGGACCATAGAAACCCTATGGGCTTGTGCAAGTAGGGCATAGCTAGCACCTAGGGCACGTCATAGTGCTGACAGTAGGATGAAACCCTGGATAAGGAATTATGATGGAGCATAAAGGGTTAGGGATGATCTTGAACAACCATAAGTTCGAACCTAGGCTTCAACCACGTAGAGCATGCTTTTGGGGGTGATCCTTCGTGAAGAAAGGACCTCTGATGGTGAAGTTGGATGTGGGGTTAGCTCTAGAGAGAGCAAGAAACCCAGCAAGAAGGTTGGAAGCCTAAAACCCTGAACAATGGATGATAGTGGTTGCCTCATGATCAATCTCTGAAAGTTTTTGATACCTTGGTTGTCTTTAGAGGGACCAAACCCTTGAGAAAAGATGAAGCTTCTGGCATCTACGTGCCTATGGTAGAGATGTTCACCTTCTGAGTTAGGAAAAAGAAAGGTTTAATAGCAGGTTATGAGGCCATGTACCTTGTTGTATGTCCTTAAGGAGGACCCAACACTAAGTGTTGCTTGGGTTGAAGGATGACAAGGAGTGTGTGTCATGCCTTTTTCATGCTTGGTTTGTAGATAGAGCATGCAGTGAACCTAGGGTTCCTAGGCCTAAGAGGGGAAGTGGTATACCTAATGCTCATGATGAGAGTTAAGTTTCTATAGTTTCGAGCATGGTACGCCTCATGAATAAAGGAAAAAGGGAAGCCCCTTCAGTTTAAAGTATGTTTGATGAACCCCTCACAGCTAGGTTGTTGATAAAGAAAGGTATGATCTTGATACAACTTTGAGGAAAGAGGACAAGTATGACCTAGCATGGTTCAATAGGTGATCTGCTTATGCCTTAATAGCTTACTAGGGTTGAGTAGGCTCATGTGGATGTAAACCCTAGACCTTAGGGCTTTTGTGACCTTGTGGTCAAGAGATAGTTTTCCTCCCACCCTGGGAGAGGGACACCTTTGGTAGGGTGTATATCAGATTGGTTAGTTTAGGGTAACCTAAAGAGGTCTCACAGGATCTTGAGAGGTTAAGTGAAAAGTACATGGTATGAGAATGAACCTGTAGACCCATAGATATCCATCTCTATGTGCATATGGATGTGCTACCATGGAGGTAACCGATATGAGGCTTGACCAAGGTAGGAAGGTTGCCATGATCCCAATGAAAGGATGGGAGTCAATCCATGAATGCAAAAAGAGAGATGATGAGGACTTGGGTAAGGTTCTAAGTGAACATGTACTGTAATGGAGAATCCTAAGTCTATCCTAGGGTCAGGTAGGGATAAGACCGATGAAAGTAGGTGTTGCCTAATTCCCCAGTTGCACATGACCATAGGGTCGGGAGGTAACAGCTATCATTGTCTGAGGGCCATGGGTTAGGAGATTGATCACCTTCAGGAACTCATGGGAACCAAAGGGCAGATGAGTAGGGCACTCTCTTGATGCATGAGGGAAGAGAGATGACCCCAAAAGAGTCGGTACCCTATAGACCTAGAGGAGATGACCAAGGATATAAACCTCAGTAGGTTCAAGACCTGTTTGATATCATGATGTTTGTGATGAAGAGACATATGTGGCACGTTGCAACTTAGATTTAAAGGTGTATTGGTAAGGTGGGATGTACCATCTCTACTCTTGGAACAGGAAGCACTTTGTATTTGGACTGCAGCCAAATGCTTATTTCCTCTTGTTATGGGGGTGAGAGATAGTACATTTTGCATGTCATACACCAAGGATAAGAGATGATGTAGGTTGGAATGTTGCCACGAGAAATGGGGATAGAGAAGATATCTACTCTGGTAAAGTGATTGAATGATGGATGTCTTGCAAACACTAAGAGGAATGAGGTAGTCCCCTTATGAGGAAGTTTCTATGATGAGCTATGTAGAACTTACAAGTTATACCAGGTTGAGTTTGGTCACCATGATGATGAAATCTGAGAGTGTTCTTAATAGAGATAGACCTGGAGTTTGAGGTAATATAATAAGTGAAATACATGGAAGTGTATGTCTTCAATGTTACCTAGTACCTAAGGATGAGAGGTGGTAATGAATACTCTGGTTAAGACTTGTTTGACTAGAAGTTAGAAGAGGTTGTTTGGCTAACCCTAAGTTTGAAAAGGAGAGGTGTTTGGATAACACTCAGATGTAACAAGAGGCGTTGAAAAGTTAAGGGTTGTTTGTTTAGCCAGTCTAGTCCTTGATGCAATGAAAGAATGGTGGTAGAACCTCAAGTGCACTTCTTTGAAAAAGAAGGTGATGAAACCCTGACAAGAGTGGTTTAGGGTTTCGGAGGAATTGATCTTGGAAGAATCATGACATACAGGAAATCATGATACACTGTGGAGAATGGAAATAGCACTTTAGATGCTTAAGATGAAGTTGCATGTGGTTTATGACCATGCAAGCCAGGAGGTAAAGGACGAACCCCAGTAACCCAATGTATAGATATAGAGGACAAAAGAATCCCTTAGAGGGAATGAGAGCTCAACACTATGGATGTTGTGATAGGTCTTCCCTGGACCGAGGAAGGTCGAGATACAATATGGGTTATGGAAGATCGCCTTACCTAGATGACATAAGGAAGAAAGAGTTCTGTCAAGGGACAGATCTAGTTGAACTACCCATGAGAGAGATGGTTCAACTACACCATGAAGCGAGTTCAAAGGTTCTTGAGTTTGACCTAAAGGTTCACTTCCATAAAGTGGAAGTAGGTACATGAAGAACTCAATGTTAGTATAGTTTATCACCCCTAACTATGGTTAGTATGATCCAGACTAAAGGGTCTGATGAGGGCATGTGTGCTCGTTTAGGGTGATATCTAGAGACGGTTCTTGTCCTATGAAAGATGTGACAATGACCACCATAGCCAGTATCGGTATTTATATGAAGCTCTGTAAGGGAGGTTGTGTCGGTCACCACTTCAGTAAGGTGATGTTGGTGAAAGGACCACATGATGGTTAGAAAAGTACCACATGATGGTTAGAAAAGGGACCCCGGTGCGTGTAGATGAAGTCACTTTGATCGTACAAGGGTTGAAAGTAGCCTAGAGACGATGAGAGTCGTGAGAAGATGCAAAGTAGACTGACATACAAGTTACTGTGGGAGAAAATGTGACACAAAAATCCGACCCCTCTAAGTTATAACTAAGAGAGCTGAGTCCCCGATACATGGGTCCATTAGAGATGGATGGGTGGAAAAGGTTAGGTTTGACCCTACCCCTCAGGATAGAGTAATGGGAGATGTTTTCCATGTGTCCAATTTAGAGTACTATGTGAGGTACCCCGACCATGTGCTGAGCAATGAACCTAGTGACCCCCAAGGGAGGCTGAAATGGCCTGAGTCACCTGTGCAGTTTATAGACGCCAGGATGAAAGAACTCAAAGAAAAGAATATGTGATGATAAAGGTTCTTTGGAAACGCCATGAGTACGGCAAAGCCACATAGGGGCCAATGATGGACATGGAAAAGTCTTATCCTGAATTGTTTGTTTGCTTGCCTGAATTTTGAGGACAAAATTCCTATAAGAGGGGAAGGATGTTATAACCCCAATTTTTGGGTTCAAATAGTGAGAAATGTAATTTCTCATATTAAAGATAATTGAATAATTAATGATATGATTTGTTTTGAATCAATATATTCCCTTCACAATAGCCTTGATTGGTTGCTTTGTGGGCTTATTTGACTATTGGGCCCAATAACAATGAAATTCAAATAGTAAATGGATAATTGAATTTTTTTTAAGAAAAGAAATATGTAGAAACCTCTAGAAGGCAAATCCAAAGAGGATTTCGTGCCTCTTGGGTTCCTTGGGTACCAAGGAGTCCAAGGTTACATAAAAGTGCAATAAGAAAAGAAAAGATCAATTAAGAATTTCTTTATGAAGAAAGAAATTGGAAAATAATGAAAAAGGTGGAAAATGAGTGGAAAGAGGCATAAATGATATTTCTTGAGGAAATTTCGTATCCATGAGGTTGATAATAATAAAAGGAAGGCCAATGAGGAAAATAAAAGAGAAATAAAAAGAAATCCTCAAAAAGAAATATTTTAATAAGAAATTAACATGATAATGCAAAATAAGGCATATAGGTGCAATAAGAAGGATAATGAGTACTCCAATAAAATGAATTTCGAAATAATAGAGTGCCTTGGGATCCAAGGAGTCCCAATAAAGAGGAAGGAAAGAGAAAATACTAAATTTTCAAAATATGAAGATAATGTGATATATTATTAATGAATTTTGTGTTGATTTTCAAAAGATGGAATTTTCTATTAAAAGGAAACATGATTTCGTGGCCAATAGGTTAAAAGGAAAATAAAGAAAGTAAAGGAGAGGAATTTCGAATTCCTAATGATTAAGGAAAACAGGATATCAAAATGATTAAGAAGAGAGATAAGGCTTTCTTATCCTTGAAGGAATATGGTTCCTTTTGGGAAAGGGGCTCTTTGAGCCGTGTATATACAACTCATGTTTTCATTTCTCACCCTATATGAAAGGGGTAGACACTTTGGGACGAGTTCCAGAGAGTTTCCGCACCTCCCAATGCCTTCCCTATCTTCTTCTTGGTCTTCATCATGAAAACCCTAACCATGGGGGGGATGATGCACCCCGGAGCCATGAAGGACCATGGCCTCGTTATGGTGAAAGCTTGGTAGCTCCCCGACGACCTGAGAAGGTCTGGCCTGCATGCTCTAGCAACCGAACTCGCGCAGAGTACCAGCAATAGGCTGCACGGTTGGCCAAACGACGCCAGTTGGGGGGCGCTGAAGATGACCCTGGTGGTCGCATATTGGGGGCGCACCAAGTGCTCTAGGCCATGGCGGAGGAAGGAGAGCCCTTGCTGGCGTGGATGGCGGCCCAGAGAGGGAAGAAGGGCCGGCGCGATGCTGCAGAATGCGGCTAGGGCGACGCGGCTCTGGCTGCGCAAGGTTGAAGGAGGCAAAGACCCGCATTAGACGATATTGCCCCTCCGCGGGCTGAAGATCCAATTACTTAACCGAGGGTAAAATGGTCTTTGCGTTATATTTCCCAAAAGCGATCTGCGTTGCATGGCTATGCTGACGTGTCAGCATGCTATTGGCCAAGATATTGTTGATTGCTTGTTAATTGTGTTGAATGTTAATGCATGGACATCAAGTTACTATGGATCAGGTATGTGGTTACGATTATGAATAACCGCTTTAGTTTCCCGATGGTTTCCCAGATGTTTAATCACATTGAATGCAACTAAACTGTTGAATGTTTATTTATTTCTTGCAATTATAAAGTGACTATGACTATCACATAATGTATATGCCTTCTAGATCAATCATTATTCCCCTCTGTGTCGTAATGGTTGACCTAGTACAAGGCTACCTAGAGGGTAGGTCCATTAGGTCATGAAAGACTTTGGCTGCCTAGAGGGTAGGTCCATCAAGTCACCTTTATAGAGGTACCATATAAGTCCTTACAGGGACAACACAGAGTTGTGAATAGGTATGGATTAAGTAGTTTGGCTTAAAGTGTAATCTTGGTTGTTAAATGATTAATTGAATGATTACATAGTTATCTTAGTTGCATGATTATCTATTTCCCTCACATACCAGCTTCGGCTGACCGACGTTTTGTTTTTCGGCGTTTTAGGTACAATGAAAAGAACAAATAGTAAAGTGGCATATGTGATGCTAAAAGAGAATTAAAGTACAAAGGAGGATTAGATAGATTAGTATCAGTGTGGATAAAAGTTTAGAGATCCAAGTTTTCAAAAGCTATGTAAAGAAAAATTTTATTACCATTTTCAGTATAGTCTGTTAGAATTTAATAATTGTTTATGGTTATATGTCAAACCTTTGATCCGGGATTAATGGGTGCGGCTCAACCTCTTGGTCTCCCTTAATTGGGGGTTATTGGGAGGTGGGGTCGTAACAAGACCGTTTGCCAAAGTTGACTTTTTGAAACCTCATGCACCTAAACGGTTTGGGATCGTTTGGTCCCAAACGGTCTTGAGACTATTTGGTCCAAACCCCCTCAAAACTGCAAGGACCAAAAAGGGTCTCAACCGCTCCAATTAAATTAGGGTTTCTAATGTTGAATCCTTTAACCATTGAATTCATGTAAGCAATCATCAATTGTACTTATCAACATACTTCAATTAAGTTAAATAGGTCAACCTTCAACTGATTTGACCCTCAATTGATCATCGATTAGGGTTTGAATCAATTGGATTAGGGTTTGGAATCGTTGATCCTTCAACATTAATCAATGTGAGATTGGTTACTTTGAAACCATTGAGCCTTCATCCAAATTGGGCATGACCTGACCCCAAACGGTCTTGAGACCATTTTCCCATGTCAACATCAAAATCCAAGTCAATCAATCAAGGTTTGGATCATTGGATTGATCACCAAATCAGCATTTGATTGCACTTCAACTTAGTACCTTTAGATCTTCAAACACCTAACCATACTTCTCCCTAGACCTCCAAACGGTCTTGAGTGACCACCAAACGGTCTTGAGACTTTTTGGGTGACCTCCAAACGGTCTTGAGACCGTTTTCCCATCATATCATCAAAATCCATGACATCTAGTTAGGGTTTGGGTCATTGGATTGATTAACAAATCAGCACTCAATTGTATTTCAATTTGGTATCTTTGGACCTTCAAACACTTGGCCATACTTAACCCTAGACCTCCAAACGGTCTTGGGTGACCCCCAAACAGTCTCGAGACCGTTTGGGTGATTCCAAAACGGTTTTGAAACCGTTTGGGTCAATCAACCCAAAACATCAACTTATTCAATTGCAAAATCAGCACTTAGCCGATTAGGGTTAATACCATATGTTTGGATCTTCAAACACTTAACCATATCCAAACCTAGACCTCCAAACGGTCTTGGGTGACCCCCAAACGGTATTGAGACCGTTTGGGTGATCCCCAAACAGTTTTGAAACCGTTTGGGTCAATCAACCCAAGTTTCAAACTCAATCACTTATGAAATCAGCACTCAACCCAATTAGGGTTTAGGTGATTGATGGACCTTCAACTCATGAACCAATTGGAGTTAATCAATAATAATTGATGGTTATTTAACCTAGATCATTATGAAAAAATCCTCAAATGGTCAACCCTGGTCAACATCACCAAACGGTCTTAAACCGTTTGCTTCTATGCGGTTTAGTGAAACTGTTTCATTCCAAACGGTTTGAAACAGTTTGCTCCCAAACGGTTTGTGAAACTGTTTGGACATTTGATTGAAATTGTTTAGTCTAGATATTTGGGGAGGTGTGTGCTTATGATGATGTTATCATCATCAAGCTCTAGATCAACAAAACCTACTGTGATTTCCATGGAAATTGCATCAATCAACCAAATTAATATTTGTAAATAGAGAAATGATCATTATTTGATGGGGAATTGAATGCAATAACAAAGTTAGGGTTTCAAGTTATAAAACCCGCCTCCAATTGAGCTCCAAAGCTCAAGATCACGCCAACAATGGTGGAGGAAGCTTTTGCAACTCCCCTTAGGCTCGTCCTCAAGCTTTTGGTTGAAACGTTTGGCTAGGGTTGAAGAGGAGATCGAAATAAGAAGAAATCCATAATTTATTTTCGATTTCCACCATGGAATCAAGGAGAACGAAGGTCAAGGACTTACCAACAGGTTGGGGGTCATTATCTTCTTTCTCCCAAGCTCCCAAGGTCGTTTTCCAAGCAAGGGGTGGAAGTAAATCCGAAATTCCCTTTCATTCTATGGATAAATGAGCTTATATGTGAATTTTATTAAAAAATCAATTAGGAGAGAGAAAGTAGGAATTATCCCCTCCATTCCCTTGTCACTTGACCCCTCTCCTTCCTTAGAGATGAGGATATCCTCTTGGCCTCTTATTCCATTCAATTATCCACATTTTAAAGAAAAGCAAAATAAGCACCTTAACCCTTTTTATATTAATATCCATGACTTAGTGGATATTTCTTTTCCTTATAATAAGGTGAGTGGAAATTCCACCTCCTTGAGATATTTCGTGTCTCTTGCAAAGCACAAAGACTACCACACATATCTGAACTCAAACATTTTAATTTTGGTTGAAATCCCTTTAATTAATACATTCATTTTTTCCCTAAATTGAATTAGGGTTTCAATTAGGATTAAATCTTGATTATTTTAATATCAAGATTCTCTCTCCTCCAAATTAATTCAAATGAGGCGCCCCTCTCATTTTATTTACTCTACATGATTCCAAGAAATAATAGGGACCTTATTGAAGTGGTAATTTGCATATTGAACCTTAGGTTTTGGGTAAATTGCACTTTACACCAAAACTAGGTTTTAATACACAAACATTGTCCAACAAGCTTTATCTTGGTGTCCAAGCTTGTAAAAACCATACTACTACATCATATTCACTATTATGATGTCTCAACATCATAGGAACATATTATTATGTAACATTTGCAAGTTAGCCCCTTAACTTGGGTAATTTGCACTTTAGTCCAAAATAAGCAAACATTGCTTCAACATTGTTCAAACAGGACCAAAATTGAAACATAAGTTCCTCATGAGGCCTAATTACTTTTCACAAGATAAGATTAAAATTATAATCATATTTCTTAATCAAAACACCTAGGGTTAAAGCATAACCCATGTCAGGGATGTTACAAATTATCCACCCCTTATAAGGATTTCGTCCCCGAAATCCCTAGATAAAGAAAAACATATATTATTCATGCATCATATCATCATGTCATCACATAACATTTCATTATTATGGGGAAACCATAGAGTTTTGATCAATACAAAGTTATTCCATACAAGTTTATCATGGAATGATTCACGTGGAGCATATACTCCCATGTTCCTTAGTTAGTTCAGTATTTCTCTTTCAAGATCACAATTATATTATGTCATCTACTTGAGACTATAAGTCTTTTCATACTCTGATCGTGTCATCTCACCTGATAATACCATACTAACTTTCCTTATACTAGCACTAATTATCTCATTAGTTGTACATTCTCTTATCATAAGGAAAGGTTACTTATCAATTGAGAACTTATCTCAAAGATATCATTAATTGTTATGTTTGTACAAAGCATAAACCCCTAACATGTGAGGTTCATAATATTTTGCATGATCAATCTGATTTCATAGGTGACCATTCCAGGTAATCAACATAGATCATCTGATATTTCTTTAGATACCAGGATCCCTTACCTTGGTATCTATTACATGTGTTAAAAACACATCACATCTTTATCTTCCTTTCCTCTTGGGACATCACTTATTACATATATCTTTTCCTTGAAACCAAGATCCAAGGTTTACTGATACTTTTCTAAGTTTCCATCATCATGAACATATTTATCTTATGCACATCAAGTGTCCTAAGACCCACTTGATTGTCATGTCCCTAAAAGGAAAGATAACAAGGATTCATATTCCTCTTATTATTTCATGTATTTTCAACTATTCATGAAACATTTACTCTTTATCTCATCCTAGGTTCCTTGCCCTAGCATAGGAATCTTATAAGGATGATTACATATCATTATCCCTTTAGCATGTTTATGATCATCTTATGATCTCATCATATTTTCCATTTCTACATTATGGTAAGGATCTTTATGATACTTACAACTTTATTAGATGAGATTCATCTCCCTTATTCTCATTCTTATCTTATGAGGATTATACTTTCATTTCCTCATACAAACATGCTCATCTGAGGTTATCTCAGATTTCTCTTTCTTATACTTAGGACAGGACACATTTATTTATTCCATATTTCTTATTTCATGATACTCATTAGATTGTATCAAAATGATTACTTGATCAGAGTAATCAAAAAGATTACAATCTAAGAGTTTCCATACTTGCTTTATCATCAATAGTTGTATACCTGGCCAGGATATATAAATACTGAGATAAGGTAGTATGCACTTGTATACTATCATTTTCCCTCCTTTTCATATTATTACAAACAAAAAAAGAATCATTATTGGATTTTATCCAGACATCTCTTCAATACCTCATCTTCTTCTCATAGAGGTAAGAGTAACATGAAACATTTATAATGTTTATGAAAAATATAAGTCCTCATAGGACTAATCAAAGAAGGCTCAATCAATTGCCTTCTCAAATTAACTCAGGAAAGCATAAAAAAGACATATAAGAATGACATTATTTTGTCTAACCTATCATGATTCGTGGATTATTCACTGCCTCAGGATGATTCTGCCTCAGAGGTTGATTCACCATAACATTTTTGGCTGAGCAATTTCTTTCCAGATGTCCTACCTGTCTACATAGGTAGCAAATTCTGGGTGCCAGGTATGGTCTAGAGGGTTCTTTACCCTTTCTAGATGATCATTGCCTTGGTGCACTAGGTCATGGTTGTACTTGTGATACCAAAGTCTTTCCCTTTTTGGAACTACTAGGCCTCTGTTCCTGGATTTGGATAGGCCTTTTCTCGATCATCATCTTGTTTTTCTTTTCTGGGCAAAACCTTCTGATATGTCCAGGTTCTCTGCACTTGTGGCAGATCCTGATTTCAGGTTGTATTCTATTCCCTACATCACTATATATTGATTCAACAGGCTGAGGTTGAGCACAAACTTGTTCTAAGTCCAGAACTTCATCATTTCCCATTGCTTCAACCTGCTGTTGTGGATTACATATCCTATTGATGTCCAAAACATCATCATTGGGGGCTGGTAATCTAGGTTGTATTGCTAGTACTCGATCCATTAATACATCATGGTTGCCCTGAGTTCCCCAACAGTGATACCTAGGGAAGGATTTCTTATCACAGCTGGATTAACTAGGGGATTTTCAAGCAATTGTCCCTCTCTTGCCTGTTCCCCTACACCTCTTCTTAGTGCAGCATTGCTGCTTTCTGCAGCAAACTCCTCATGTGACCCAGTCATCTTCAAGTTCTTCTCCTCCTATATGAGCAGAAGACACTATCAGATACACTGGAAGACACTAGAACAGACTCTACTACCTTAGTCATATGTCTCTGTAGACTCAGCGAACCTAGAGCTCTGATACCACTAAATTGTGGCATCCAACTTACAAAACACAAGATTAACTAAGCGGAAGCGAATCATTTGCAGCGGATTACTGAAAATCACTAAAAATTAAAACTTTTTGCAAAGAGATCCAAACATAGGAAACTCTTCCATTAAGAACCAAAGTATAATATTTACATCGTGATTCAAAAGTACATAATTTGTACCCTCTCTTCTCGAGGATTCACAACATCAGTTGTCTCAAGACATAATATATAGACAACATATAACTTCGAGGCATCAAGCCAAAATCTCAAATCGATTCATTAAAACACTAACTATAAACTCCGAGGACCTGAGAGTACAGAGACGAAACATAGGACTACTATCTAGACAAAACTTGGCAGCCAGTGCCTCCACCTGAGTCATCACGGTTGTCCTTGATATTGCTGCTGCTTTTCTCTTGTTATTGGGTTCCTGCTTTTTCTCCTGCGATTACCTTAAAACATTGGATCCCACGGGGGTGAGACAATTGTAAATTGTCCCAGCAGGAGATATAACCTCTGCCAAAACATTGTTATAGCAGTTTATTATAATTAAAACTGAGTAGGAGTTCTTATATAATAACAACAGTATTAATCATTGAATGAACAGAGTAAAGTAATTTCCTTTCCTAAGGAGAGCATTGTATCTACTCATGGTAGATTCATATTTCACATATCTACTTGCATTGAATGTAAAGAGATATGAATAACATTTATCAACTAGTGTTGCATAAAGGAAGTATAACATCAGCCAATGAATTTCTGTATTCAATCCTTAAGAAAACATGCTAGACGGCTGATTACATTTTACAATTACACTTATGCCCTGAGGAGATGAGGTATACCACTCATACTCCAACCGACCATTGCGAAGTCAAAATCGGTACCATACAAGGTCAAAGGTAGAGCCGGCTACCAAGACCTCCCATATCTCGGTCAGTGCGAGATTACATGCAGGACATCTTGTGTCTCTGCTATATAGCTTTCCAGGGTATACTGGCAACTTCGCTATTAGAGTTACAGTGGCGTGTTGTACTCTCTTCGCGATCGTGAGATCTCATGTTTATCTCCATCGCCCCGGCATTAACATTATTGGGAGATGTGTACTGCATATGTCCCAATCATCGGGGGATTCGTTATACATCCATCCCAGTACAAGTAATGAAGGATTGAGAGGTTTGTTGTTTACCTTTCTCCAATTCCCTCATTAGGACGTCAGGATACAGTCGCCCATTGCCCCCACATATTCAAAATATGCGTTCCGGGTTTTGCCGCAGAGCACCCGTTTCACCATCACCTAGTGGTGACGATGATGGATCTATGGTCAGGGCTCTACATGATATGATTTCACTTGATTAATTAAGTACATTATCATATTCTTTTAGCATCAGTCAAGTTCTCAAACATAACTTATTCAGACAAATTCCATTAAGAAACAAGTACTATTTTCATCAATCACTTGTCAGTCTTTATAAGACATTGGGATCTCAGTCCCTCATTTCATTTCTTTGAAAGTTCACTTCCCTCAGCAGCATCATTATCATACTTATCAACTTTGGGTATTCATACCCTCAATTCATCACTATCACTATTACCATTTTTTAGGTAACTATTACCTCTGGGTCCTCAGACCGAGGTATGCATAATACTTGTTACACAAGTATCTCAAATGGCTCTCAAAGCCTATTAAATGTTCTGCCACCTTTCACTAGGCAACAACTTACTCATGGAACTCATAAGGTTCATGCACATTTTGTTACTTTTACTAAGCAACAACAACATTAGGCACATAAGGCCATACAACATGTTTATTATATGAAAGTCATAGCTCATATCTAGCTATGTTCATCATCTCATGATGTCTACATGATTAATAGACATGATAACAGTCATGTAAGTCATTTGTCACATCATATGAAACATTAGTAACACCACCATCCTTTATCAGGATTAGGGTTATCTATCAATTAGGGTTTTTCATTCCCTTTACCCAAAATTAGGGTTAGGTTTCCCATCATGCTTTAATTAGGGTTTCATGCTCACATTATTAGTTCAACCCTAATGTATTGCTCCACACCTCTGGGAGTATTTAAAGATATCATAAGTATTTGCTTATGATCACTATTCTCATCATATATCATTAATGATCATCAATTCAAGGCATGAGTTCATTTCTCATCCTTGTCATGGTATGATTACATCATACTCATTGATTAGCTTACCCCATTCTCAAGGTATATTGGTCAACATTTATCAAAGTACATTGAGTTCATTACATCTTTATTGTAACAATTGCATAACACACATTTCATGTGTTTCTTAACCAAGAGTATTGAATTAGAGGTTCATCAAGGTAAGTCTACAATGAAATGCAGAATTTGATATCTATCATATCTGAATGTATCACTTTCTTTTCATTTCCATCTTCTTAAATTAATCAACTAACTTTGTATTAAGGTATTTCCTTCTTAATACTTTATCCACTAACTTGTTACTTTCATCATATGGTGCATGGGTCACACATTAGAATTGTCCAATTGTCTTTAATGATATGGACTTATCCAACTGATAGACATTGTTGATATAAGATAAACCATTATCAACTATTTTAGGTATTTCAACTCTTAGGATGTTATCCACATCATTATTTAGTATAACATACACCATTCCTAAACGTTTCATGTCCTCATCATTGTAAGGTGTATAGGCTATTACTCATGTATATAAATGGTTGTACAAGGATTTAGGCATCATCTTGTCTCTTAGATCCTTGTTCATTAAAATCACCACCTTATCATTCACATGGTTCATCAACCCTATCATTCATGTTTATAACATATTCATCTTATTTAATTATTTTAGCCACACCTCTCATTGGTGTACTGGCTATTAAACCATCTCTAGGGTTTCATATATCATCACATGACATCACCCTAAATTGAGTCTTACACCATATCATAATATCAGGGTTCCACATAACATCACTTAAAACTAGGGTTTCATATTCAATAAACCATAATTAGACTTACTGTTCATCCCAATTGGGGTTTCTCATGACATCACCCCCAATTAGGGTTTCTCATGTCATCACCCTCCATTAGGGTTTCTTATTCCATAACCCACAATTAGGGTTTACTATTCACATCACATCACCCTAGATTAGGATTTACTATTCATCCCAAGTAGGAGTGATCATCAAAGTACCCTGAATTAGGGTTTATCATACCATCACTATGAATTAAGATTATACCATCATCATGTAGTAAGATTACTTCCATTAATATCCTTAGTTAGGGTTATGATTCATTAACCCTCATAATTAGGGTTTCATGATCTCATTATGAAGGATCATACCCTAATTAAACATTCATTCATATATGAAGTCTATTACTTGATTATCAATCATGTAGGAAATCTTCTCTCTCTCATCCTATATAGGATGATGTTTGCTCAACCTTGATTAGGATAAGTCAACTCAACCTTGAAGAAGAATTGACATCATGAGTTATGTTATTGTCACCATGATCATTAGGGCTTAGCTACTTGAATGGTACTAATCACCCTGTCTCATTAAAGGTACCATTATTATAAACACCATCGATTTACATCACGTAATTGACCACTTAAACCATTGACCTTTATTCACTTTAAGTGTTCATACAATTTGATTAATTACTTTCCAAATGATCTTGGTCACTTAGAACTCAAATGTTCTTGACCAATCATACCTCAAATGGTCTGGGTTGAATACTCAAAACCATTTAGTAAAGTAGGTGGTGAAGACCGTTTGCCAAAGTTGACTTTTTGAAACCGCATGCACCCAAACAATTTGGGATCGTTTGGTCCCAAACGGTCTTGATACCGTTTGAGACCGTTTGGGACCAAACGGTCTTGAGACCATTTGGACTCAAACGGTCTTGAGACCGTTTGGTCCAAACCCCCTCAAAACCGCAAGGACCAAAAAGGGTCTCAACCACTCCAATTAAATTAGGGTTTCCAATGTTGAATCCTTCAACCATTGAATTCATGTAAGCAATCATCAATTGGACCTATCACCATACTTAAATTAAGTTAAATAGGTCAACCTTCAACTGATTTGACCCTCAATTGATTTGACCCTCAATTGATCATCGATTAGGGTTTGAATCAATTGGATTAGGGTTTGGAATCGTTGATCCTTCAACATTAATCAATGTGAGATTGGTTACTTTGAAACCATTGAGCCTTCATCCAAATTGGGCATGACCTGACCCCAAATGGTCTTGAGGTCATTTTGATGACCTCCAAATGGTCTTGAGACCTATTTCCCATGTCAACATCAAAATCCAAGTCAATCAATCAAGGTTTGGATCATTGGATTGATCACCAAATCAACATTTGATTGCACTTCAACTTAGTACCTTTAGATCTTCAAACACCTAACCATACTTGTCTCTAGACCTCCAAATGGTCTTGAGTTACCACCAAATGGTCTTGAGACCGTTTTCCCATTATATCATCAAAATCCATGACATCCAGTTAGGGTTTGGGTCATTGGATTGATTAACAAATCAGCACTCAATTGTATTTCAATTTGGTATCTTTGGACCTTCAAACACTTGGCCATACTTAACCCTAGACCTCAAAACGGTCTTGGGTGACCCCCAAACGGTCTTGAGACCGTTTGGGTGATTCCCAAATGGTTTTGAAACCGTTTGGGTCAATCAACCCAAAACATCAACTTATTCAATTGCAAAATCAACACTTAGCCGATTAGGGTTAATACCATATGTTTGGATCTTCAAACACTTAACCATATCCAACCCTAGACCTCCAAACGGTCTTGGGTGATCCCCAAACGGTCTTGAGACCGTTTGGGTGATCCCCAAATGGTTTTAAAACCGTTTGGTTCAATCAACCCAAGTTTCAAACTCAATCACTTATGAAATCAACACTCAGCCCAATTAGGGTTTAGGTGATTGATGGACCTTCAACTGATGAACCATTTGGATTTAATCAATAATAATTTATGGTTCTTTAACCTAGATCATTATGAAAAAATCCTCAACCAGCCAACCCTGGTCAACATCACCAAACAGTCTTAAACCGTTTGCTTCTATGCGGTTTAGTGAAACTGTTTCATTCCAAACGGTTTGAAACCATTTGCTCCCAAACGGTTTGTGAAACCGTTTGGACATTTGATTGAAACTGTTTCGTCTAGATATTTGGGGAGGTGTGTGCTTATGTTGATGTCATCATCATCAAGCTCTAGACCCACGAAACCTGTTGTGATTTCCATGGAACTTGCATCAATCAACCAAATCAATATTTGTAAATAGAGAAATGATCATTATTTGATGGGGAATTGAATGCAATAACAAAGTTAGGGTTTCAAGTTATAAAATCTTCCTCCAATTGAGCTCCAAAGCTCCAAGATCACGCCAACAATGGTGGATGAAGCTTTTGCAACTCCCCTTAGGCTCGTCCTCAAACTTTTGGTTGAAAAGTTTGGCTAGGGTTGAAGAGGAGATCGAAATAAGAAGAAATCCATAATTTATTTTCAATTTCCACCATGGAATCAAGGAGAACGAAGGTCAAGGACTTACCAACAGGTTGGGGGTCATTCTCTTCTTTCTCCCAAGCTCCCAAGGTCGTTTTCCAAGCAAGGGGTGGAAGTAAATCCGAAATTCCCTTTCATTCTATGGATAAATGAGCTTATATGTGAATTTTATTAAAAAATTCAATTAGGAGAGAGAAAGTAGGAATTATCCCCTCCATTCCCTTGCCACTTGACCCCTCTCCTTCCTTAGAGACGAGGCTATCCTCTTGGCCTCTTATTCCCTTCAATTATCCACATTTTAAAGAAAAGCAAAATAAGCACCTTAACCCTTTTTATATTAATATCCATGACTTAGTGGATATTTCTTTTCCTTATAATAAGGTGAGTGGAAATTCCAGCTCCTTGAGATATTTCGTGGCTCTTGTAAAGCACAAAGACGACCACACATATCTGAACTCAACCATTTTAATTTTGGTTGAAAGCCCTTTAATTAATACATTCATTTTTGCCCTAAATTGAATTAGGGTTTCAATTAGGATTAAATCTTGATTGTAAAATATGTTCAGCCGTGTAGTATATCTTCTTAAGGATCGAATACGAGAAACATTGCTTAATGCGCAATACAGTTATACTTTCTAGCTGATAGATGTTATTTATGTTTCTTTACATTCCTTGCAAAGCAGACAGATGAATTATAATCTACCATGGGTAGATGCAATGTTCTCCTTATGAAAGGAGATTACTTCATTATGTTCATATAGTGAATTATCCTGCTTGTTAATATAAAAAGAACCTCTGCTCAGTTTATAAATGCTTAATCTGTGATAATAATATGGTCGGCTGAGAGTTATATCTCTCGCTGGGACAATTACAATTGTCTCACCCCCGTGGGACCCAAATTTTTAGGTGGACATGTATGAGGAGGTGAAGACCTTTCTGCAGAGGAAGAACAACAGCTGAGGCAGCAGTGACAGCTCAGGTTGAGTGTACTGTCTGTCATGTCTTGTAGATATGAGTCCTATGTGTCGTCTCTGTATTCTCAGGTCCTTGGATTTAGTATGTGTTGGTTTTATGATCAATAAGAGATTTTGGCTTATGTGCCTCGAGGTTTTATGTTTCTCATGTATAGTTTGGTAAAGCAACTGTTATATGTTATTCTCGAGGTGAGATGTACTAGACAAGTACAATGTGAATAATGATGTATATAAGGTTTTGGACCTTTCAGTAAGAGTTTTCTTTGGAATGGATCTCTTTGAAAAATGGTTTTAATTTTTAGTGATTTTTGTTAATCTGTTGTTTATGTTTAATTCCGCTTAATTAATGACGATTTGTTTGTCGGTTTGGCGACTGTCGTCACAAAAAACATCAAGATGATGATTGCAGATCATTACATAGTAGGGGTGGTCATTAGAAAAAGACTTTGAAGAGACTAGAGCTTCAATTATCAACATACATACTAGGTCATATTTCAAGTCAAGATTTAGGCATTTAATCACCTTAGGGTGCATACATGATTCACAAGGTATTTGGGGGCACAAAGAATGATATGTTACTGATTTAGGAGTTCACATAATCATTTTAGACATAGAAGACCCACATGTGAGTTAAGTTTGAGATTTAACATCAATGTATCTTTAACACGCATGTTTCAAGGTTCAAAGCACATAATCAAATCAAATTAGGATGCTAGAATGGACAAGTTTGAATCTTAGTTTGACATGCATCAAAATTTATTGAATTAGGTCAAGCATGAGGATTAGAAGCACATTCAAATCAAGTCCAGGCATAAAAAGAGTAACATGTAGCATAAAAGCCCTTTTTACGTCATTTTATCAACATAGGGTCTTTTTATGGTACAAAAGCTAGTAAAGTTCCAATATTGATATAAGAGGGTGTTCAAATTACTAATATAAGCTCTCTTACCTAAGACTAGGGAAAGAAGAGGTAGTGAGCAGTGGAGCACAAGCTGTGGCGGCGGAGGCAGTGGTAGTGAGCAACAGAGGTAGTGGTAGAGGCAGTAAGCGGTGAGCTCAGTAGCACAAAATGCGGTGGTGGAGTGGCAGAGGCAGTGAGTGGCGGCGGAGCGGCAGAGGTAGTGAGTGGTGCCTAGCTCAACAACACGAGCTGCGGTGGCGTTCACCACTACCACCAGCGACAGCAACGAGTAGCAGGAGAACGGTGACGACAATGGTGGAGAATGGCGGCGACAAGCAGTGGCAATGGTGGTGGAGAACGACAATACTGAGGAGATGGAGTAGCAGGTAGGCTGGAGCGGCAGCGGCAGTGGAGGCTGGAGTAGCGACGGTGAGGCTCGAGCTCTGGCTGGAGGAAGACCAGCCCACAGCGGCGACGACTGAGGGGAAAATCGCCAGAGAAGGAAGGGATGCCTAGCTAGCTCTCGGGAATGAAACGGAGACAAAGGGGAGAGTCTATTTTGTGGTTAAGTTAGATAATCGACGTCGGTTATACCAACAGTCGACGTCTATACAAATATCTGTCGTCGGTTATATACAAAACCAACACCTATCTTAAACTTTAAACAAAAAAATTTGTGCTGGGTCGGGGTGTTCGTCGTCGGTTTCAACACACAACAACCGACGTCTATCCACATCACTCATAGTTGTCGGTTATCAAAATAAAATCGACGCCTATTAGGAAATTTGGGGGGGGGGAGGATTTTTTGTGGGGACAACACGCGAACACACATCCTCATCGGTTCCTCTACTAAAACTGATGAAAATAAGGGAATGAATTTTTGCCTTGTGAAGGACCTTAGTCGTCGATTATTTGTAAAAAACCGACGACAATTGAGGGGATAAAACCTTCACGGGGCTTGGCGCGGGAACATGTGTCGTAGGTTTCTATCAAAACCAACGCAAAATAGAAAATTTTGGAGTTAAATTATTTTCTCTTAATTGTGGGCTCCGATCTCCAAACTACGAATTAATACCGATTTAATCATGTGCGGAAGCAATCGGTAAACAGTGGAAGACAAAAATCACGGGAAATTAAAACTTTTCGAGATAAGAGCTTGAAACCACAAACCTTTTCCATAGAAAAAGGATTTAACTATTTACAACACTTGACAAAAATTACTTCTTGAGTAATTATATACAACACAAAATTCTCAAGAGTTCATACTCCAAAACACTCCAGGACCTGAGAGTACAGAGGACACATAGGACAGACTCTATACTACATCATGAAGCAGGCTGGATCTCCACCTGAGATAACTACTGCTCCTGATGCTGCTGAGATTGGTCACCTGAGTTCTTGTCCCTCCGTCTTCGACGACCACCTAAAAAGTAGAAGTCTACGGGGTGAGACAATTATACATAACTGCCCCAGCGAGAGTTATAACTCTCCACTAGAAGTTTTATAAGAAAAGCAGGGAATAACTAAAGCAATAAAAACCTTCAAGGTATTCACTAGCAGTTTGATGATAAGCAAGAGTTCAACCAATAATAAAATGTGAGAACATCTATACAATTCATGATAACATCAATCAAATAACTCGTAGATAACTCTAACAGATATACTACGCTGTTGATTATGTTTTTAAGGGAGTGTAGGGATGCATCTCACCTTTTGGACTGTGTGGTGGGGAATGATGGACTACATGAATCTACATCAAATCCTCTCACCTTTTCTCTTTTAGTGAAGGTATGACGGACTACAAGAATCTACATCAAATACCTACACTAGGATGTAAGGTTCTACACATCCATGTACCCCATATACTCAAAAGTATATGATCCAGGAGTTCCCTGGGGAAAACCTGCTTCACCATCATTTAGACTCTGACAATGATGGATCTATGATCAGGGCTCTACATTTCACTTGATTAGTTAGGTACATTCAGTATTCATAACATCATACAAAACATTAGCATCACAGCTATATATGAGAATACTAAAATGTAGCAAGCCTAACTCATTCCAATCATCAGTTCTCAGCCATCTCATCACAAGTCATCTGTTAAGCATGACCTTGATGGTGTTTATGGCTCTTACAGCCCATAAACCACAAAAGATGTCACTCACAATGCATCACTAAGGATTACTATTCATAAAGCTTAAGACATGCTTTTAATGAATATAACATGGTATTCCATTCCTGGATATAACCATCATCTCATAACAACCTGCATGGTTCATTAATATAACATGGCATTCCATACCTGGATATGCCCATCATCTCATAACAACCTGCATAGTTCATTCAACAGATAATAGTAAACAATTCAACAATTAAGGATGCATTCTCAAATTAGGGTTTCACTTGGAATCCCCCTCAACTAGGGATTCACATGGAATCACCCTCAACTAGGGATTCACATGGAATCACCCTTAACTAGGGTTTCTCATGGAATCACCTCAACTAGGGTTCACATGGAATCACCCTTAACTAGGGTTTCACATGGAATCACCTCAACTAGGGTTCACATGGAATCACCCTTAACTAGGGTTTCACATGGAATCACCTCAACTAGGGTTGAATTCAATAACCCTGTCAATTAGGGTTTACTATTCACTCCATGGTGAATTGTACTTATTACATCATCATGTAAGAGAAACATCATCATTAAGGCTCTCAATTAGGATTAAGATCCATTAGATATTATAAATAGGGTTTCCATGACCTCACATAGGTGGGTCATTCCCTAAACATGCACATTCATGTGTAATTGAAGTATCTCACTTGAGTTTCCTCCTTAAAAAGGGTACTTTCTCTCTCTAGGATACTTTCTCTCTCTAGAAATACTTTCTCTCTCCTCTCACTAGTAGATGGTGACAACACCACTCTAGATCAGGTTGAGATAAGTCTCCATTGATTAACATGAGCCAAAACATCAACATCATGTGATTAGGGTTTGATTAGAACAAGGTTTTACCCCTTTAGACCCCTCAAGGGTATTTTGGTAATTGGCCACATGATCACCATCATGGGTTAACTCACTAATCACATAGTCCCTTAATGACCTATGTTACCATTAGGGTTTAGATTGGATCACCAATGAACTAATCACATCATCAAATGGTTAAGTACAAACCATCACCAATCCCCAAACGGTTTCAACCTTCAAACGGTTTCAACCACCCAAACGGTCTTGAGACCGTTTGGAGGTGAAGACCGTTTGGAAGGGTTGACTTTCCAAACCGTTTGGAGCTTCAAACGGTTTGAAACCGTTTGATCAAACTTGCTTGAGATCGATTGGACCAAACGATCTTGAGGTCGTTTGAGCCCAAATGGTCTTGAGACCGTTTGGCCCCAAACGGTCTTGAGACCGTTTGGTCTCAAACGGTCTTGAGACCGTTTGGTCCAAATGGACTCAAACCGTTTGGACCTCCAAAGGGGTTCAAAGGTCACCAATGTTCATGGACATGTGTGTTGAAACCCTCAATTAGTCAAAGCTATGCTAACCACTTATAAATTGAGTCAATTAGGGTTAGCCTTATCCACTTAGACATCAAATTGACCCTCAATTGCAAGCCAATTAGGGTTCAATCTTCCTCAATTAGGGTTTCAAATCGATTGGTCATCAATGTTCAACAATGTGAATCAATTCAAGGTTGAACCTATCAATTGACCTCCAATTGGGCTCAAACTTGGCCCAAACGGTCTTGAGGTCGTTTGGACATCATCCAAATGGTCTTGAGACCGTTTGCCCAAAGTTTGACCAAAATCCAAGTCGTTTTGACTAAGGTTGAAGTCCAATTAGGTCAAAATCAGCAATTATCATCAATTCATCAATTTCCTACAACTGGACCCTCAAACCATTAGATTGACTCAACCCTAGACCTTCAAACGGTCTTGGGTTGTGCCCAAACGGTCTTAGGACCGTTTGGAGGAACCCCCAAATGGTCTTGAGACCGTTTGGGTCCTTCAACCCAAAACTCAACAAGATCTATACTTAGAAAACAGCAATTTGATTGTTTCACTAACCCACTGTAATTGGGCCCTCAATTGGTCAATTACCTTAACCCTAGACCTCCAAACGGTCTTGGGTTGACACCAAACGGTCTTGAGACCGTTTGGATGAGTTCCAAACGGTCTTGAGACCGTTTGCCCATCCATCCTTTGGACTCTAGTGAAAATTCATCAAGGTTTGATCTATTGAGTTGATCATCACATCAATACTTAATTGCAATATGATTTGGTGCCTTTGGACCTTCAATTGATCAACTATACTTGACCCCAGACCTCCAAACGGTCTTGAGGTGACCCCCAAACAGTCTTGAGATGACCCCCAAACGGTCTTGAGACCGTTTGGGTGATTCCCAAACGGTCTTGAAACCGTTTGGGCTAATCAACCCAAAATCTCAACTTAACTCATTGGAGATTCAGCACTAATTTCAGTTAGGGTTTGCCCTATTAATCATCCTTCAACTCATGACTCGTTTGGAATTAATCCATCAAATTTGGTGAGTCGTTAATTAACATCATTATGAACAGTAATCCCAAACGGTCAACGTTTAGTCAACCATTTTAAACGGTCTTGAGACCGTTTGCCCAAAAAGGGCAAATTAAACAGATTGAAAATCAGAACTTAATTCAATTGGTTTTGCTAATTGATTTGCTCATAACTCACAATTCCTTTGGAGTTAACCTCTCAAATTTTGTGGGTGATTAACTTACATAATTATGAAGAAGATTCCCAAACGGTCTTCGCTTGGTCAACGGGACCAAACGGTCTTGAAGACCGTTTTCCCTCAAACGACCCTGAAACCGTTTGCCCACCAAACGGTTTGAAACCGTTTTGAGCAATAGGTGGAGGTCGTTTGATAAAGTGAAAAACCGTGGATAAGCATAGGAATTAACGCCCTTATCTTCTACCTTGAGAACAGTAGCAGTTCTTCACGATTTTGCTTGCAAGGATGCAAGGAAAGATAGGAAAGAAGAAGAACTAGCAACTATATGCATAGAAAAGGATGTATAATCAAGCATAAAGTTTAGAGTTATAAAACCCGCCTAAAGCTTGCTCCTTGAGCTCCAAGCCTTTAATGGCGTCCTAGAAGCTCCACAGGTCGGCCAAGGTGAATCCTCCAAGGAAGGTTGAGAAGAGATGGCTAGAAAGATGGAGCTAAGTGAGCTAGCCATGAATTTGACCTTGAATCCGAGTTTCATCCAAGAATTGAGCAAAAAGGAAGGATCCAAACCTACCTTGCACTCCCTTGGTCGTCCTCCTGAGCTCCAGAGCTCTCCTTAGTCGGTTTGAGCAAGGGGAAAAAGAAATGAAAGGAAGAGGATCGTTCCTTTGCTAAGTGAGGAAAGTTATATATATACTTGGGTGAATTTTCAACATAAGGACATATGTTTTCCTCCTTTCTCATCTAAGTCCTTCCTTTCTTCCTTGCACGTCCCCTCATCTTATTTCTAAGGACAAACTCCTTCTAAGGTCAAGAATTGAAGGCAAAGAGGATCAACCCATCACTAAAGCATACACATAAAAGGGCTATTATACATACACCTTGATTATTCAATCACAAATGTGTTCTTTACTATATGATTATTCACATGAAGTAACATTTTCATCATTTCTCTTCTAAATGATGCCAAGAGCCATAAAATATGTTTTGGATGATGTATTTTACAAGTTGCACCCCTCAAATTGGGTAAATTGCATTTTACACCAATTTAGGGTTTTCAAGTACAGGGGTTGCTTCCACAGTTGCACCTTGGTGCTCAAGCTTGGGAAATCCCTTAAACCTCATCATATTCATTCTTATGTTGTCTCAACATTATAAGAACATATAAACATGTGAAATTGCAGTTTAACCCCTCTGATTGGGCAAATTGCACATAGGTCCCTGTATTGCAACCAATACTTCATCATTGGTTTATAAGGGACAGAAAGGGAAACTTATGTTCCATAAAAGCTTTAATTACATGCCAAAGGATAATTACAAACTTTTAATTTCATATTTAGGCAAAACACCTAGGGTTAGCTTATAACCCAGGTCAGGGGTGTTACACAGTGAGTGGCGGCGGAGCGGCAGAGGTAGTGAGTGGTGCCTAGCTCAACAACACGATCTTCGGTGGCGTTCACCACTACCACCGGCGACAGCAACGAGTAGCAGGAGAACGGTGACGACAATGGTGGAGAATGGCGGCGACAAGCAGTGGAAATGGTGGTGGAGAACGACAATACTGAGGAGATGGAGTAGCAGGCAGGATGGAGCGGCAGCGGCAGTGGAGGCTGGAGTAGCGACGGTGAGGCTCGAGCTCTGGCTGGAGGAAGATCAGCCCACGGCGGCGACGACTGAGGGGAAAATCGCCAGAGAAGGAAGGGATGCCTAGCTAGCTCTCGGGAATGAAACGGAGACAAAGGGGAGAGTCTATTTTGTGGTTAAGTTAGATAATCGACGTTGGTTATACCAACAGTCGACGTCTATACAAATATCTGTCGTCGGTTATATACAAAACCAACACCTATCTTAAACTTTAAACAAAAAAAATTGTGCTGGGTCGGGGTGTTCGTCGTCGGTTTCAACACACAACAACCGACGTCTATCCACATCACTCATAGTTGTCGATTATCAAAATAAAACCGACGCCTATTAGGCAATTTGGGGGGGATTTTTTTGTGGGGACAACACGCGAACACACATCCTCATCGGTTCATCTACTAAAACTGATGAAAATAAGGGAATGAATTTTTGCCTTGTGAAGGACCTTAGTCGTCGGTTATTTGTAAAAAACCGACGACAATTGAGGGGATAAAACCTTCACGGGGCTTGGCGCGGGAACATGTGTCGTAGGTTTCTATCAAAACCGACGCAAAATAGAAAATTTTGGAGTTAAATTATTTTCTCTTGAAAATTATAAAAAGCGATACCCGTGTCTTATGAAAATCGTTCGGTCTACACATATATAGGTGTTCGTTTGCATTTACTGCCGACGTCGTAGGTTAATAGCGTCGGTTTTTTGAATTTCAACCGACGCCAGTAAATGTGATGTTATACGTCATTTCTGTAGTAGTGGTGGAGGAAGAGACCCACCCAATGTCCGTTGAACACCCATCATTGAATATACTTGCATGCAAGCACCATGGTTCATTTTTTCAATTTGATTGCTTGCACATGTTATATGCGGATCTTTTGGCATCGTTCCCTTCATAAATAATACCATGAGTTGATGATGGTTGGCACTTTTTATTCGAAAGGAAAACCAAAATGCGTTGCGTCTTTAGTAGAATATATATAATAAAATAAAAATGTTGGGCTGGCCTTTATCGTTTCTGTTTGGAGGGTGGTCCACCACGCACGTGTCGACTGTAGATGCATGCAGTGGGCCCCACCTAGGCTCTCATCTCAGTCTCTCCCTTCCCCAGGCAGCAACCGCAAAAGCACCCACTCCAACCAACGGACCAGAACCCTCGCAGACGATTAAAATAATAAACTACATAACATTGATCGATGACAAGGGAAAAACACACCCCTCCTCCTATCGCGTATCATTGATTATTAAAGTAAATATACATTTGCGGCCAGTACTTATAATTGCGATGTCAATCAGAATCTGGCTAGTATCGGTCCAAACATGAGTGTAGCAGGGGGGGCCCGACAAGCAGATGACACTCTCGGCCCCCACTAGCAGGGGGGGCCCAGGGCCAAGTTGCCAAACCCCTCTTGTTGTGCCCCTTTTTTTGAGAGAAAACCACGGCTCCTACGATGGTCCGAAGGGAATCTCACCACCATGATAACGACCACTCTTCACCGCGGGTTCACTGTACCTTCCTCGGTCTCACCACAGCGGCAGCTTCCCCACCTTTCATGACAAAACGCACCCCGTTCACCGCTCGCCACCGTGACGGCGATTGGACATGCTGACCGCCTGTGACGCACGCTCACTCGAACCGACGCCGTCACGGAAACAGACAAAACCCGCAGCCTCGTAGTAGCGTCATCTAACCGGCCGACCCTCTCACCTCCTACACCCTCTGGCAGTCTCCCATCGCCAGCCGTGCTCTGCCACCAATGAGACGTTACATTTCCTGATTTCCCCAAAACCTCATCCCCACCACGCGGCCTGTTTATTGCCGTCCGCTTGGGATCGTGTGGTTAAAACAGAGAGCGAGGGTAGGATTGTAAAGTCAGAGTTGCCCATCCTCGTCCCTTCGCCTCTCTCCTACTAACACCCTCAATCCCCGCCTGCCAAGATTGCTATAAAGACACCCGTCCCAACCACATCTCTTCCTCGCTGCACCGAAGTTGCCGCCTCACGCTGCCACCGCCTCACCCACTCCTTCTACATCGCTTCTCTGTTTCTCTCTCTCTCTCTCTAGTATCCTTGAAGCTTCGAGCTTGCCGCCACTAGTAAAGCACACACCTTCGTAGCCTCCGCCGCCGGCTGGGTCGTCCCCCGCTCTCCCGTGCCAGACATTCCAGCCAGGGAATGCGGCACGATGAGAGCGCACTGTCGTAGCTACCTCACCGCTAGGAGAAGGCGATTCCTGGGCACCACATGCCACAGGAAGCACGTCGAGGACGGGTAGTAGACTCGTAAACCCCCCTCACACCCCCTCGTCGCGTAGATCGGGCACCGGCTGCCCACTCTCCATCCCCACCCATCTTTCCTCCTCCATCTCTTCAACAATGGCCCCAGACTCTTCATCCCGCTCCCCTCCCCCATCCCCAGCCGTCCTACAAGGCAAATACGAACTCGGCCGCCTCCTCGGCCACGGCACCTTCGGCAAGGTCTACTTCGCCCGCGACATCCGCTCAGGCCAGAACGTGGCCATGAAGGTAGTAGGCAAGGACAAAGTCCTCCGCGTCGGCATGTGCGAGCAAGTCAAGCGCGAGATCGCAGTCATGAAGATGGTCACCCACCCAAACATCGTCGTACTCCACGAGGTCATGGCAAGCAAGTCCAAGATCTACTTCGCCATGGAGCTCGTCCGGGGAGGCGAGCTGTTCGCCAAGATCGCACGTCACGGGAGGATGAAGGAAGACGCGGCAAGGGCGTACTTCAAGCAACTCATCTCCGCGGTCGACTTCTGCCACTCGCGAGGAGTGTACCACCGTGACCTCAAGCCCGAGAACCTGTTGTTAGACGATAAAGGTAATCTGAAGATCGCCGATTTTGGGCTCAGCGCGTTCGGGGATCATCTGAGACCGGACGGACTCCTCCACACCACGTGTGGCACGCCGGCGTATGTTGCGCCGGAAGTGATACTGAAAAAGGGGTACGATGGTGCAAAGGCGGATCTCTGGTCTTGTGGGGTAGTACTTTACGTGCTGCTTGCTGGGTTCCTGCCCTTCCAGGATGATAACCTTATGAATCTGTATAAGAAGATCCACCGTGGGGACTTCAAGTGCCCGCCGTGGTTCTCGACTGAGGCTAGACGGCTTGTGACCAAGCTGCTGGATCCAAACCCGGCGACGAGGATCAACGTGGCCAAGCTTGTCGAGACGCCCTGGTTTAAAAAACCTGTACCCAAATCCCTCCCACAGACGTTACGGTTGCCGGAGGACGACGAAGACGACGAGGTGCAAGTCAACAACAACAACACCCTCGAGATGAAAACTGAAACGGCTCCCCCTGCCTGCACCAAGAAAGCCAACTACTTCGCCGGTGGCCGTTGGGGCAAGGACAAGCCGGAGAGCCTGAACGCCTTCCACATCATCTCGCTCTCCCAAGGCTTCGACCTGACACCACTCTTCGAAGGCGGCCGGGACAGCGACGACGGCATGCGGTTTGCGACTAGGGAACCCGCCAGCGAGGTCATTTCACGGCTGGAGGAGGTCGCTGCTAGCACCGGCGGCCGGTTCAAGGTCCGGAACAAGAGCGACTGTGGCGTCAGGCTAGAAGGTGTCGAGAGAGGAAGGAAAGGAAGGCTGGCTGTGGCTGCCGAGATGTACGCCGTTGCACCGTCCGTGCTCGTCGTGGAAGTCAAGAAAGACGCCGGGGATACCATGGAGTACCGAAGCTTCTGCAGCAACGAGTTGAGACCTGCGCTCAAGGACCTCATGTGGGCGTGCACGGACACACCGAAACAGACCACTGCCGCCGCGTGATGGAGGATTCCGGTCCACTGTTCTTTCGTTCATTTAGTTGGAGAAGCAAGTACGTAGCTCTCCGGCGAGAGGTGGAAGTCAGTAGTAATAATGTCATCAAGGACGGACGGCGGGCGCTTGGTCGTCGTCACCGGTGGTGATTTTCGAATCACGCCCCTGTAACGTCCTTGATTTAGTCCCGGGGGAAATATAACTATAAAACGTCCCCTACATTTTTTACTCATCATCCGCAAATCGCAATCGTCATGTGACTCTGTGATGCAGGCCGACTTTTGTAGTACTCTGACTCCCCAGTGCCATGGCAATATGTGTCTGTGTGTACAGTTACAGGTTGGTCCCCCTGTCATCTCTAGTTATTGCTACGTTACCGTCCGTTTTTTTACTTCTATCTATTTCTATTGTTCCCTTGTTCGTATTACAATTGCATATCTCTATCAGTTGCGGTCATCTGCTTTTCATTGTGTCTGTATGTCACTTGTTGGTATCAATGAATTCCACTGTGGTATGTTTGTCATCACGTAATTATTGGTTACCAATCGTTGGAGGACGGGTCCCCCTTTTTCTTGACTGTTTTTGCCTGCATCTCGAGGAGGTGTATGGTGTGCTGGTGTTGGAATCTCCAACTTGATAAGCTGAGTTTTGTTTTGGTCGGGAGGATGACCTCAAGGGGTGGTGAGCTCGTTGTCATAGACTTTCCGACCTTCCATTCAACGTTATGTTGAGAAATGTGTGTCCAAGAGAAGAGAAAACCCAACAAAAATCAATTTGGAATTACGTCGTTACCCACACACACGAGAAAAGAAAACCAAACAAAAATCCAATTCCACAATTTGTAGACTCAAAGAACAACTCGCTCTCACCATCATATGTTGAGTAGAGTAGTGATCTGTGATAGGTAAACCCTTGGCGTCGTGAAACACAAGTGCACTTGTCACCACAATCAAGTTGACGAGTTGACTAACGTACCGGTGATATTAAATATTTGGAGTAAATTACATTCAAGCGAATAAACCCTAAATAGGCATAAGGAGAATATGGAACCATCCATTGGAAAATCGAATGCACATCAGGCATGAAACAAAAATTTCGATATGGGGTGGGGTGGGGAATGGAATTACGACAACAATTAGCCAAATTGAAAGTAACCCAAGACTTTCAAATCATGTACAAGGAAAAAAAACACATTCTATGATTTGTGTACATGGCATCACAATATGGTTAAGGTGATTCTCTCCCCAAGTCATCCATCATCCGTCAATCATATCTCTATCAGTTGCGGTCATCTGCTTTTCATTGTGTCGGTATGTCACTTGTTGGTATCAATGAATTCCACTGTGGTATGTTTGTCATCATGTTATTATTGGTTACCAATCGTGGGAGGACGGGTCCAGTTTTTCCCCTTTTCTGGACTGTTTTTGCCTGTGGTGTGCTGGGGTTGGAATCTCCAACTTGATAAGCTGAGTTTTGTTTTGGTCGAGAGGATGACCTCAAAGGGTGGTGAGCTCGTTGTCATAGACTTTTCGACCTTCCATTCAACGTTATGTTGAGAAATGTGTGTCCAAGAGAAGAGAAAACCCAACAAAAATCAATTTGGAATTATATATTTACCCGCACACACGAGAAGAGAAAACCCAACAAAAATCCAATTCCACAATTTGTAGACTCAAAGAACAACTCGCTCTCACCATCATATGTTGAGTAGAGTAGTGATCCATGATAGGTAAACCCTTGGCGTCGTGAAACACAACTACACTTGTCACCAAAATCAAGTTGACGAGTTGACTAACGTACCCGTGATATTAAATATTTGGAGTAAATTACATTCAAGCGAATAAACCCTAAATAGACCTGAGGAGAATATGGAACCATCCATTGGAAAATCGAATGCACATCAGGCATGAAACAAAAATTTCGATATGGGGTGGGGTGGGGAATGGAATTACGACAACAATTAGCCAAATTGAAAGTAACCCAAGACTTTCAAATCATGTACAAGGAAAAAAAACACATTCTATGATTTGTGTACATGGCATCACAATATGGTTAAGGTGATTCTCTCCCCAAGTCATCCATCATCCGTCAATCATATCTCTATCAGTTGCGGTCATCTGCTTTTCATTGTGTCGGTATGTCACTTGTTGGTATCAATGAATTCCACTGTGGTATGTTTGTCATCATGTTATTATTGGTTACCAATCGTGGGAGGACGGGTCCAGTTTTTCCCCTTTTCTGGACTGTTTTTTCCTGTGGTGTGCTGGGGTTGGAATCTCCAACTTGATAAGCTGAGTTTTGTTTTGGTCGGGAGGATGACCTCAAAGGGTGGTGAGCTCGTTGTCATAGACTTTTCGACCTTCCATTCAATCTTATGTTGAGAAATGTGTGTCCAAGAGAAGAGAAAACCCAACAAAAATAAATTTGGAATTATATATTTACCCACACACACGAGAAGAGAAAACCCAACAAAAATTCAATTCCACAATTTGTAGACTCAAAGAACAACTCGCTCTCACCATCATATGTTGAGTAGAGTAGTGATCCATGATAGGTAAACCCTTGGCGTCGTGAAACACAACTGCACTTGTCACCACAATCAAGTTGACGAGCTGACTAACGTACCAGTGATATTAAATATTTGGAGTAAATTACATTCAAGCGAATAAACCCTAAATAGGCCTGAGGAGAATATGGAACCATCCATTGGAAAATCAAATGCACATCAGGCATGAAACAAACATTTCGATATGGGTGGGGTGGGGAATGGAATTACGAAAACAGTTAGCCAAATTGAAAGTAACCCAAGACTTTCAAATCATGTACAAGGAAAAAAAACACATTCTATGATTTGTGTACATGGCATCACAATATGGTTAAGGTGATTCTCTCCCCAAGTCATCCATCATCCGTCAATCATATCTCTATCAGTTGCGGTCATCTGCTTTTCATTGTGTCGGTATGTCACTTGTTGGTATCAATGAATTCCACTGTGGTATGTTTGTCATCATGTTATTATTGGTTACCAATCGTGGGAGGACGGGTCCAGTTTTTCCCCTTTTCTGGACTGTTTTTTCCTGTGGTGTGCTGGGGTTGGAATCTCCAACTTGATAAGCTGAGTTTTGTTTTGGTCGGGAGGATGACCTCAAAGGGTGGTGAGCTCGTTGTCATAGACTTTTCGACCTTCCATTCAATGTTATGTTGAGAAATGTGTGTCCAAGAGAAGAGAAAACCCAACAAAAATCAATTTGGAATTATATATTTACCCACACACACGAGAAGAGAAAACCCAACAAAAATTCAATTCCACAATTTGTAGACTTAAAGAACAACTCGCTCTCACCATCATATGTTGAGTAGAGTAGTGATCCATGATAGGTAAACCCTTGGCGTCGTGAAACACAGCTGCACTTGTCACCACAATCAAGTTGACGAGCTGACTAACGTACCAATGATATTAAATATTTGGAGTAAATTACATTCAAGCGAATAAACCCTGAATAGGCCTGAGGAGAATATGGAACCATCCATTGGAAAATCGAATGCACATCAGGCATGAAACAAAAATTTCGATATGGGTGGGGTGGGGAATGGAATTACGAAAACAGTTAGCCAAATTGAAAGTAACCCAAGACTTTCAAATCATGTACAAGGAAAAAAAACACATTCTATGATTTGTGTACATGGCATCACAATATGGTTAAGGTGATTCTCTCCCCAAGTCATCCATCATCCGTCAATCATATCTCTATCAGTTGCGGTCATCTGCTTTTCATTGTGTCGGTATGTCACTTGTTGGTATCAATGAATTCCACTGTGGTATGTTTGTCATCATGTTATTATTGGTTACCAATCGTGGGAGGACAGGTCCAGTTTTTCCCCTTTTCTGGACTGTTTTTGCCTGTGGTGTGCTGGGGTTGGAATCTCCAACTTGATAAGCTGAGTTTTGTTTTGGTCGGGAGGATGACCTCAAAGGGTGGTGAGCTCGTTGTCATAGACTTTTCGACCTTCCATTCAACGTTATGTTGAGAAATGTGTGTCCAAGAGAAGAGAAAACCCAACAAAAATCAATTTGGAATTATATATTTACCCGCACACACGAGAAGAGAAAACCCAACAAAAATCCAATTCCACAATTTGTAGACTCAAAGAACAACTCGCTCTCACCATCATATGTTGAGTAGAGTAGTGATCCATGATAGGTAAACCCTTGGCGTCGTGAAACACAACTGCACTTGTCACCACAATCAAGTTGACGAGCTGACTAACGTACCAGTGATATTAAATATTTGGAGTAAATTACATTCAAGCGAATAAACCCTGAATAGGCCTGAGGAGAATATGGAACCATCCATTGGAAAATCGAATGCACATCAGGCATGAAACACAAATTTCGATATGGGTGGGGTGGGGAATGGAATTACGACAACAATTAACCAAATTGAAAGTAACCCAAGACTTTCAAATCATGTACAAGGAAAAAAAACACATTCTATGATTTGTGTACATGGCATCACAATATGGTTAAGGTGATTATCTCCCCAAGTCATCCATCATCCGTCAATCATATCTCTATAAGTTGCGGTCATCTTCTTTTCATTGTGTCGGTATGTCACTTGTTGGTATCAATGAATTCCACTATGGTATGTTTGTCATCATGTTATTATTGGTTACCAATCGTGGGAGGACGGGTCCAGTTTTTCCCCTTTTCTGGACTGTTTTTGCCTGTGGTGTGCTGGGGTTGGAATCTCCAACTTGATAAGCTGAGTTTTGTTTTGGTCGGGAGGATGACCTCAAAGGGTGGTGAGCTCGTTGTCATAGACTTTTCGACATTCCATTCAACGTTATGTTGAGAAATGTGTGTCCAAGAGAAGAGAAAACCCAAAAAAAATCAATTTGGAATTATATATTTACCCGCACACACGAGAAGAGAAAACCCAACAAAAATGCAATTCCACAATTTGTAGACTCAAAGAACAACTCGCTCTCACCATCATATGTTGAGTAGAGTAGTGATCCATGATAGGTAAACCCTTGGCGTCATGAAACACAGCTGCACTTGTCACCACAATCAAGTTGACGAGCCGACTAACGTACCAGTGATATTAAATATTTGGAGTAAATTACATTCAAGTGAATAAACCCTGAATAGGCCTGAGGAGAATATGGAACCATCCATTGGAAAATCGAATGCATATCAGGCATGAAACAAAAATTTCGATATGGGGTGGGGAATGGAATTACGACAACAATTAGCCAAATTGAAAGTAACCCAAGACTTTCAAATCATGTACAAGGAAAAAAAACACATTCTATGATTTGTGTACATGGCATCACAATATGGTTAAGGTGATTCTCTCCCCAAGTCATCCATCATCCGTCAGTCATATATCTATCAGTTGCGGTCATCTGCTTTTCATTGTGTCGGTATGTCACTTGTTGGTATCAATGAATTCCACTGTGGTATGTTTGTCATCATGTTATTATTGGTTACCAATCGTGGGAGGACGGGTCCAGTTTTTTCCCTTTTCTGGACTGTTTTTGCCTGTGGTCTGCTGGGGTTGGAATCTCCAACTTGATAAGCTGAGTTTTGTTTTGGTCGGGAGGATCTCGTTGTCATAGACTTTCCAACCTTCCATTCAACGTTATGTTGAGAAATGTGTGTCCAAGAGAAGAGAAAACCCAACAAAAAACAATTTGGAATTATGTAGTTACCCGCACACACGAGAAGAGAAAACCCAACAAAAATCCATTTCCACAATTTGTAGACTCAAAGAACAACTCGCTCTCACCATCATATGTTGAGTAGGGTAGTGGTCCGTGCTAGGTAACCTTTGGTGTTGTGAAACACAAGTCTACTTATCACCACAATCAAGTTGATGATTGATATAATCATGAGTAAAATACGACAAAGATATTAAATATTTAGAGTAAAATACAATCAAGCAGATAAAATCCTGATAGGCATGAAGAGATTATGGTACCATATGTTGGAAAACCAAATGAATATCACCAGACATGAAACAAGGACTTCAATATGCGACTGACGTTATGTAGAAAGAAAGACAACACGTTCTGTGATTCAGGGCATCAAAATATGGTTAAGGTTATACTCACAACAATTAAATTGAAAGTAACCCGAGACCTTAAAATCATGTAGAAGGAAAGGTTAACAAGTTCTGTGATTGTGTACATGGCATCACAATATGGTTAAGGTTATTCTCTCTCCAAGTCATCCATCACATAACGCATAGCAATAAATGTGTGTCACCCTTATGGGTTTTCAGATAGATGGACGGGGAGACGTTGTATATCAATCTATTAGAAACTATATACATCTTGCAAAAAAAATGAAATCAAAATAACAATGATAATCACTAAAATTAGGGGTCATCCATCACTTCATATCTCGATGGCAAGTGGCTATCGATGGACCTACACTAGCTAACATGCCATTCCCACAAGAACACATCTACTAATTGTGAGTCACAAAAAGGTTAGAGTATTTTGATGTGGCAAGGAATGTTCCAGTTGTTAAATGTTGTATGCTAGCTTATTTGAGTGTGTTGGATAAAGCCTCATCAGACATACCCAAAGATTGGGTCACGGAGGATTGCAACTTTTATATATTTGTGGTCATGGATGCTTATATATTTATAGGTAGGATATGATGGAAATTCTGCAAATGGATGTTTGTCAAGAATTTCCAAAAATTACAAGTGTGGGAATTTAAAAAATCCTCTACAGACTAGTTATACTCTTTTAACTAGGCTTCTTGTTTGAGTGTAAAATATACACGAAAAATGTTGTCCACACATTTTTCACTCAACTAGTTGTTTATGATCTACATGCTTAGTATTACTTTAAAAGTGAGACCCAATGCCATTTTTTTAATCCACAAGGATGTCTAGAAACATGCAAATGCAACACTAAAAACCCAATCTTTACTACAAAAGTTCCACATGATTTATATTTAGATTATAAATAAATCTTCTGTACAATCATCACATATATACTAGAGTATACCTATCAACAATGTGTATTCCTAGGGACAAATCCATCCAAATCATGGATCAAAGGGGACAATGGTTATCCCTATGGTATGAAATTCTTATCATTGAGCTATTTTAAAATATGTAGCAATTGAGGAATAATTGTTCGCCAAACTCCTACTCTCCTCCTATCACATACATACTCCCACCCTATGGACATACTACCTTTCATATAGGGGGGTCATGGGTTAGAATTCCTAATATTCAATACCTTTCCTATTTGCAACTCACAATTAGAGTCAAACCTAAAAAGTCATTTAGACATCCCAGTCCACCAGTTCATTGATGAATTGGCCGACTCATTGACCCAATCGGGCGATTGAACTATCTAGTCTCCTAGTTCATTCACTTAGTAAGTCCTATTCCAAGTTGAATCACTCAATTTGATTCGAAATTAATTGTATCTTTTCTCTTATTCAATCTTGATTTCATCCAACCGCCTGATTGATGATTGCCCTCTTGCCCAATTGGTAATCAGTTGACCGATTGAAACTCAATATGATTAGTTGATCTAAACCATCTAGTCGGGTGACTGGTCTTAATATGATTAGTTGATCTAAACCATCCAGTCGAGTGACTGGCTTTCCCAGTCGCCTGATTGGGCAACATTCAACTCGTACATGATTCAAAACCTGATTCAAAACTATTCTACTGATTTGTGTGATTGCGAACTTCAATTCCATTGAGCATCCTTATGTGTGTGTGACACTATAAAGGTTCCTTATTACATTGACAATGCTATTTGAAACATCACAAGAAAAGATTGGTATACAACAATACATAATTGATACCTAAGTAATAGGAATAAGTTGTAAAATAACTTTAACCTATAAAGTGACCACTGTTATCATGATTGTATAATCCCTTTGTTCCATATATCTAGATCAAAACCTAGGCATGATGTTCATCGTATTAATATTCATCGTTGTCATAGACTTTCTGACCTTCCATTCAACGTTATGTTGAGAAATGTGTGTCTAAGAGAAGAGAAAACCCAAGAAAAATCAATTTGGAATTATGTAGTTACCCGCACACACGAGAAGAGAAAACCCAACAAAAATCCAGTTCCACAATTTGTAGACTCAAAGAACAACTCGCTCTCACCATCATATGTTGAGTAGAGTAGTGATCCGTGATAGGTAAACCCTTGACCTCGTGAAACACAACTGCACTTGTCACCACAATCAAGTTGAAGAGCTGACTAACGTACCAGTGATATTAAATATTTGGAGTAAATTACATTCAAGCGAATAAACCCTGAATAGGCATGAGGAGAATATGGAACCATCCATTGGAAAATCGAATGGGGAATGGAGTTACGACAACAATTAGCCAAATTGAAAGTAACCCAAGACTTTAAAATCATGTACAAGGAAAAACAACACATTCTATGATTGTGTACATGGCATCAGAATATGGTTAAGGTGATTCTCTCCCCAAGTTATCCATCATCCGTCAATCATCTCTCTATCGGTTGCGGTCATCTGCTTTTCATTGTGTCGATATGTCACTTGTTGGTATAAATGAATTCCACTGTGGTATGTTTATCATCATGTAATTATTGGTTACCAATCGTGGGAGGACGGGTCCAGTTTTCCCCCTTTTCTGGACTATTTTTGCTTGCATCTCGAGGAGGTGTATGGTGTGTTGGGGTTGGAATCTCCAACTTGATAAGCTGAGTTTTGTTTTGGTCAGGAGGAAGACCTCAAGGGGTGGTTAGAGCTTGTTATCATAGACTTTCCGACCTTCCATTCAACGTTATGTTGAGAAATGTGTGTCCAAGAGAAGAGAAAACCCAACAAAAATCAATTTGGAATTATGTAGTTACCTGCACACACGAGAAGAGAAAACCCAACAAAAATCCAATTCCACAATTTGTAGACTCAAAGAACAACTCGCTCTCACCATCATATGTTGAGTAGAGTAGTGATCCGTGACAGGTAAATCCTTGGCGTCGTGAAACACAACTGCACTTGTCACCACAATCAAGTTGACGAGCTGACTAACGTACCAGTGATATTAAATATTTGGAGTAAATTACATTCAAGCGAATAAACCCTGAATAGGCATGAGGAGAATATGGAACCATCTGTTGGAAAATCGAATGCACATCAGGCATGAAACAACAATTTCGATATGGGGTGGGGTGGGGAATGGAGTTACAACAACAATTAGCCAAATTGAAAGTAACCCAAGACTTTCGAATCATGTACAAGGAAAAACAACACATTCTATGATTGTGTACATGGCATCACAATATGGTTAAGATGATTCTCTCCCCAAGTCTTCCATCACACAATGCATAAGAATAAACACATGCCACAATTATGGTTTTTCAGATAGATGGAAGGACATACATTGCATATCAATTTATCAGGAACCATATACATCTTGCTAAAAAAATTGAAATCAAAATAACAATGACAATTGATAAAGATGGGTCATCCACTGCTTCATATTTCAAGACAGAACGACTATGGATGGACCTACACTAGCTAACATGCCATTCTTACAAAACACATATGCTAATTGTGAGTCATGAGAAAGTCAGAGTGATTTTGATGTGACATGTAAGAAATGTTCAAGTTGTTAAATGTTGTATGCTAGCTTATTTGAGTGTGTTGGATCATATCTAAAGCCTTGTCAGACATACCCAAAGTTTGGGTCCTTGAGATTGCCAGTTGTAGAGATTTGTGGGCATGCATGCTTATATATATATATATATATATATATATATATATATATATATATATATATATATATATATATATATATATATATATATATAGTCAGGCTAGTGTACACTCGAGTGTACTGGAGGCACCGTACACCTCAGTCATTTTTGAAGATGCAACAAATTTTTGAAAAATCTAAACCGTTGATCTTCTTAATTATCATAAGAACATACTATATAATAAATTTTAGCTCATTTGGACACTTATAGGTCGTGCACCTAAAGGAGACAAAAATCATGTATTTCAAATTAGTTTTGTGTGTCGATTTTGTTGTCCTTAGATGAGTGACTTACATTCATCCAAATGAGCTCAAATTTTATATTTGGCCTATTATTATTATAACCATGAAGATCAATGGATTGGATTTTGGAAAGATAAGGTCTAGATAGGCAAACACCATTGAGGTGTACGGTGTAATCTATACACTCGAGTGTATTCTATCCTGACTATATATATATATATATATATATATATATATATATATATATATATATATATATATATATATATATATATATATATATATATATATATATATATATATATATATATAGGGCAACGATCCAGTGAGAAACATATCTAGTGAGAGAATGAGAGGCATTTGAATAACTCTCCACATAGATCAATTTTTCATAATCCAACCGTACAGATTACAAGTATACCTTAATATCTACCTTGCAATAAAATTTTATCACCATCCAATTTGTAGATCATTCACAACAACCAAATATGTTTTGACGCTCTATATTGAATTTCAGGCTGACCGTTGGATGTAAAAAGTGTATATTGTACATATGGCCATCTAAATAATGTCTGATTGCAATGATTTTTTGTGAGAAGGTAAATGAAATGATGCTTTTTCCATCTATACGGTTGGGTTTTTTTTAAAAACAACTCCCAATTTGTAGTTATTCAAATGCCTCTCATGCTCTCACAGTAGGATGTTTCTCACTAGATCGCTACCCTATATATATAGAGTCAGGCTAGAATACACTCAAGTGTACAGATCACATGAATACACTCAAGTGTGTTTTCATATCAAGATTATTTTTTGTAGAATATATACCATTGATCTTCACTGTCATACTATAACTAGGCTACATACAAATTTTGAGCCCATTTGGATGAGTGTAAGTCACTCATCCAAGGGCAACAAAATCGACGTGCAAAACTAATTTGAAATGTATAATTTTTGCAGTCTTTATAACATGTCCTATAAATGTCCAAATGTGCTCAAATTTTGTGTATGAGCTATTCACAAGATGTTTAAGAAGATCAATGGATTAGATTTAAAAAAAAATATTGCATCATGAAAAACTACTTGAATGTATTCTGCTCCGAATACACTCGAGTGTATTCTAGCCTGACTATATATAGAGTCAGGCTAGAATACACTCGAGTGTACATATCGCATGAATACACTCAAGTGTGTTTGCATATCAAGACTATTTTTGTAAGGACTCTGACCCATGTTTTGGGATAACCCTCTTTGATTTTCTTAAGAAAGGTGCTTAGACCTTAATCTAATATCTCAAGATGTTTTGATATCATGCGACAAGCTTATGTTTCCAGTTTGATCCCGTTTGGATGCTATTTGAGCAATGTTTGCTTATTTTGGACCAAAGTGCAATTTACCCAAAGTAAGGGGTTATATTGCAATATGTCACATGTAGAGCATGCCTTTAGTTCTCTAACATCATTAGAAAGAGAATGATGATGTGGGGTGCCTTTTGGAGGGCCTATGTTCCAAGTTTGAGCTTGGTTGGATGATGCCTGTGCTTTATGTGCTAGTTTTGGTGTAAATTGCAAATTACCCAAAGTAGAGGGCCAATATGCAATTTACCTGCTCTAGAGTTTTCTTGCTTCAGTTTGGCATCACCTAGTATGTGGATGAAGGCTTGTGCACCTTATTTGGATGATAGTTGAGGAGTGACATCTCTATATGGTTTGTTTGCCTTATATGTCACATGTGCTATCTTGTCCTTTAGTGTATCAGGTAGAGCTTGGAGTTTGTATTGGTTTAGGGGGTGTGTCACCCATGGAAGATGACTAGCTGCACGATACACAGCCTAGAGTGTATCACCTATCCGTGCATGTGGAGTTTGGGTGGCAACAAGTGGCGTTATGAGCATGAGCAAGTGGCATCTAAGTTTATGTGGTTATGACACCTTTCCTTTGTTACCTCTCTCTTCCTTGGTGTATATAACACCTTTACTCTCCACCCAAGTAACCCCTTTCATCCACCTTCTTTCCGCTTCCTATATGGGACGAGCTTGGGAGCTTAAGGAAAGTCCCATGGAGCTTGGGAGGCCGAGCTCCTTGCCCATGGAGATTTCTTGCTCAAGATCCGACCTTGGTGAGTCATGCTTCTTTGCTAGCTTTTCCTTATACTTTCTTCTTCATCTCCTTCTTCCCCTCTCGGCCATGGATGGAACCTTGATGAGAGTAGGAAAGACCGAGGTTATCTCCCCCTCTTTTCTTCTTCTTGAGCTATACATAACCATGGCATTTTCTTCTTCTTCTTCTTCTTTTGTTTCTTGAGGTGATGATGATGGTGCCAAAGGCATGCTTAGAGCATTGGAAGGATGATATTCATGGAGAGGAACGTGGGTTTGCTGCTTGGATTAGGAAGCTTGATGTCTTTCATGAAGATCCTCTTAAGGTAGGTTACATAACTCTTAACCATCTCTATTATGTTCACTCTCCATAAGTGCATACATTGATTCTTGTCTTTAAATCGATACCCTTCTCCATGATAGTTGAGGATGTGGAATTTGAGATGTATTCTAATGGAAATGGTCACGTTTTATTATTGTCTTTATATTGTTTTCCTTCTGCAAGATGGTAACGCGTGTCTTGAGGTTGAAGATGACTAACCCGATATGGTTCCTTACTCGATATGGGGCTTTTCCCGATATAGAACCTTACCCGATAGGCTATGCCTTGGTTGATGGATTGTGAGCAATACCCCTCTCTCACTTTGTTTTTGAGAGGTGATCTTAGGATCCCTTGATCTAAGATGTATGGTAGTGAGTCCTTAGGCAATACCCCTCTCTCACTTGGCTGTTGAGAGGTGAGCCTATACTCTATATGATGGTTGGGCGACATGTTAGTTGGCCGATATACCCTCTTGGATACCTTGGGCTACATGAGTAGACATGATTTGATGTTGAATTTTGAGCAACACCCCTCCTTCCTTGAGTTGTGAGGTGATCTCTAGCTCTTGGCCGATATGATGATGGGTGATATGATAAGTTGGCCGATATGAAACCCTAACCTTAGCTTGGACAATATAGTGCCTTGGGAGATATGGAGCTCTAACCCTAGTTGCCCGATATGATGTCTTGGGCAATAGGATGCTTTGGCCGATATGGTAACCCTAACCCTAGTTTCCCAATATGATGTCTTGGGCAATAGGATGCTTTGGCCGATATGGTAACCCTAACCCTAGTTGACCAATAGGGGTGCCCTTGTTGTGATGATCTCTTGGGTGTCATGGTGTGTTTCCCAAGATGGTGCTTCATGGATGACAAGGATGTGAAGATGGGCATTATGGATGGCCCCTTGATATGTTGCCCGATATCATCAACTCTAACCCGATATAAGTGTGTATGTGTATATGGCTTGGGAGACACCAGGGTTAAGTGCATGGCCGATACTCCATAAAGAGATATGATACCTTGGCCGATATGCCTTTGCCTTATCTTAGTTGGTTACCCGACATGAGTATGTGCTACACTTGATAGCTTGGATTATTCTAGGGTTGAAGGCTTGACCGATACATGTTCTGAGCTTGGGCGGTATAAGGTCTTGGACGATACAAGTTGAAGGTTTGGACGATATGGTGTCATGAGTGACACAAGGACTAGTGAGGCTTGGGTGAATCAAGTAGGGAAGAGGTTGTTACACCTACATCTTGTTGATAGAGGTGGACATATATGGGGCAAGAAGGAAGTCAATTCTAGTAGGGATGACCTAGAGAGCACCTTGGTGGTTTTGGTGCTATGAAGTTCTTGGCCGACACAGTTGTGGGGTGGCCTAACCCAAGAGGATTAGATGTGTTGGTTGAGCATGGAACCCGACATGCTTAAGATCTATGAGTTGTTTGATATCTGAGAAGGTGGTCTCTTGACAGTGATGACCTGAGGTATGTTTGGGCGATATGGCCTTTGGAGGTATTCTTGCATGATATGCCTAGAGGCATGGTGCTTAGGGTTGTTGATGCCCGATATCCTTTTTAATGAAGGATTGTGCTCTACCCGATATCCTTGGGTGAGCATTGGTGCCCTACTCGACACCCCTTTAGTGAGGGTTTGTTGTTCGTTGTCGGGTTTTGGTAAAGGTAGGCGATACTTCTAGTGAGGGTTGTGCCCTAACCCGATAACCCTAAATGTTATCTTGAGCCTCATATGTTACCTTGTTACCTTGGGCCTGTATCTTTGATCATGATGATAAGACATGATGAATAGGTTGTGAACATTAGTATGGGGGTTACCTATGGTTGATGATAGGTGAACCTTTGATAATGCTTGATGGTTGATCATGGTTGTATGGTCCCTAAAGATGAATCCTTAAGAATGGCGTGCATGATGACACGAGATATAGGGTATGGTGGATATCCATGGTATGGTAACAGTAATGTGTATTACTTAATACACCATCTATGACATTATGCTTCATGTGTTCATAATAATGGATGATTGTTCCAATCCTATAAACCTTAATCTTAATGATATGATAATCATGATATGTTCTTTAAAGATTGTATGTGGTGATCAAGTTATCTCTTTTCTATGATCCCTAACCATGCATGTATTATTAATTGAATTCATAGCCATGTAAGAGTTATGATGATTATATCACTATGTGCCTTGTGTGGAATTTAGTATATGAGAAATATCTAAGTAATGATGATGCATCTTGTTGATAAGATAACATGTATCACCATCTGATGAGAAAGGTCTGGTGACTTGATAAAGGCTGAGTGCCTGATTGAGGTGTTATCCTCTAGTTGTGATATGAGGGATTGCTATCCCATGATGATGTATGGTGATGAAGCCTTGAGAGGAAGTGGCATTATGATATGAGGGATTGATATCCCATGATGATGAAGCCTTGAGAGGAAGTAGCATTATGTGATGAATAGAGGGATTGATATCCCATGGCAATATGATGATTGTTGAGGGCATTGAGAATAACAGTAATAGTGTGACACAAGATAATGGAATTTAATGTTGCTTATGTTTTATATATGGTTGCTTAATACAACTTGGTTGCCCCAAAAATCCACTTAAAATGCATTAACTAATTATAGATGAACCTCTCATGTAGTTGCCCTGGCCATAGATCCATCATTGTTAGTAATTAGGTGATGGTGAAATGGGTTCTCCCGCGGGTTAACCCGGAGCACATATTGTTGAATATGCAGGGTTTCTCCTAGCCGAAAACAGGAGGGTTAGAGTGAAACTTTGGTTGTAGACTCATGATATGTATAAGAGCATGGTGAATATGCCCATGGCTCAGTGTGATGGAGCATGAATGCGTTCATGGCTCAGGGAGAACGGTGAACTGGCCCGTGGCTCAGATATACTAGCGCCAAGACCTGTACCAAGGTGGGCTAGAGAAAGGGTAGCCTGCAGAGCTGACCCTATGGCTGAGGCCACTTCAGCAAGAGACTGCGGTCCTACTTTATATATCGTACAATGACTACGAGGAGGTGAGGTCATGGAGTCTGACTCTTCCATTGACCTTGTATGGCACTGGTTTTGGGCTTCGCAGCTGAAGGTTGGATTTGAGCGGTACGGGTCACTTCCTCAGGGCATAATAATAATTTGTAATCAAGCCGTATAGTATCTTTTCTTAAGGCAAATACAAAACATTGGTTGAGCCTTGGATGATGTAAGCTTTCTCATATGCTTTTAAAAGGTCTTTGTATAAGTTTTCATATACATGTTCTTCATATTCCTTCTTGCATAACTGGTTAGCTATTATCAGTTGGTTAGTTTGATCTATCTGTTCAGTTATCTGTGATAATAATAAAGTTGGTAGAGGGTTATGTTTCTCGCTGGGACTGTGTGTCTCACCCCGCTGGTTAATAACCCTTTTTAGGTGGACGTCCCTGGCGAGATGAAGATCATGTGGCGGAGATGATATGCAGAGGTATTGTACCTAGTGGAATAGATAGTGTTTAGCAGTAGAGTCCTATGTGTCGTCCATGTACACTCAGGTCTTCAGGAGAGTTTTTCGATGTTTCTGATAAGATGATCGATATGTGGTTTTTGGCTTATGTACATTGATGTAATAAATCAACATGTGGAATAGTTCTTTCATGTAACGAGATGATGGGAAATTATGTTGTAGCACCTTGAAAATATGTTATGAAAAGAAAGTGTTGGCTCAGATGAAACATGTCTCATCTTATGGTACTTGTTGTAAATTGGTTTTAATTTCCCATGATTTTCGATAATCCGCTGGTTAGTATGTAATCGTGTTTTGTTCGAGATGGGATGTTTCAAGCGGTTGGTATCAGAGCTCTAGGTTCTCTGAGTCTACAAGGACACTAGGACTAGGATTAGGATGGTGTCTAAGGTTGGACCATGACATAAAATATGGTGCATACTACCTAATCTCAGTATTTGGATGCCCTAGCCAGGCATTCATAAATTGAAGACATAGGTAAGTGTGGATCCTTAGATTGTTTCCTCCTTGATTACTCTGATCAAGTAGTCATTCTGGAACAATCTAAAGAGCATAACAAATCAAGAAATACAACGCTAATACCTTTATCTTTCTAGAAAGAAAGTAAATAAAAGCACCATAACTCATTAAGACTTGGACACTTGGTAATCCAAAGAGGAAGTAACAGTTCTATGAAACCTAAATCCATATAAGAATATGACAAGATAAGTTTTTGGAACCGTAATCTCAAGAGATATACATGACAAAGACAGATTAACCTGTGATAACAAGGTAAGTTAAAGCGTAAAACTTACACAAGATGAAGAAAATGCTTAAAAGTAGAGATAAGGTTGGAGGAAAGAGAAGAACAAGTGATGAGTAAATAAGATGGAACATGAGATAATCTCAAACCAACCAATGAACATAAGCAAAAAAAAAGAGAAAGTATAAAGTGCAAATTCGTCATAAGTAAAAGGGAACAAGGGAGATGATCCCTGTTCAATAAAGAATATGTGAAGAGTAATGATCTTTTTCGCAAAGAGAAAACAAAAATGTGATATAATTAGGAAAGGATCAGGAAAATGATAAAATGACAACAAGAGAAAAAGAGTAATAACACGTAGTTGTCTTGATGATTCCTGTGCTGATTGCAAGGAAACCAAGAAGAAATAGGGTAAAACCAGATGGAACAAAGTTTAACGATGCATAAACAGTTAAAAACTCATGTAAAGATCAAAGAAAGTGATACTATCCTCCCCTTTGATATGAAACCATAAGGTGTTGATGGGATGATAGGAGGAGTTTGTACCCTTATTTTCCTTTCTTCCGAGGGAGTGGCAGTCAAGTGGACCTTGTGTCACTTGATATGTATACTTTTGGAGTGATCTCTGGTTGGATACTTTGAAAAGTATCAATTGATCTTGGACTTTAGTTTCCAAGATGGAGATATATGTCTGTGATAGATGATGACGCTAGGATCCTCTTGACATGTTTTGAACCAGTGACGATGGTAGAATATGGATGCGAAACCAAAAATGATGTGTTTAAACTCAAGATACGGATACCAAGGTAAGGAATCCTAGTATATGAGAAGTACCAAATGTATGAGAAGGTGAGAACATGTCTTCTAAGGAGATTAAGAATCAAGAGACCTGGATCGTGGAGGTATGGTGGTGAACTGTCTTGATAGATCATCTTTGACCTTGAACCCATAAGCTTGAAGCATGTTTTGGAGTCTGGATCTATGTGGTGACCCTCGAGGCAGGAGTTCAGCAACACAGAGGAATGTTGATGAGGATAAGCAAGTGAGGACCGAATGGTTTGACCAGGAAGCAGAGGGCAACAAGCAACAGTTAGATCTTGTAACATGAGCTGGCTAGAAATGGTAGGATGACCAGTGTGTGGTGGCAGGTTGAATAGAGTCACTCCATTCTACTTTGCCTTCTTCTTGCTTCTTATCTGCTCTAGTTGATCCAGCTTAGGATGTACCCTCTTTTGAATGATTATAGAGTGTTTGGCAGATGTTTCTTTCTAGTTAGACATGAGAGAGATAGCCTATTATCGAGCACCTTGTTGGATGACCTGGTTGTGTAGGATGAAATATATCCTTCTCGTATCCTTTCTTTCCCTGGATTTGACATGTCGAGGATCGAGATAACCCTGGGAATGGATATCCTTGGAAAGGTGTGAAGTTATCTCAGATGGAGAACTTGGCTTGGGCTCGACTTGGCTAAGTGCCTATAGTATGGCTATCACCTGTTAGGGGTTTATGATCCGCATAAGCATGACATCAGAAGGTATGCACCCAAGGAAAAGAACTGTTGTAAGATCATCTTGGGAAAGGTTCGTCAAGTTAAGCCTGATTCCTTGAATACTCCTAGCTAAGTCTCGAGTAAAAGAAGGTCCAGAAAGGATGTGCATCGGTTAGAGACAGATGAACAAGGTTTGTAATCCCTATCCAGACCAGTTGAGAATAATGCATACATGTTAAAACCGTGTTGACACGTGTTGTGCCCTTGGGAACCAATATGAAGTTGTGGCAGCCTTGCATCTAAGATGATGTGGTGTATCTTGCTATGTTGTTGCTAATCGAAATGTTTAGTTCCTTGGTTACTTGATGGCTCCTTTATGTTACATCTTAAGCAAGACATAGTGAAGTGCTTTATGAGTTTTTTTATCTGTATGCATGTGTTTATCTTATGACAATCCCTTCTGAGATACATCTCCATTGGATTAGAGGCATCCTTTATGGAAGGAGAAGGAACAATTAGAATGTATATAGCAGAAGGATAGTGATACAAGTTATGCGAAGCTTAAGTGTCGAGCCTGTGAGATCAGAGTGGCGCATTGGAAATGTAATGAAGAAGGTGATATATTAGTAAAAGGAACTGATACCTGAGTGATACAAGTTGCACAAGATGTTCTAGTATCTAAAGAGTGTTACCAGACAAAGAATGATGAGGCAGAGGGTTGACTCTGTGACTAGTACAAAGAAACCCTGTGTTGGCTCTGGAGGAAGAGAAAGCATGTTGGTCATATATCTGTGACACCCAGGAGCTTTGGGGAGTTGTATGATGTGATGTGTGAGTAACACCCATCTTCTTTCCACTCTTGATTTCGGGAATGAAATCCTTGTTAGGGGTTTATGACTTGTAAGGACCCTAACCCATGTTTTGGGCTAACCCTCTTTTCTTTTCTTACAAAAGGTGCTTAGAACCTTAATCTAATCTCTCAAGATATTTTGATATCATGTGAAAAACTTATGTTTCCCGTTTGGTCCCGTTTGGATGTTGTTTGAGCAGTGTTTGCTTGTTTTGGACCAAAGTGCAATTTACCCAAAGTAAGGGGTTATATTGCAATATGTCACATGTAGAGAATGCCTTTAGTTCTATAGCATCATTATAAAGAGAATTATTCTATGGGGCTCCTTGTGGAGGGCCTATGTTCCAAGTTTGAGCTTGGTTGGATGATGCTTGTGCTTTATGTGCTAGTTTTGGCGTAAATTGCAAATTACCCAAAATAGAGGGCCAATATGCAATTTACCTGCTCTAGAGTTTTCTTGCTTCAGTTTGGCATCACCTAGTACATGGGTGAAGGCTTGGGAACCTTGTTTGGATGATAGTTGAGGAGTGACATCTCTATATAGTTTTTATGCCTAATATGTCACATGTGCTATCTTGTCCTTTAGTGTATAAGGTAGAGCTTGGAGTTTGTATTGGTTTAGGGGGTGTGTCACCCATGGAAGATGACCAGATGCACAATACATAGACTAGATTGTATCACCAGGCCGTTCATGTGGAGTTTGGTTGGCAACAAGTGGCGTTAAGAGCATGAGCAAGTGGCATCTAAGTTTATGTGGTTATAACACCTGTCCTTTTCTACCTCTCTCTTCCTTGGTGTATATAACCCCTTTCCTCTCCACCCAAGTAACCCATTTTGTCCACCTTCTTTCCCCTTCCTATATGGAACGAGCTTGGGATCTTAAGGAAAGTCCCATGGAGCTTGGGAGGCCGAGCTCCTTGCCCATGGAGATTTCTTGCTCAAGATCTGACCTTGGTGAGTCATGCTTCTTTGCTAGCTTTTCCTTGTGCTTTCTTATTCATCTCCTTCTTCCCATCTCAGCCATGGATGGACCCTTGATGAGATTAGGCACCGTGGTTATCTTTCCCTCTTTTCTTCTTCTTGAGCTATACATAACCATGGTATTTTCTTCTTCTTCTTCTTCTTCTTCTTCTTCTTCTTTTGTTTCTTGAGGTGATGATGATGGTGCCGAAGGCATGCTTAGAGCTTTGGATGGATGATCTTCATGGTGAGGAACTTGGATTTGGTTCTTGGATCAGGAAGCTTGATGTCTTTCATGGAGATCCTCTTAAGGCAGGTTACATAACTCTTAACCATCTCTATTATGTTCACTCTCCGTATGGGCACACATTGATTCTTGTCTTTAAATCGATATCCTTCTCCATGACAGTTGTGTACGTGGAATTTGAGATCTATTCTAATGGAAATAGTCACGTTTTATTTTTTTTTTTCTTTATCTTGTTTTCCTTGTGCAAGATGGTAACGGGTGTCTTGAGGTTAAAGATGACTAACCCGATATGGTGCCTTACCCGATATGGGGCTTTGCCCGATACAGAACCTTTCCTGATATAGTACCTTGCCGGATAGGCTATGCCTTGGTTGATGGATTGTGAGCAATACCCCTCTCTCACTTTTTTGTTGAGAGGTGAGCTTAGGATCCCTTGATCCAATATGTACAGTATTGAGTCCTTAGGCAATACCCCTCTCTCACTTGGTTGTTGAGAGGTGAGCCTATACTCTATATGATGGTTGGGCGACATGTTAGTTGGCCGATATACCCTCTTGGATACCTTGGGTGACATGAGTAGACATGATTTGATGTTGATTTTTGAGCAACACCCCTCCTTCCTTGAGTTGTGAGGTGAGCTCTAGCTCTTGGCCGATATGATGATGGACGATATGATAAGTTGGTCGATATGAAACCCTAACCTTAGCTTGGACAATATAGTGCCTTGGGCGATATGGATCTCTAATTCTAGTTGCCTAATATGATGTCTTGGGTAATAGGATGCTTTGGCCGATATGGTAACCCTAACCCTAGTTGCCCGATATGTTGTCTTGGGCAATAGGATGCTTTGGCTGATATGGTAACCCTAACCCTAGTTGATCGAAAGGGGTGCCCTTGTTGTGATGATTTCTTGGGCGTCATGGTGTGTTGCCCAAGATGGTGCTTCATGGATGACAAGGATGTGAAGATGGGTGTTATGCATGGCCCCTTGATATGCTGCTCGATATCATCAACCCTAACCTGATATAAGTGTGTATGTGTATATGGCTTGGGAGACACCAGGGTTAAGTGCATGGCCGATACCCCATAAGGAGATATGATACCTTGGACAATATGCCTTTGCCTTCTCTTTGTTGGTTACCCAACATGAGTATGTGCTACACTTGATAGCTTGGATGATTCTAGGGTTGAAGGCTTGACCGATACATGTTCCGAGCCTGGGCTGTAACATCCCTGACCTGGGTTATGTACTAATCCTAGGTGTTTTGCCTAATAAAGTTGATTAGATTCTTGCTCTTATCTTTTAAAAAGTAATTAAGGCTTTTGAGGAACTTATATTTCATTTTTAGTCCTTTTTGAATAATGTTGAAACATTGTTTTGTTAATTTTGGACTAAAGTGAAAATTACCCAAGTTGAGGGGTAAACTTGCAAATTGCACATGATAAGATGTTCCTCTGATGTTGATACATCATATGAATGAATATTATGTAGTGGTATGGTTTCCACAAGCTTGGGCATCAAGATGAAGCTTGTAGAGCAATCCTTGTGCATAAAAACCTAGTTTTTGGGGTAATGTGCAATTTAGCCAAAACCTAGGGCTCAATATGCAAAATACCACCTCTAGAGGGTCTCTCATGTTTCTTGGCATCAAGTAGACCAAAGAAAATGAGAGGGGTGCCTCATTTGGATTATATTGGAGGAGAGAGAATCTTGATTTTAAAATAATCTTGATTTTAAAATAATCAAGATTTAAGCATATATATGGGACTTTAATTTAATTTAATGCAAAAAGAAATAAATTAATTGAGGAGCCCTTTAACCAAAAGTTGAAGGATGTGTTTGCAATAGTGTTGTAAGAGTTTGTGCCTTTCTTGGGCACAAAAACATCTTGGTTGAGTGGAAGCCCACCCACATTATTATAATAAAAAGTAATATCCACTAAAAGGTTGGATATTAATATAAAACTCTTTAAGGTGCTTAATTTCTTTTCCATTAATATTTGGATAATGGAGAGGTTTTGCAAGATAATGAAGGTGGATTCGTGGCCAAGATATGGAGGGGTATTCTATGGAAATTATTTTGGAATTAAAAGAAAATAATCCTCTTTTTCTCTTTCCTTGAAAATCCCTTATGTATATCTTTTTCCAATACACATAAGGATCATTTCCTTGGTTTTTCTTTCCTCACTTTTCTTTGGATGACCAAGGAAGAGCTCAGGAGCAGGAGAAGGACGACCACAACCTGTTGGTAAGGTTTTGGTCATCTTCTACCTCGGATTCATGGTGAAAACCCTAAATAAATGCTTGATTATTGGTTTTCTTCACCCGATTTCCAATCCTAGCCATCTTGTTCATCCAAAAGCTCAAGGACGGAGCTTGGACAGTTGCTGGAACTCCATACACCATTAGAGCCGTGGAGCTTGGATCTTGGGATCAGTTCTAGAGGTGGGTTTTATAACTCAAACCCTTAATCATTGCTGTTGCATCCATTACTATAATAATCGTTGGTTATTCTTTTCTTTTTGATACTCTTTTGGTTCATTTCTGAAATTCCCATGAAAAATGGTTGCTGTTCTTGGTTGTTCTAAGGAGGAAGATGATGACATCATCTTATATTTTTATCCAAGAAAAATCCCAGGTCAAATGGTCTCCTTAGTTGCTCAAACGGTTTCCTAAACTGTTTGGGAGCAAACGGTTTCAAACCGTTCAGAATGAAACAGTTTCACCCAAACCGCATGGAGGGAAACGGTCTCAAGACCGTTTGGTGGTGTTGACCAAGCGTTGAACGTTTGGAGACCTATTGAAAATAATGTAGGTTAATGACCTATTAATTATTATTGATTAACTCTAGTTGGTTCACTAGTTGAAGGTCAATCAATCACCTAAACCCTAATCGGGTTAAGTGCTGATTTCCAATTTGATTGAATTTGAAACTTGGGTTGATTGACCCAAACGGTTTCAAAACCGTTTGGGGATCACCCAAACAGACTCAAGACCATTTGGTGATCACCCAAGACCGTTTGGAGGTCTAGGGTTAGGTATGGTTGAGCAATTGAAGATCCAAAGGTATCAAGTTGAAGTATAATCGATTGCCGATTTGGTGACCAATCCTAAGGATCCAAACCCTAATTGAATGCATAGTTAATGATGATGTAATGGGAAAACGGTCTCAAGACCATTTATAGGTCATCCAAATGATCCCAAGACCATTTGGGGGTCACCCAAGACCGTTTGGAGGTCTAGGGTTGACTATGGTTTGGTGTTTGAAGGTCTAAAGGTTCTAAGTTGAAGTGCAATCAAATACTGTTTTGGTGTTCAATCCAATGATCCAAACTCGAATTGGTTGACTTGGATTTTGATGTTGACATGGGCAAACGGTCTCAAGACCATTTGGGAATCACCCAAACGACCTCAAGACCGTTTGGGGTCAGGTCATGCCCAATTTGGATGATGGTCTAATAGTTTCAAAGTAACTAGACTCACATTAATTAATGTTGAAGGATCATCGATTGCAAACCCTAATTCAATTGATTCAAACCCTAATTGATGATCAATTGAGGGTCAAATCAGTTGAATGATGACCTAAGTATCTCAATTTAAGTATGATGATAGGTCCAATTGATGATTGGTTACATGAATTCAACGATTGAAGGAATCAACATTGGAAACCCTAATTTAATTGGAGTGGTTGAGACCCATCTTGGTCCTTGCGGTTTTGAGGAGGTTTGGACCAAACGGTCTCAAGACCGTTTGGGACCAAACGATCCCAAACCATTTGATTTCATGCATTTTCAAGAGGTTACTTTAGCAAACGGTCTCAAAAGTCAACTTTGGCAAACGGTCTTCACCACCTGCTTTACTAAACGGTTTCAACCCCAGCTTTGTCAAATGGTTTCAATGGTTGTGCAAGACCATTTGGAGGTCTAAACGGTCTTAGACCGTTTGGAGGTTTATTGTGCAAGACCATTTGAGGTTTGTTTTAGTCAAGACCATTTGGAGTCTATATGGCCAAGACCGTTTGGTGGATAATTAACCAAAACCGCATGGGTACTTAAAGTGGTTAAAGGACAAAGTGATCAATTGATTAATACATGATGTAATCAAAGATGATTATAGTAACTATACCTTAATGAAGTGAGGTGATTATTACCTTTTAAATGATTAAGCATTAATGATCATGGTTATGATGACATAGCCCATGCTGTCAATTCTTCTTCAAGATTTAGTTGACTTGGCCTAATCAAGACTGAAGCAAACACCATCTTATGGAAGATGAGAGAGAAAAGACCTCCTACATGAATGATAATCATGTAGTGGACTTTGTTTACGAATGTATGTCTAATTGGGGTATGATCCATGATAGTGAGATCATGAAACCCTAATTATGAAGGTTAATGAATCATAACCCTAATTAAGGGCATTGATAGGTGAAATTCTAATATATGATGATGACATGGTCTTAATTCATGGTAATGACATAAGAAACCCTAATTCAATGTACTTTGATGATCATTCCTACTTGGGATGAATATTAAACCCTAATTATGGAATGATAAACCCTAATCTAGGGTAATGTGATGTGAATAGTAAATCCTAATTATGGGTTATGGAATGAGAAACCCTAATCTAGGGTAATGTGATGTGAATAGTAAATCCTAATTATGGGTTATGGAATGAGAAACCCTGATCTAGGGTGATGCTATATGAAACCCTAAATTAGAATGATGCTATATGAAACCCTGATGCAATGAGGTGATGTAAGACTCAATCTAGGATGATGTCATGTAAAGATACTATGACATGTGAAACCCTTGTGATGATTTAATAGCCAGTGCACCAAAAAGGGGTGTAGTTAATATAATTAAATAAGATGAAAATGTTATAAACATGAAGGGTAAGGTTGATGAACCATATGAATGGTAATGTGGATATTTTAATGAATAAGGGGCTAAGAGGCAAGATGATGCCTAGATCTTTATACAATCAACTCTATACATGTGTAACAACCTATACACCTTACAATGATTAGAATATGAAACTCTTAGGAATGATGTATGCTATACTAAATAATGATGTGGATAACATCCTAAGAGTTGAAATACCTAACATAGTTGATAATGATTTATTCCATATCAACAATACCTAATCATGGGATAAGTCTATATCACTAAAGATGGTTGGACAATTCTAATATGTGACCTATGTACTATATGATGAAAGTGACAAGTTAGTGGGTAAAGTATTAAGAAGGGAAATACCTTAATACACAGATAGCTGAATTTTTTAAGTAAGAAGGATATGAGAAGAAAGTGATGCATCATGACATGATAGATATCACATTCAACAGTTCAGGATAGACATTCCTTGATGAACCCCTAATCCAATATTCTTGAATAAGAAACACATGGAGTGTGTGATATGTAATTGTTACAATAAGGATGTAATGAACTCAATGTACTTTGATAAATGTTGTATTATATACCTTGAAAATGGGGTAAGACAAATCAATGAGTATGATGTAATCATACCATGACAAGGATGAGAAATGAACTCATGCCTTGAATTGATGATCATTAATGATAGATGATGAGAATAGTGATCATAAGCAAATACTTATGATATCTTTAAATACTCCCAAAGGTGTGGAGAAATATATTAGGGTTGAACTAATAATGTGAGCATGAAACCCTAATTAATGTAAGATTGGAAACACTAACCCTAATTTTGGGTAAAGGGAATGGAAAGCCCTAATTGACAGATAACCCTAATCCTGATAAAGGATGGTGGTGTTACTGATGTTTCATATGGTGTGACAAATGACTTACATGATTGTTATCATGTCTATTAATCATGTAGACATCATGAGATGACGAACATAGCTAGATTTGGGCTATGCCATTCATATAATAAATATGTTGAATGGCCTTATGTGCCTAATGTTGTTGTTGCTTAGTAAAAGTAACAAAATGTGTATGGACCTTATGAGTTCCATGAATAATTTGTTGCCTAGTAAAAGGTGATAAAATACTTAAGGCCTTGTGAGCCATGTGAGATACTTGTGTAACAAGTACTATGTACACCTCGGTCTGAGGACCTGAAGGTAATAGTTACCTAACAAGTGGTAACAATAATAGTGATGAATTGAGGGTATGAATACCCAGACTTGATAAGTATGATAATTATGTTATTGAGAGATGTGAACTTTTAAAGAAATGAAATGAGGGACTGAGATCCCAATGTCTTATAAAGACTGAGAAATGATTGATGAAATAGTACATATTTCTTTATAGCACTTGTTTGAATAAGTTATGTTTGAGAACTTGACTGATGCTAAAAGAATATGCTAATGTACTTAATTAATAAAGTGAAATCATATCATGTAGATCCCTGGCCATATAACCATCAGTGTCAGAACTTGTTGGATGGTGAAACGGGTGCTCCGCGACAAAACCTGAAACACATATTTTGAATATGTGGGGGTAATGGGCGAATGTATCCTGACGTCCTAATGAGGGATGAGGAAAGGTAAACATTAAACCTCTCAATCCTTCATTATTGTACCGGGATAGATGTACCACGAATCTCCCAATGATTGGGACAAATGCAGTACACATCTCCCAATAATATTACTGCCGGATCGATGGAGATAAACAAGAAATCTCACGATTGTGAAGAGAGTGAAGCACGCCACTGTAACTCTAATAGCGAAGTTGCCAGTATACCCTGGAAAGCTATTTAGTAGAGACACAAGATGTCCTGCATTTAATCTCATACTGACCGAGATAAGGGAGGTCTTGGTAGCCAACTCTACCATTGACCTTGTATGGCACCGATTTCGACTTCGCAATGGTCGGTTGGAGTATGAGCGGTATACCTCATCTCCTCAGGGTATAAGTGTGATTGTAAAATGTAATCAACCGTATAACATGTTTGCTTAAGGATTGAATACGAAAATTCATTGGCTAATGTTACATTTATTTTATGCATCTCTTGTTGATAAATGTTATTTATATTTCTTCACATTCAATGCAAGTAGAGGTGTGAATTATGAATCTACCATGAGTAGATACAATGCTCTCCTCAGGGAAGGAGATTACTTCACTCTACTCATTCAATGATTAATATTGCTGATTATACATAAGAACTCATGTTCAGTTTTAATTATTATAAACTACTATAACAATGTTTTGGCGGAGAGTTATATCTCCCACTAGGGCAATTTATAATTGTCTCACCCTCGTGGGATCCAATGTTTTTAGGTAAACGTAGAAGAAGAAACAGGAACCCAATAGCAAGAGAAAAGCAGCAACAATATAAGGGACATCAGTGATAACTCAGGTGGAGGCATTAGCTGCCAAGTTTTGTATAATTAGAGAGTCCTATGTGTTGTCTCTGTACTCTCAGGTCCTCGGAGTCAATAGTTAGTGCTTTTATCATCGACTTGAGATTTTGTATTGAACGCCTCAAAGTTATGTTGCTTATGTATAGTTTGGTAAAGCAATGGTTGTATGTAATCCTCGAGAAGAGATGTTACATGGAATGTAACTGCAAACATGGATGTATATGTAATACTATGGTTCTTGTTGTAAGAGTTTCCTGTGTTTGGATCTCGTTGCAAAAAGTTTTAATTTTTAGTGATTTTCAGTAATCCGCTGCAAATGATTCGCTTCCGCTTAAGTGAATTCTGTTTTTATAAGTTGGATGGCACATGGGCGGTATGAGGTCTTGGACGATACAAGTTGAAGGTTTGGACGATATGGTGTCATGAGTGACACAAGGACTATTGAGGCTTGGGTGAGCCAAGTAGGGCAGAGGTTGTTACACCTACATCTTGTTGATAGAGGTGAACATATATGGGGCAAGAAGGAAGTCAATTCTGGAAGGGATGACCTAGAGAGCACCTTGGTGGTTTTGGTGCTATGAGGTTCTTGGCTGACATAGTTGTGGGATGGCCTAACCCAAGAGGATTAGATGTGTTGGTTGAGCATGGAACCCAACATGCTTAAGATCTATGAGTTGTCTGATATCTAGAAGTATCACCTACCTTTACCAAAACCCAGCAACGACCAACGAACCCTCACTAAAGAGGTGTCAGGTAGGGTACCAATCCTCTTGACAGTGATGACCTTAGGTATGTTTGGGCGATATGGCCTTTGGAGGTATTCTTGCATGAAATTCTGGAGGCATGGTGCTTAGGGTTGTTGATGCCCGATATCCTTTTTAATGAAGGATTGTGCTATACTTGATATCCTTGGGTTAGGATTGGTACCCTACCCAACACCCCTTTAGTGAGGGTTCGTTGGTCGTTGCTGGGTTTTGGTAAAGGTAGGCGATACTTCTAGTGAGGGTTGTGCCTTAACCCGATAACCCTAAATGTTATCTTGAGCCTCATATGTTAGTATGTTACCTTGTTACCTTGGGCCCGTATCTTTGATCGTGATTATAAGACATGCCGAATAGGTTGTGAACATTAGTATGGGGGTTACCTATGGTTGATGATAGGTGAACCTTTGATAATGCTTGATGGTTGATCATGGTTGTATGATCCCTAAAAATGAATCCTTAAGAATGGCATGCATGATGACACAAGATATAGGGTATGGTGGTTACCCATGGTATGGTAACAATAATGTGTATTGTTTAATACACCATTTATGACATTATGGTTCATGTGTTCATAATAATGGATGACTGTTCCAATCCTATAAACCTTAATCTTAATGATATGATAATCATGATATGTTCTTTAACGATTGTATTTGGTGATCAACACTACAAAAAAGGGTCTTTAACTATAAAAAAAATTGTAGCGAAAACCCCATATTTTGTAGCTAAAGGCTTTAACTACATATTTCTTTACACATACAAGTTGTAGTATATGCTCGTATAGCTAAAGCCTTTAACTATATTTTTCAAATATGTAGTTAGATAATCCATTCTCTAAAAATTCATATGTATCTGGAAACGCAACTAGATATTGTCCTTACATATTTAAATATAAGTATAATTATAGCTAAATGTATGACTACAATTTCATATATAGTCAGTATGTAGAAAAAAACATGACGTTAATACATTTTATATGTATTTAGTGTGTAGGGAAAGGCAAAAATTACTATATGCATATATATGTAGTTGATTATGCATCTAGCTACATATGTAGTGCCATTTAGTACAGATACATATATGCTTAGCTCGACTCTCTCTCTCTCTCTCTCTCTCTCTATATATATATATATATATATATATATAGTGTATTTTGTTAGTACACAAGATGTTTTAGTAATAAAATTGTAGTATTTAGAGAAAGTTATGATCATTATTCCAACAATCTTACTTTAATTTATAATGAAACGTCGAATGTACATGGGGAGGACGTATACCTTGCCCCTATTACACAATGTGTATAAAGAAAAGTATATACATATATCAATGATTCAGTGGTCTACTAACATCTTTGTGAAAGAGTTGTGTCTTTCTCGGCCAGTTTTAACATCCTTATTGTCTTTTTCTTTTGTTCGAGCTCTTGTTGTTCGACCAACATCATCCAAAAGCACCCGAGATAAGAATATGAAAAGAACCTTCTAAGAAGAGATAGAAGGAATATCGTCCCTATGAAGTTGGTTGCTATGTTTGTAGATGCTGACAGTGGATGTTCAAATATATACATAGGTCTATGAAATGTAGCCTTCTCATAGCAGCAAAGAGCCATATCAAATTGTAACATATCATGATACATTATTGCATCTGTGGCTGTTGCTGCAGCTGTGACTGGGCGGGCTTGGGTTTCAAATGGAGATGCATCATCATGCTTCACAGGAGAGCACCTGTTGCACCGGGACTGTCTTAGATGCTTCTTATACTCTATATCTGAATTCTTGATGTTTTTAAGCTCAATCTCTAATTCAGGTAATGGAAGTTGCTCCGATGGCGAAGCTTGTACTTCTCTTAATCCCGAAAATAAGGTTTTACAAATGGCGAGGCATTAAAGATAAGGTAAAGATCATCCAAATAGTTTAATAAAGATATATAAGCATTCATACATGGCATAAATGAAGGTTTCTATGAGAATAAGATGACAAAATCAGTATCTTGAAGAGACGAGAAGTATCTAGGTAGCTCATCCATGTTTTGTTGTAGCCCAAGCATTGTATATGAGAGTTGTAAGATAGTTCACTTGCACCATTGAGGCTTGCCGTGTCTAGAATTTTCAGTCTATAACCTACACAATAAGGTCATTCATTTAGACCATTTGAAAGTACAACCCAATAACATTATTAGTTCTAAATTATACAAGATGTACAACCATCGTACTACTATGTCATATTCATTTTTATATGTAAAAGGCCTTCTCTTAACATATTACGGAAATACTTATAGATTTAATATTCATAGTTGGAAGAAAAATGAAATTATAGATATGAACTTGGTCTTTCTTTGATTTGCGGTGGATCAATTGTATCACTCATCCTACAATTTGAAACCTAACAAAATTGGTTTAATGAACAAAATAATTTAGTACATGCACCAATATACAAACATAAGAATATGTGACCATCCAATAATCCATACCATATATTGTGCAATTTTAGTGGCTTGACAGAGATCACTGCATGCACCAAAAGCATATGAGTGAAAATAGAAGGATAACCAAAAGCATCTGAGTGAATCTGAAATTAAGAACTCATAACATGTGTCATATTCTCAACAAATATCTTTTGTGTTACCTTAATATGAATGATAATATCTAAGAACCACATCCTCCCACACCTCTTCTCCTACTGCCCCACATCCTCCCCTTCCTGTTGCTCCTCTCATATGCCCTCAGCCCCATCTACTACCCCAATCTCCAACCTGACCTTACATCTACCATCGAGACTGCCCCGAACACGACCTCTCCCGTAGCGGCATCACTTCTACCTCAAAAATGACCTCTTCATCTTGGTGGCCTCATCATTGATATTTAGCTGGCTGGGATCTTTGAGAAAGACAAGTACATAAACAAAACGACAAAGATACATGCAGTACATGGAGCATATATAAACATAACAGTAACTTAATTCAACTTTAAGGAGATTATGCAGTTGGGAGCTGAGAACACAACATCGATATGGGGTTGTTTGAATTCAAATGTGCTTTATTTTGACCCATTTTAAATTGAGTTAACTAATAGTTGAAACTTAGAGCAGAAATGAAAATGTAATATGCATTTGCATATGAATGTTGCTATAATGAAAAGGTAAATGCATATTTTATATATGGTAAATTAAGAAACTATATGCATATTTTATATAAAATGAATATGTTGTTATAATGAAAATAAAACTCGAGACATATCACTTCAGCAACAAAGAGATATGTCTCATTTCCTATTGGCAGTGACTTATTTGGAATTCTTGATTAGCTTGAAACAAGATCATGTGAAAACAAAGTAACTACATGGGGATTCTACTATCTCTGCCTTGATGGATGCAAATTTGTTAACGGTTAGAGAGCGATCTTGAGATTTGCTCGTAGAGCAAGGAAGAAAATCAAACTTGAGGCATGAGAACTGGAAAACATAAAGAAAATAATAAAAAATACATAAAATAGAAAGTCAAACTCCTTTACACCTTCTTACCTTGATAGAGAATTAAAGTTTGTCAGATTTATTAGACTATCCAATAGAAGTAACTCAATAAGAGAGAGTGAGTATTTATGTGTCTTTGAAAATAAACATATGTTGTGCTTGTGGTTAGATGTTTCCTCATTAACTATTAAAAAAATTATGAGATGAAGTTGAGAAGAAGTGTCCCTCCCAACATCTATAGCCATCCACATGCACTAGGAAGAAGATAAAATGTTGATGGGAGACAGAGAGTGCTCTGTTGAACATGGAGGATTGTGGTGGGAAACAAATATTGAAACTAGTGAAATGCTACTTTGTATATATAAATTGGGATTAATGTGAAGAAAACTAGATGCTACTCGATACTTTCCCAAGTACAAAACACCAAAAAAACTTTCTACTACCATAACAAATACTAAACATCAATGAGTTTATATTAAAATAGAATACTACTTACTGACAAGGTCCAATACATATGTTTCGGTTGTACATGATTCACTTCATTTGACTGCATAATATTCAGATCTGGAACTAAGCCAAAAAAAATTTATTCATATCTTGAAACTTTGGATAGAAAAATGATGGTATGAAGAAGCAACTCCCCCATGACCTATACTTGAAAAAAGGATTATCTATTCAAACAATGTAATAATAAATTTAAAAAGAGATAATACATTTCCTTTACCCTCTTCAATTCCATTTTTCACTTCTACTCCCTCCTCAGTTGAAGTTTCAGTAGAAATTGCATCAAGTTTTTCAAGCAATGTTGCGAAGTCCTGACTACTACTTGATGATGGTATTGGAGAATGTGGCACCAAACTCATTACTCCTGCAAAAACTATTGCAAGGAATAGGGTGACTAGCAAGTAGATCTAATGGGTAAACCAATATAATGAAGCCATAATAACAATGTTTCCTTTTTTCAAAATACCTAGATCTTAAGGAGTCAACTGCAACCAATGATACATACTCGTGCAAATAGGAACAATCCTACTGCAACACATGAACGGGGATGAGTTTAACACACACATATAGTTGTATACATAAAGTGGACACTTACCACAACCATCAGGAGTCCAGGATATGACATCCCATATGATAACAATGCTTTTAAAATATGATATCCCATTCAATAATGCCACTGATGATGCTTTTGTTGGATTTTTCTTTTGATAATTCTCCTGTAAATTCACTGGGCATTAAGTAAGCTCTATGTTGTCTTGGATTTGATTCAATCTCCATTTGGATGGACTATCCACTAGGTGGTTCTCCTACTTTTGAATGTGCCTCAGTGTTGTTTGTGTGGTGCTTGCTGATTAGTATCCAATTTTGATGCATATGCTTCTGTATTTTGTTAGGAATGCGATATCATGGGTGATGTATAAGTGAGAATCTGTCTCCAAGTTATTATATTATCAGGTGGCTCATGCATTATCACGGTCTCTGCTTAAACATAATTGTTGCATCATTTTTTCTCATCCTCTCCTCCCTATTTTTTACTAGTAGGAGACAACAAAACAATCCATAAGGAGAACTCAAGGCTGTAAGCACTCTAGCACTGTAAGGCTATTAGCACTCTAAAACCAATGCCTTAAACCATAAGGATAAAATAAGATAAAAGATCACATCAAAGAGAAGCAGCTGGAAAAAATCAATTCCTGCTCAAAATAGATCCGAATAAGGCACCAGAACAACAAGGAGGTCATCAAATGCTCAAACACTTGGTCAAAATATTTCATCTTGAAAAGCATGTAATCCAAGGCTTGCAAGAAACATTAACTATTAGCTTCCAATGATCGTAAATCATGTCAAAGCATTATGAAATGCTTCTGCAGTAGACTAGGGGAAGTAAACTCTAGAAGAAGACTGCTGCAACTAGTGCAAAATTCTTCAATATGAAGTCAATACAGATATTAATCAAATTTCACAGGCTTAGGCTTCTATGAAAAATGAATTTCTACCTTTTGTAAACTCCATGATCCCTCATATGAGTTATATATGAATCTGCAAACTGAAGCACATGAACCAAAACAATGCATTGGTTTATGGACAGACCAGTTTTGCTCGCTTTGATTGAAAAATACAAGATTGATTACGCCAAACCCCTAACCTGAGTCCAGGCTGCTAGCAATTGTATTGAATGTTTTAAAAATTAAAGTAGACCACCCTTCTCAGTAAACAAAACCACAGATACATCGGGTTTGGTTTGGAAATTTCATTCAGTTTTCTATCTAGTCATGGTTATTCTTAATCAATCACATTAGTAGAAGAATATATTTACCAAGCTTTGTTACATGGATACTAGTGTGGGTATTGTACATCAATGGTTATAGGTATATAGAAATTTTGAAGACTTAAGGATGTAAATATACACCTATGAATCATGATTTAAAAACATACTCAAATTGATAAAGCAATGTTAATAATTACAGGAAGTGTGCACACAGAGTCAAAATAGGTAATACATGTTGTACCCAATCACAATTTCAGTTGTCTATTAACTGTTGGTTGTCTAAATGAATGTTTAGTTATGCATCAGATCAATTAGATATTAAATTAAACTGGGAAAACGTGTACTAGAACTGGACTACCCAGCCATTCCTGTCTTGTTTATAAGTAGCTCGTATTCAAAAATACCATGTAGTATCCACAGTAGTACATGTACAAAGGCACTACAGTCATTATCATAGATGGAGAGCCAGCTCCAACTGTGAGAATTAGAACTAAACAAAGCCTTACAGAAAGGTCTATTAGAGCGTTGAGTTGGATACCATCCAAAAATATATAGAGATTTTGGCACTTACTGCTTGTACAATGCTTGTGATGGAGATCCTGTACATGAAAAAAAACTGATAAGGCTTTAATGTAAATCAGTTTCAGATATATGAATAGGACAAAAGGATAAAAAATTTAAAGAAGAAAAAGGACTAACCGTGGCTAGATTGAAATCAATAAGATAGCCTTTGTTAAGCACCCGGGAGAAGAGGAAATATCCAGGTTTAACATCTCTGTGTACTACACCCTGAATAGCCAAGCAACAGAAGTAAGGAGACTATATCCGAGGAAACTAAACTTAAGGACAAAACATATGTTCTACCTACTTATGCAGGCTGGAAAAGGCTTTGAACATACAATAACCATACCATTGGAGCTCTATCAAGTCTATGTCTTCTTTTAGTAACTGCATTTGTAATAAAATGTCAGTCGAGTTAATCAGACAATTTAAAACAACAAAATAAATTACCTCCAATCTATCATGTGCCACATGCTCCAAAATAAAACACTCAGAACTTCCACTTTTAAACAATCCTTCAAACTTAATAACAAAGCTCCTTCCACTGCACAAAATGTTATTATTAATAAACCAACAACACTCATTCGTTGAAAATGATAGTTATATAGTGACAGGTTCGAAAAAAAAAATACTTGCCCAAATCTCTCCAACATCTTTGACTCATTTTGGACATGGGATGAACGAGCATTGATATGAGGGCCTACAAAATTAAGAGAATTTCAACTCCTAATTCATCATATATTGCAAGAATATACGGCCAACTTAGGTGCCAAATTACAAGCATGTTTGAACATGCACATACAGATAAATAATTGGGAGCTTACAGGTTCTAATTTTGCATCGAGCATATAGATTACTAGAAAAATAAAAAACACATTATATCATTTTCTATAGGTGTTTATATTAGTTAGAAAGGAAGTAACTAATAATGCTATTTGTACCGCAAGTGTTATTTTCGCAGCAAAACAAATATCTGAGATGACATATAGCTTGTATTACAGACATAGAGCTAAGTAAATATACTTTGTTTAGGGTGCGGCTGGTTTTTTATAAATGGCTAATCACATTCTGGAAGGGTGATGTCTGCCATTATTTTGCTTGATTCTCTTAAAAGTGGATCCACTGGTTGTTCTATGAAGTCTTAACTCTGTAGGTATAAATAGGGCAAGCTCTTGATTTCTGAAGCAAAAAAAGCAAATCACAAGCTATGACTCATGATAAGCAGAAACTGCAACTCTAAAAGGCAGTTTCAATTGATACAACTCCAAAGATAAGTTGTCCTCCTTCATGCCTCCACATGTGGCTTCTCTTCATCGCAACTACTGTAGGTTCCTGCATCCTAAGAGTAACTCCACATGTTTTGATTGCTACTTGCTGTGGGAAGCAACCAGTAGACCACAATTTGCCAATACTCTGACATGATATTGGCTGACACACACTTGATTGCAAATATTTTGCCATCATTCTTCCTTTTAGCTCTATAAACAGTACCATAACCACCTGCACAATATAAATCAGGTTGCAATTACAAAATGAACCAATGCATTACTATGAGAATTGAACAATATTGTCAGGTAATCAGTTCAATATGCTTTCCTAATACCTGAACCTTCTTCTTCTTCAACTATAAAGGAATCAAATAGGGGAGGCCTCGTAGATTCTGGGAACTTCTGCAAACGAATCAGAGTCCAGAAATAGATGAAAATTGTTCCATTGTTGCAACACTGATCTCACATAGTAGATGAAAATCTGATCAGAACACAAATGACGAAAGAAACACTTACGTTTACTTTGGTATCAGTGTCAACAACAATGTCTTTCATATGCTCATTCTACACCAACATAATCAGGAGCGTAGACAGCTTCATCTCAACAGAGATGTTTCTGAGCAATGGTGGATGTGGGAGGAGCAGTGGTCAATCCCATCCTAGAAGGCATGTGGTCTACAGACAATGTTAAAATGTCACTGCTGATAGAATCTATAAAAATTATAGAAATTCATGATTAAGACAATGTTCAACTTGAAAAAAGATAGTTAAGTGAAATCACCTTCATTGTTACCTAGGGTGGCTGAAGCATGCGACATGGTACTAGTATCATCATCTAGAAGCAATCTGCTACTTGTACATTGATAACAACTACCAGAAGTTGCCTCTTCCTCATCCTTCCTTTGACAGGTTTCTAACTTAACACAGCAGCTATCATATTTATCTAAGAAGTCGTCCCTATGTGCAGGCTTGGCATCAATTGTAGTTTCTTGATCTTCTATAGATGTTACTTGTTCTAACTCTACAGACTTCCTTCTAATGGTGTTAGAAGTGGTAGAGCAAAATTTTCTACCATTGTCTTTGTCCAATCTTCTCAGTTCACAAGAAGCTGTAGTCAAGTTTTTAAATCCATTGTTCAGCTTGTTGTCCAATGGTTGTTTCAGACCATTTTTAGGTATGGCTCTTTCTGACTCAGCATTAGAATCAAGTAAAGTGCCCTGTTCATTGAATGAACAACCAATGTGGTCAGAAATCAGAGTCATAATTATTGCAGTATTGTTTTTCAAGTTATCTGGCTTGTCCATTGTAACACTGGGGTTTAAGTCAAAAAGTAAAACTCCCAAATTTTCATTGTCATTTGGATCGTTGGTGATGCTTTTCAGTTGCAAAATATCATAGAAGAAATTATTTTTGGATACAAATTCAACAGTGTTGATTGAAACTACACCCTGACAATAATAAATATAAGAAGAGGTGATCAAAATCATATTCTACACACTGTTTACCAACTTCTTGAGAACATGCTTAAGCATTGGCAGCAATTATATATATCATTTTTCCTAGATAGTTTAATAGTGCATCTATTTCTCGTGATACTATATTTGAGAGTTTCTATTTTCTCTAGGTCTGTGATGTGAAAATCTTGTACCACATTACTAGGGCAAAGGCTGTAGAACATACATGCTTGGCCCAAGTACGTTACAAATTACAGTCAATGTTCTACATGCTTTTTTGCAACTTTTAAAAATAAAAGTTACATTCATACAATTAAATCGAAGGTAGAACTTCCAACTCATTGTTCCTTTGTCATGTAAACTGCTTAATATGCATCATGTCTATTATTTCAAAGGTATAGAAATGCCAATGTTACCTATCAAATCTAATAATATTGTTATTGAGCTTCAATAGTGTGGTGCTTCTTTTAAAATCTACAATTTTTTCGCTAAACTTAATTTAAAGGAACTCATGTGGATTTAAAAACCATTTGAGGATTAATAACAGATTTCTAACATAATAAAGGACTTACTGAGAGTGTGTAAAGCTAAACTATGTTTGAATTATAGGTTACATTATATGCTAATGGCACGATGTTATTATCTCAAGGGATTTATGCCACCCAAAATGAAAGGTTCCATGTAAACCACAAAACCTAAGGAGGCACTGTCCTCTATAACGCCTACAAATTTAGATCAACTGTGAGTAGACTTGAGGCATCCATCAAAAATATAATTACATATCAATGTCTACATGTTTCTTATTACAGTAAACTATATAATTATATCCCTATAATATTAGGATTTACACACCACTAAAGGTCATCTTCAGTCAGTAATAGCTCTTGCAAGTGGGTGTACACAGTGTACAATGTAATATTCCACTCAAGATAGAGCACACATATTGAACATGCAAATCTTGGAAACTAAAGAAGACAAATTAATAGAATTAAACCATTTGGTAAACTTATTGGATCATAGGAAAATTTTAGAATGGAGCCATTTCGTAAACTTATCAGATCATAGGATTTAATAAAAGGCATGTATATAATTCTGATTCTCTAACTTTACACTAATAAAGAACCCACCAATCATCATGTGCTTCATAATATCATTAAATCTGAATCATGATAAATTCCATACCATAACACTAGGAATCCAAGAAGTATAGGAAGACAACATATGCACAATGCATGAACAAAAATGGAGAGGAAGTTAGTGTTTTTAAAGGGAAAAAAGTGATCTATTACATAAAAAATTAAGTAGCATGGATAAAAGATTGAAATAAGTTAAATAATATAGGCACTCAATCTTTTAGTCTTCAATAGAAATACCTTTCGGGAAAGTCAATTGACCCATCCAAGAATTTGATTTGTAGTTAGCAAGAGACAAAAATCATCATTTCCATGGTTCTAATTTTTGACAGTGAGGTCATAGGTATTTCCAAGATAGTCTAAACCCATTTCATGCACGAGACCCTCCACCACAAGATAACTGCTGTCAGTATTTCCCATAGCATAGATGATCAATTTTATATGGAGGATAAAAAAACTTGCATGTCATACATTCTGGATACTGAAGTACAATGACAATATGAAAGGTTCATATTATCTGAGACACTCACATTCTCTAGTGTGAGTTAACTGGGGCAATATGAATATGCAGATCACCTTTTTCCCATCTTCTTATGCTGATAAACAAATTATGATAGCAGAACTTTTGACATGTGGGTGATTGCATACTATCTCAGACTGTAAGGTCAGAGTGGGATTCCATGAGTGAACTTCAAAATATCAGGCAACCATGTTCTACAAAGAACAAGATATTCAATGGATCAACATAGTATTGATGAAAAATTCAAATTATATTGGGGAGTTTAAAATTAAAAATTAAAAGAAGCAACATACTAAATCTTATCCATGTGAACGGTCAGCATTACAATCTGACAACTCATATTGCAAGGTATCTTTTTGGGTCACATAAGCCTAGGACGTTTATTGATACCAAACTTTAGATACACCAGTGCACCCCCTAAACATACAAGACAGAAGCCCCGACTCCATATAGAGGAACCAAGGACACCTAAACTACTTAGTGGCTAACACGCTGCAAGATAACAATCTCAGACTACTAATGCAATTCACCGTACAAACAGGTCAGAGCTCATAAAAGACATACTATATCAGAACTAAGCAAGAGGCCACTCAAACAAAGGAGCCAAAAGGAACTGGCCAACTATAAATGAATGGCACAACAAAAACAACCGCCATCCTACAGAGAAGATGAAACCATCTATAAACCCAGATCAACTTATGGATCTCGTATAGCATCAATTAATGTGTCAAGATCACAACTGGATATATCCATGCGCTTGGGTTTCTTCTTCAACCTGAATTTAGATCCCTCACCCCTAATCTTGTATAAATCAAACAGACCAGGTTTAGAAAATCATAGGCCTTCTGAAGCGTCTCCATCTTCCAGGTCAGACTAGATCCTTCTATTCTTTTCATAGTTGAGAGAGAAATCATAACTCTGCCATATTATGTTTGCATCCCCTAGATCCATGTCCTAGAACCCAATAGGCTATGAACCATTCATCACATACAATACCAAATCAAGGTTAATACTGCATTCATTAACCTTCATTCGAGATTGGTGATTGGTCATTTTGTGTTCATCAAAATAGATGACGATTTCCCTACCTTATCCATTCAAACTATCAATGATCCAAGGACCTTAAATATAAATCACCAGGACCTTAGACGGGGAACCAACTAGAGGTTGTTGCGACTGCACCATTGATAGAATCTTAGAATCCCCTGGAGAACGTTGTGGAACAAGATGTCTTTTGCAATGCATAGGGTGTGTCCCTTAATGATGCATTTTCTCAGCATGTTGCCACAGTTACAGATGCACGAGACCTACAGCCAAAGAAAAATGTAGAAAAATAGAATTGAGGTGGGTGTACAAAAAGAAAAAGGAAGAATAAAAAAAGTAAAACACCATGGGGATATGATTCTTGACCTTTATGGCCCAATATATGTTCTTACCTGATGTGTGGTCATTTTACATGCTTGGATTCTTGTGTTTAGATTCTGTCAGCTTGATCGCCTCTTGTAGTTTCTCTACCTCAATGAGGTGGTGATCGTGGATGAAGGGATGTAGTGCCTCTGGGTACCGTTTGGGAAACCCATATGAAGCTGGACTAAGAAAAATGCAGAGTGAAGGTGTATGCCAAGGATGATGACAACACAGTCAATGGGGCTCCATCACCACCCGTACATCGCACGAGTAGTGTCCTTTAGAGCCCCAATGCATCAACTGTCAAAAAGTAAAAGATGAGGAATTTTACATCATCAGAACTGGGCACGAATGATTGGTTGCTCCTATGTTAGGCAGAATCTGAGCCATCGTTACCATCCCCAATCGACAATTTTTGAGAATTGGGTGAGAAAGATTGTGTGATGAGGAACCTCAGTACTACTTCCATGGTCCAGGCTGTCCAGCCTCCTGCCCCCTCCATCACGGCAGATGATTGTGGCTTCACTACAGAGGATCGAGAGGTGAGGATGGGGAAAGATGAGAAAGGATTTAAGGATAAGGACGTGGATGTGCATGCGGAAGCGAATGATACAACAGAGGAGAAGGGAGAGGAGGAAGAGGTATAGGAACATGAGCAAGATGAGATGTTTGATCAGATCTATGAGTCTAGGAATGGTTGAGAGAAACAATTTCTAGAGGGGAAAGTAGTACCAAATACAAAACAATGTCAATGGAGGGAGATTTGGGTGTGGAAAGCGGGATACAAATTCTTGGCTGGGAAAATGGCTACATATTTTTATTACGCTTTTAATATATATAAAGAAAATATTTTTTGACTACATATAATGTAAATGTATCTAAATTAAATTTAGTTAATTCTTGTCTTTTTAGTAGTGCAAGTTATCTCTTTGCTATGCTCCCTAACCATGCAGGTATTATCAATTGAATTCATAGCCAGGTAAGAGCTATGATGATTATATCACTATGTGCCTTGTGTGGAATTTGGTATATGAGAAATATCTGAGTAATGATGATGCGCCTTGTTGATAAGATAACATGTATCACCATATGATGAGAAAGGTCTGGTGACCTGATAAAGGCTGAGTGCCTGATTGAGGTTTTATCCTCTAGTTGTGATATGAGGGATTGCTATCCCATGATGATGTATGATGATGAAGCCTTGAGAGGTAGTAGCATTATGATATGAGGGATTGATATCCCATGATGATGAAGCCTTGAGAGGCAGTAGAATTATGTGATGAACTGAGGGATTGATATCCCATGGCAATATGATGATTGTTAAGGGCATTGAGAATAACAGTAACAGTGTGACACAAGATAATGGAATTTAATGTTGTTTATGTTTTATATATGGTTGCTTAATACAACTTGGTTGCCCCAACAATTCACTTAAAATGCATTAACTAATTACATATGAACCTATCATGTAGTTGCCCTGTCCATAGATCCATCATCGTCGGTAATTAGGTAATGGTGAAATGGGTTCTCCTGTGGGTTAACCCGGAGCGCATATTGTTGAATATGCGGGGTTTCTCCTAGCCAAAAATAGGAGAGTTAGAGTGCAACTTCGTTTTTAGACTCAAGATATGTATAAGAGCATGGTCAATAGGCCCATGGCTCAGTGTGATGGAGCATGAATGCATTCATGGCTCAGAGAGCACGATGAACTGGTTCGTGGCTTAGATATACTAGCGCCGAGACCTGTACCAAGGCGAGCTAGAGAAAGGGTATCCTGCGGAGCTGACCCTGTAGCTGAGGCCACTTAAGCAAGAGACTACAGTCCTACTTTAGATATCGTGCACTGACCATAAGGAGGTGAGGTCGTAGAGTCCGGCTCTTCCATTGACCTTGTATGACACCAGTTTTGGGCTTCCCAGCCGAAGGTTGGATTTGAGCGGTACGACTCACTTCCTCAGGGCATAATAGTAATTCATAATCAAGCCATATAGTATCTTTGCTTAGGCCAAATACAAAACATTGGTTGAGGCCTTGGATGATGTAAGCTTTCTCATATGCTTATAAAAGGTCTTTGTATAAGTTTTCATATACATGTTCTTCATATTCCTTCTTGCATAATTGGTTAGCTATTATCAGTTGGTTAGTTTGATCTATCTATTCAGTTATCTGTGATAATAAAAAAGTTGGTAGAGGGTTATGTTTCTTGCTGGGACTGTGAGTCTCACCCTACTGGTTAATAACCCTTTTTAGGTGGACGTGCCTAGTGAGATGAAGATCATGTGGTGGAGATGATATGCAGAGGTATCATACCTGGTGGAATAGATAGTATTTAGCAATAAAGTCCTATCTGTCGTCCCTGTACACTTAGCTCTTCAGGAGAGTTTTTCAATGTTTCTGATAAGATGATCAATATGTGGCTTTTGGCTTTTGTACATTGATGTAATAAATCAGCATTTGGAACAGTTCTTTCATGTAACGAGATGATGGGAAATTATGTTGTAGCACCTTGAAAATATGGTATGAAAAGAAAGTGTTGGCTCAGATGCAATGTGTCTCATCTTATGGTACTTGTTGTAAATCGGTTTTAATTTCCCATGATTTTTGGTAATCCGCTGGTTAGTATGTAATCGTGTTTTGTTCGAGATGGGATGTTTCATTTTTTTGCAAAATGTAAACAATTGATCTTCACCTCATACTATAATTTGGATACATACAAATTTTGAGCCCATTTGGATGAGTGTAAGTCACTCATCCATGGGCAACAAAATCGACGTGCGAAACTAATTTGAAATGCATAATTTTTGCAGTCTTTATAACATGATGTGTAAATGTCCAAATGTGCTCAAATTTTATGTATGAACTATTCACAATATGTTTAAGAAGATCAACAGATTATATTTTTGAAAAAAATATTGCATCATGAAAAATTACTTGAGTGTATTCTGCTCTGAATACACTTGAGTGTATTCTAGCCTGACTATATATAGAGTCAGGCTAGAATACACTCGAGTGTACAGATCACACGAATACACTCAAGTGTGTTTGCATATCAAGAATATTTTTTGCAAAATGTAAACCATTGATCTTCACCTCATACTATAACTAGGCTACATACAAATTTTGAGCCCATTTGGATGAGTGTAATTGACTCATCCACGGGCAACACAATTGACACATGAAACTAATTTGAAATACATAATTTTTGCGGTCTTTATAACATGACCTATAAATGAACAAATGTGCTCAAATTTTCTGTATGAGCTATTTGAAATATGTTTAAGAAGATCAACCAATTATATTTTTGAAAAAATATTGCATAATGAAAAACTACTTAAGTGTATTCTATCCTGACTATATATAGAGTCAGGCTAGAATACACTCAAATGTACAAATCACACGAATACACTCAAGTGTGTTTGCATATCAAGACAATTTTTTCAAAATGTAAACCATTGATCTTCACCATCATATTATAACTAGGCTACATACAAATTTTGAGCCCGTTTGGATGAGTGTAAGTCACTCATTCAAGGGCAACAAAATCGACATGCGAAACTAATTTGAAATGCATAATTTTTGCGGTCTTTATAACATGACCTATAAATGTCAAAATCTGCTCAAATTTTGTGTATGAGATATTCACAAGATGTTTAATAAGATCAATAGATTAGAGTTTTGAAAAAAATATTGCATCATGAAAAACTACTTGAGTGTATTCTGCTCTGAATACACTCGAGTGTATTCTAGCCTGACTATATATAGAGACAGGCTAGAATACACTCGAGTGTATAGATCGCACGAATACACTCAAGTGTGTTTGCATATCAAGACTATTTTTTGCAAAATGTAAACCATTGATCTTCATCGTCATACTATAACTAAGCTACATACAAATTTTGAGCCCATTTGGATGAGTGTAAGTCACTCATCCAAGGGCAACAAAATCGACGCAAGAAACTAATTTGAAATGCATAATTTTTGCGGTCTTTATAACATGACCTATAAATGTCCAAATGTGCTCAAATTTTGTGTATGATCTATTCACAATATGTTTAACAATATCAATAGATTGTATTTTTGAAAAAAATATTGCATCATGAAAAACTACTTTAGTGTATTCTGCTCCGAATACACTCGAGTGTACAGACCGCATGAATACACTCAAGTGTGTTTGCATATCAAGACTATTTTTTGCAAAATGTAATCCATTGATCTTCACTATCATACTATAACTAGGATACATACAAATTTTGAGCCCATTTGGATGAGTGTAAGTCACTCATCCAAGGGCAACAAAATCGACACGCGAAACTAATTTGAAATGCATAATTTTTGTGGTCTTTATAACATGACCTATAAATGTCATATATATATATATATATATATATATATATATATATATATAGTCAGGCTAGAATACACTCGAGTGTACAGATTACGCTGTACACCCCAATGGTGTTTGCCTATCTAGACCATGTTTTTCTAAAATATAATCCATTGATCTTAATGGTTACAATAATAATATGACACATACAAATTTTGATCTCATTTGGATGAGTGTAAGCCACTCATCCAAGGGAAACAAAATCGACGCACAAAACTAATTTGAAATGCCTGATTTTTGCATCCTTTAGATGCACAAACTATAAGTGTCCAAATGAGCTAAAATTTATTATATCATATGTTCTTAATATATTTAAGAAGATAAATGATTTAGATTTTTCAAAAAGTTATTGCATTTTCAAAAATGATTGAGGTGTATGGTGCCTTCGGTACACTCAAGTGTTTTCTAGCCTGACTTATATATATATATATTCAGGCTAGTGTACACTTGAGTGTACTAGAGGCACCGTACACCTCAGTAATTTTTAAACATGTGATAAATTTTTGAAAATATAAACTATTGATCTTATTAAATATCTTAAGAACATATTATATAATAAATTTCAGCTCATTTGGAAACTTTTAGGTGTTGCATCTAAAGGAGGCAAAAATTATGCATTTCAAATTAGTTTTGTGTGTCAATTTTGTTATCCTTAGATGAGTGACTTACACTCATCCAAATGAGCTTAAATTTTGTATGTGACCTATTATTATTGTAACCATGAAGATCAATGGATTATATTTTGAAAAAATATGGTCTAGATAGACAAACACAACTGGGGTGTATGGCGTGATCTGTACACTCGAGTGTATTCTATCCTGACTCTATATTAATATATATAGTCAGGCTAGAATACACTCAAGTGTACAGATTACACGAATACACTCAAGTGTGTTTGGATATCAAGACTATTTTTTTGCAAAATGTAAACCATTGATCTTCACTGTCATAGTATAACTAGGCTACATACATATTTTGAGCCCATTTGGATGAGTGTAAGTCACTCATCCAAGGGCAACAAAATTGACACGCGAAACTAATTTGAAATGCATAATTTTTATAGTCTTTATAACATGACCTACAAATGTCCAAATGTGCTCAAATTTTATATATGCGCTATTCAAAAGATGTTTAAGAAGTTCAATGGATTAGATTTAAAAAAACATTTGCATCATGAAAAACTACTTGAGTGTATTCTGCTCCGAGTACATTCAAGTGTATTCTAGCCTGACTCTCTCTCTCTCTCTCTCTCTCTCTCTCTATATATATATATATATATATATATATATATATATATATATATATATATATATATATATATATATATATAGAGAGAGAGAGAGAGAGAGAGAGAGAGAGAGAGAGAGAGTGAGAGAGAGAGAGTGAGAGAGAGAGAGAGAGAGAGTCAGGCTAGAATACACTCGAGTGTATTCGGAGCAGAATACACTCAAGTAGTTTTTCATGATGTAATATTTTTTTCAAAAATCTAATCTGTTGATCTTCTTAAACAACTTGTGAATAACTCATACGCAAAATTTGAGCACATTTGGACATTTATAGGTCATGTTATAAAGACCGCAAAAATTATGCATTTCAAATAAGTTTCGTGCGTCGATTTTGTTGCCCTTGGATGAGTGACTTACACTCATCCAAATGGGCTCAAAATTTGTATGTAGCCTAGTGATAGTATGACGGTGTAGATAAATGGTTTTGCATTTTGCGAAAGAATAGTTTTGATATGCAAACACACTTTAGTGTATTCGTGCGATCTGTACACTCGAGTGTATTCTAGCCCGACTCTCTCTCTCTCTCTCTCTCTCTCTCTCTATATATATATATATATATATATATATATATATATTAGACATTTATAGGTCATGTTATAAAGATTGAAAAAATTATGCATTTCAAATTAGTTTCACGCGTCGATTTTGTTGCCCTTGGATGAGTGACTTACACTCATCCAAATGGGCTCAAAATTTGTATGTAGCCTAGTTATAGTATGACGGTGAAGATTAATGGCTTACATTTTGCAAAAAATAGTCTTTATATGCAAACACACTTGAATGTATTCGTGAAATCTGTACACTCAATTGTATTCTAGCCTAACTCTATATATAGTCAGGCTAGAATACCCTCGAGTGTATTTGGAGTAGAATACACTCAAGTTGTTTTTCATGATGCAATATTTTTTTCAAAAATCTAATTCGTTGATCTTCTTAAACATCTTCTAAATAGCTCATACACAAAATTTGAGCACATTTGGACATTTATATTTCATGTTATAAAGACCCCAAAAATTATGCATTTCAAATTAGTTTCACGCGTCGATTTTGTTGCCCTTAGATGAGTGACTTACACTCATCCAAATTGGCTCAAAATTTGTATGTAGCCTAGTTATAGTATGATGGTGAAGATCAATGGTTTACATTTTGCAAAAAATGGTCTTGATATGCAAACACACTTGAGTCTATTTGTGCGATCTATACACTCGAGTGTATTCTAGCCTGACTCTATATATAGTCTGTCTAGAATACACTCGAGTGTATTCGGAGTAGAATACACTCAAGTAGTTTTTCATGTTGCAATATTTTTTTTTCAAAAATATAATATATTGATCTTCTTAAACATCTTATGAATATCTCACACACAAAATTTGAGCACATTTGGACATTTATAGGTCATGTTATAAAGACCACAAAAATTATGCATTTCAAATTAGTTTTGTGCATCAATTTTGTTGCCCTTGGATGAGTGATTACACTCATCCAAATGGGCTCAAAATTTGTATGTAGCTATTATAGTATGACAGTGAAGATCAATGGTTTACATTTTGCAAAAAATAGTCTTCATATGCAAACACGCTGAATTTCTTTTCAGCAAGTCTCACATTGTGCTTCTCGCTTTCTTCTCAACTTTGCTTTTGATTTTTTTTTTTCATTTCTAATTTTTTTCTGCATCTCATCTTCTTAATTTCAAGTGTAAGAATCCACATGGAAAAGGTGAAAATGCATGTAATGGTGGAATGAATGCACTATATGAATTATGTTATGCAAGCTAAAATGGTATGCAAGACTATCAATGACCACGAATGCAAATTTTTTTTTCTTTTTGTGTAAGTAAACTACCTTATATGATACGTAATGCAATCAAAGAAAAATAGTTTGGAGTACTCAAGAATTTTGAGGTGGTGAGTCAAATGAATGAATGGAAAAGATAGAATCACACAACAAGAGACAACACCTTTCATTATATTATGATGTGTCCCTCTTAAATGACATGTGTTCAGGGCGATCTAAGGGATTATTTCTCATATATTCATTTAAGATCTCATTATGGTTTGGTCAGTTTAGGCTCAACATCTTCATCATCCACATTTCATTATTGAAAAAGACTTTCTTTTATGTACCGTGTCCTAAAGCTGACTAATTCAAACACTTCCTCAGAAGGTGTTGTAGAAGGATGTTACAACTCAAACTTTTAAAAACATGACCTTCATTTTCATTTAACACCATAGAGTACAAGCAATCAAGATTGAAACCATGAAAATTTTCAACTCCACCATTAAACTAGATAGATGTGGATCCTACTTGCACAACTAAAAATAAATCAAACTAACTAACTAAAATAGCAAAACAAAATGAAAATAAAGATAGAAACTAAGATAAAACTAGGATAGAATGTTGTTCCAGCACCCCCCCAATCTTGAATACAACTATGTCAGCATAGTCAATACTCTCACCCAAGAGGTGGAACAGCGGTACCATGGATCATAACGGTGGAGGTGGCATGGTCGGGTCATGCGTAGGGAATATCCCCTGAAATGATAGATTAGATGGAGGCATCAGCAGCGGCTGTGGATACTCTATGAAGTAGCCATGGTTCCAATAGTTATCGTAGAACGACTATTGGTACTGCTTAATCCTCTATAGATGTGCATGAAAGTTCTCCTGGTTGGCCAAGAATAGACATTCATTCTCAAAGATGGCCTGCTGGTTCTCGTATAGCCATCCCTGAATGTATCACACACTGACTAGGGCCTCCTGGTACTACTGCTACCCAGTCTGTATCTACTGTAGCATCCCGTACATTCCCTACATGTTGTATGGGTCAGTCTCCTCCTGAGAAGGGGGTGGGGATGAAGATGTCAAGGCTGCATTAGTGTGGGCCCGCTTGAATGGGATTGGTCACCGCGTGATGGGGATGGTGGGATCCACCTCCTCATCCTCGTCGTTGCTGTCGTCGTCGTCCTCGCCTCCATGATGTGCTCTCACCGGGTCTTCTTCCTCACCTTCATTGAGTGGCCACCTGAGGTTCTCCACCCCATGAAGGTTAAAGATAGGGTCAGGGATGATGTGCTCCCTGAAAACACCTCCCTGGTTGCAATGCGCATAGATGACATCGTGATTGCTGTGCAGTAGATGTGCCTTGTGGAAGTGCAGGAGGTCCAACTTGGACGTGTCCTCCAAAGGCTAGAGTGTAGACAAATCCAAGTCTAGATGAAGTGCAATGGTGGTGATAAGGTCTCCAAATAGAATCAGACCCTTCCTCTTCACATTATGTCTCATAGATAACATGTGAAGTAGCATAAACAACCCAAAATTCATAGTCTCCCCACCCAATAGTCGGTAAAAGAAATAAAGATCAACATGCTGGACTTTACCTTGTGCTTGACTTGACCGGGCAAAGATGGTGTTGATGCAGAACCGGTGTAGTATCCGAGAAAATGGGTGCTCAATGTCAGACACTGAACTGATGTACCAATTGATATGGTAACCAATTGACACCTCTGTCAGTTGCTCCCATGCTAGATCATAATCAAAATCTGATGGCATGGAGTGTTCTGGTACTTGAGGCCAGCCGAAGATATCGTTGAAGGCACACAATGTGAGGGATTAAGTGGTGCTGAAAAGGTGAAAGTTGACCCGGCCTTCTCTCCACTCTCCGCCTACCGTCTGCTCAGGAGCGACAATAACGTCCAGAGATGTCAGGGATTCCAAGACAAGAGTTTGATAAGTCTGCCAGTCATCAAAGAAAGGATTGTCTCCCTCCAGTTCCTGCTGCTGACACACATAACACATCTTGTTCGTAAAACCAACTATCTTAAGAAGATTGTGATCACCATATCATGTTGGTATCACCTTCTTAGTCTAGAGTTCCTCGTACATCCTCCTTGTTTCTGCATTCTGGTATTGGATGCGAGCTAGTCTGGGAATCATGATGAAGAATAAGAGTGAGGATACGAGAATAGAGCTCAAAGAAGTCCACTGGCACCTGTGGTAACTGTGCTCTGGAAGATAGGAGAGGTGGATGCCTGAGACTGTGAATGAAAATGACTCCACTTCCTCCCTTCTTATAGCTGCTCACGACACTGTCAGTACTACTGATAGGAGAGTCAGTGGTATTGAGTTGCGGAGCACAATCCGTGGTCGGTGCTTGTGACGCTTATGATTGGCTGACATGATGTGTGCATATCACCCTTCATTAGTGATACCGATGGCACTGTCGGTAGTACCGACTTATGCTGTAGATCGGTGCCACCGAGCGCTCGATGAAGTGCATCTAAGATGTTGGATTGCGGCCCCTTTGATTGCTGACATGGAGAGTCTATAATACTGACTTCCTTAGTCGGTGCTACCAAGATTTTGCATTTTTTTTCGGTGCTCATGAAAAATGGACTCGATATTCTGAGCCTGGGAATGCCCAGAAGTCGGTAGCACTGACTGGAAGTGTCGGTGGTATCGAGTCCTTATCAGTTAAACTGCAACACATCTCCAGAGACTCAGTGGTACTAACATTGCTGGTCGGTGCCACCGAGTTGGCATTGCTAGTTTGCAAAAAACACTGACCATGTTTCGGTACCACCGACTGATTGACTCAGTGGTACCGACGTGCTTTGTCCTGCACACTAAAAAACAACGGATCAAGGTACCTTTTTTTACTAAAAATCAAATTGAAAGTACATCTAAAAATGGAAATTGAATCTAAGAAATGTGATAAACATTGGGTTGGCTCCCAACAAGCGTTATTATTTAACATCCTAGACTAGATGGTCCTTAGAGCATAAAACTAAGGAATGATGCAAAGTTGCACCTCCTCTAACCTTGTCTCTACCTCCCCTCCAAAATAATGCTTGAGTCTTTGGCCATTAACAAGGAATGACCTACTCCCATCTATAATGGTCACAACACCATGGGGGTGAACTTTCTCAATAACAAACGGTCCACTCCACTTGGACCTCAGCTTCCCTGGATGTAGTCTAAGCCTAGAATTAAAGATGAGGACCTTCTTCCCAGGAAGAAACACCCTATTAAGAATGTGTCTATCATGAATTTTCTTTGTCCTCTCCTTATATATCCTAGAGCTTTCATAAGCGGTCATCCTTAGCTCATCTAATTCATTTAATTCTAGAAATCTCTTCTTACCTGCTTCATCTAAATTGAAGTTCAGTTTCTTCATAGTCCATCTGGCTTTATGTTCTAATTCTACAAGTAAATGGCATGCACAACCATAGATCAGCCTAAAAGGTGTGGTACCTATTGGAGATTTATAAGCTATTCTATAGGCCCAGAGTGCATCATTAAGCACATAACTCCAGTTCATCCTATTGGTTGAGACTGTTCTCTCTAAGATCTGCTTAACTTCCCTATTTGAAACCTCAACCTAACCTTGAGTCTGTGGGTGATATGGGGTACCCACACGGTGTTTCACCCCGTACTTACTCAAGAGAGCTCCAAACTACCTATTAGTGAAGTGTGGGCCATTGTCACTAATGATTAGATAAGGGAGACCAAACCTGTATAAAATGTAATCCTTCACAAATTTACACACCACTTGCACATCGTTGGTAGTCAACTGTAAGAAGAATGTATAGGTACGAATTGGATGACACAAACGAACCCATAAAGTCTATACCCCAAAGATCAAAAACTTCAACCTCCTAAAATACATTTAAGGGCATCTCATGTCTCTTTAAAATTGTACTTGCATGTTGACAAGCGTCACAACGACGAACATAATTATGTGCATCTTCAAACAAAGTGGGCCAACAAAACCCACTCTCTAGGATTTTAGCTGTCATCTTAGAGTTAGCATTGTGCCCACCCGTGGGTAGAGAGTGAAAATGTGATAGAATGCTCTCTACTTCACATTTGGGAACACACCTTCTCAACAGACCATCCCTGCATTTCTTGAGAAGAATTGGGTCGTCCCAGATATGAAATCTTAAAGAATGGAAAACTTGTTTTTTCTCCTGGTAACCCCAATCTGTAGGTATATCCTTACAAGCCATGTAATTCAATATATCTGCAAACCATGTGTCATTAGATTGAACAACAAACAATTTCTCATCTGGAAACTCCTCAACAATGGGGATAGATTTGTCTCTCTCATCTGACCTCTCTAACCTAGAAAGATGATCAACCACTACAATTTTCACACCTGCTTTGTCTTTAATCTCAATATCAAATTCCTATAACAAAACAATCCACCTAATAAGTCTAGGTTTTACATCCTTCTTCTACAACAAATACTTGATAGCGGCGTGGTCTATCTAGACTATCACCTTAGCCCCTACTAGGTATTGTCAGAGTTTTTCAAAGGCAAACGCTACTACTAATAACTCCTTTTCAATAGTGGTGTAGTTCATTTATGCATCGTTTAAAGTTTTAGATGCATACTAGATAACAGTAGGAATTTTATCATGGCGTTGACCCAACACCACTCCCACTGCAAACTCTGATGCGTCACACATCACTTCAAATGGGAGGCTCCAATCTGGAGCCTACACAATTGGCACAGAAATCAATTTTGCTTTGAGTGTTTCAAAAGCTTTTAAACATCGTTCATCAAAAGAAAAATCAATATCTTTTTATAAAAGCTCAGACAAAGACTTAGAAAATTTTGAAAAGTCTTTTATGAATCAGAGATAAAATCCCGCATGACCTAAGAAACTCCTAACTCGTTTCATTGATGTTAGTGGAGGTAGTAAGGAAATAACCTCAATCTTGATTGGATCAACTTCCATGCCCTTATTGGACACCTTGTGTTCAAGGACTATTCCTTCACTCACCATCATGTGACACTTTTCCCAATTATGAACCGGTGAGTGTCCTCACATCTTTGTAACACCCTATCCAAATTATGCAAACAGTCACTAAATGACTCCCCATAAAGTGAAAAGTCATCCATGAAAACCTCGAGGCACCGCTCCACCATATCAGAAAAAATGTCGAGCATACACCTTTGAAATGTGGCAGGAGCATTACATAAACCAAAAGACATTCGACGATAAGCAAAAGTGCCATAAGGGCAGGTGAAAGTGGATTTCTCCCGATCCTTAGGCTATATAGAAATCTAGTTGTAGCCAGAATACCCGTTTAGAAGAAAAAAAGTGATATCAACCGGATAAACGTTCTAGGATTTAGTCAATAAAGGGTAGGGGAAATGGTCCTTCAAGGTGGCTACATTCAACCTGTGGTAGTCAATACAAACACGCCACCCTGTCACAAGTCTGGTGGAAATCTGTTCATTGGATGCATTTGTGATAATTTTAATTCCCCCTTTCTTGGGAACTACATGCGTAGGACTCACCCACATAGAGTCAGATATTGCATAAATTATACCCATGGATAAGAGCTTGATGGCCTCCTTCCTGACCACCTCAGTCATGATCAGGTTGAGACACCACTGAGGCTGACCAATTGCCTTCGCTCCCTCTTCAAGACAGATCTTATGTTGACATAAGGCTGGCGAGATCCCATTTATATCTGCCACAGACTAACCAAATGCATCTCGGTGGTTCTTCAACACAGTGAGAAGTTGCTTCTCCTCCTCATCACTGAGAGACGATGAGATGATCACTGGTAGCTTTTATTCTGTAGCAAGGAACACATACTTCAAATGTGAAGGTAACAACTTCAATTCCAGGTCTGGTGGGTTCAAAATAGATGGGACCAAAGGAGGGGGTGGTGGTCCTAGATCTTCAAAGTGCCTTGCATAATAGTAGGGCCCAACAAGCAACAAAAGGTATTTTGTTCTAGAATAAGAATATATCTTAGAAAATTCATATAAAGTCATAGGAATGCTAAAATGATCTAAAATTTGGACCATAGATTCATAATAGGGTCTGGAATAAGTGTGAAAAATTCCAAATCAAAATGAACATGTATGATCAAGATTTTAATCAAGGATTCAAGGATATGAAAACACTCGGATTTCATGCATATATGTGTATCATATTGACCCAAAATGTGAAATCATTGACTTTGGTGGACATTATAGAGTTATGAAGTCATAGGAGACATAAAGAGTGAGGACTTCAAGTAACAAGAGTAATTATGCACAAATAGGAGAAAAATCCACTTTGTCACATCCTTCCCTGCGTTTAACAGATAAACACACTCCTCCAGACGATTGTTGCATAATCTATCATCCACTCTGTTTGTCAAGTAGGCTTCTAAAGGTAACTGTGGAGATGACCCTATCACAAAATCAATGTTTACTTCTTCTTTTGTAGCTTGGTCATAATCATCCCCGTCATCTCATGGATAGCACATAGCTTGAGTCAAAGAAAGTACCTTAGTGTTCTCCAAGATGTCAACAACTAGAGTGCCTTTATCCACTCTTGTCATCACATGAGCCATATCCAAGAATGGCTTCCCCAGAAACAAAGAAATTTTTATGTCTACCTACTGAAGCATATTGCACTGTGCCTTATCTCCCATTGCTTGGGAATGCTCTGACATATTTATTTCAAAGCTATCATCTTGGATTCCCATAGTGAGGTGTTCTCTTCCCATCTCAAGTATCATGTATGCAGTATCTTGGAATGGTCTCCCTAGTAGGAGTTCATTACCATGGTCATCTTGCATCTCCATAACCACAAAATCTGTAGGAAAAATGAACATGTCCACCTTCACTAGAATATATTCACAAATTCCATATGGATTCACTACAAAGTTGTCCGCCAACTAGATTGTCGTGCTACTCCTTCTGGTTTCTTTGAGTCCAACCTTCTTGAAACCAGATAGGGGCATCAAATTGATACTTGCCCCTGAATCACATAAAGCTTCTCCAAATTTTGTCTTCCCAATAAAGCATGTGATATTAAAGCAGTCAGGATCCTATCTTTTGGGTGGCAGTGTGACCAAAATAAAAGCACTGACTTGTTCTTTAAGAACCACCACATTAAATTTTAGGATCTTCCTCTTCTTAGTAATGATATCTTTCAAGAACTTCCCATAATATGGTATTTGTTCAATTGCATCAATCGAAGGTATGTTCACCTATAGTTTCTGAAAGCAATCCAGAAACTTCTTGAAATGCCTATCCATCTTTGTAGCCTTCAAACTATTTGGAAATGGCACCGAAATCATAGGTGCCCTCTGGTGAGGTGGAATGTATGCTTGATTATTGTTGCCTCCTACCTCATCATCTTGTTCCTCTATGGTCTTATCTTGGTCTGTAGTATCTACTTATCCTACTTCCACTGGATTAGCATGAATATCTGCAACTTCTGTCACTACATTCTGTGGTGCTCCATTCAGTATCTTTCTACCACTATGGAGTAGAACCACTTTCTCCTGTTGGTTTCCGAAAGGTACATTGGTGTTCTCCGAAAAAACCTTGCTGCATCGGTTGCTTCAAAGCATTCACATCCACTACAATCTAGGATATCTGTGTCTCGATACTGCAAATGTGTGCCCCCTGATTCTGTAAGTTCCTCTGTGTCTCTGCAATCTGCAGCTCATTCTGACTCACCAACTTGCCTAACATTTGCTAGATCTTATCAATCTTCTGATGTTCAGGTGTGAATTGGGCTTGAACACCAAACTGCTGCAGTCTTGGTGGTTGCTATTGTGCTTGAGAAGGATCTTGTTGGAAGTTATTAGGGTCCTTCCATGAGAACTTGGGGTCTTTCCTCCATGAATAATCATTATTCCTATACTGACCCTGGCACACGTATTTGCACTCCTCTTCCTCTTCTTCATTAGGGCCTCTATCTGGAACACATAGTGACTTAGCAATGAGATCCAACTTCTCATTCAAGGAAAATATCACTTTATATTCACTGACACTCTTTATTGTAGTTGGTGTCTCTCTTTCTTCTCCCTAGGATTGATTCTTTGACATATTCTTGAGGATCTGTAAGTAATGAGTGGGCTTATTGTTCAGAAAGAACCCTGCTCCTGTGTTGTCAAGAGTTGTTCATTCCCCTTTGTGCAAACCATAGTAAAAGATCTTGGCATGTCCCTACAGATCAATGCCATGACGAGGCACTTTCCTAAGCATGTTCTGGAATCTCTCCCATGCCTCAGAATACGACTCCTCACCTTTCTGTTTGAAGTTGTGAATCTTCTTTACTATATCATTAGTCTTCTATGGTGGAAATTAGCGTTCAAAGAATGCATCAATCATCTGTTACCATGACTCTATGATCTCATCATCTAAATTATTGAACCATGACTTCACCCCATCTGCAAGTGAGGATGAAAATAACTTGAGGTAGATTGTGCTAGCTGGGATCCTGTCTATTTTTACGATGTCACAACTCTCTATGAAATTTCTAATGTGTGTCACCGGATCTTCAGAAGGATGACCATGGAACAGCTGGGCCTTGACTAGAGAAATGAGTCTAGGCTCTATCTTATAGCTGCCCATGTTTATATCTTGTCTTTTGATGGTCCCTTTCTAGGCCGTAGATGATGAAGCTTTGATTTTCTCCCATATAGTTTTCTCTTCTAGTTCCTCTACTCTATCCCCCATTTCCCTCAGTTCAGGTGCTACTAGTGCCTCTATTTCTTCTAACATAGGAGGATTTAGTGAAGGCGTTCTGTTGAACCTATCCACAGGTCTGCCCTGCACTCACTCTCCCTACAAAAACACTACTTGCCCAAAACCTGGTGAAGATGGTTCACCATAGTCTAGAGCTCTGGTTCACACCATGCACTAGTGTTCCTAAAACAAAGAGAATGAATGTCAGCTTCAAAAGTTATATTTGAATCAAGAGATTATTAGGATTCAGATTGAATAATAATAACAAAAAAAAGCCTAGAGTGGCCGACTGCAACACTTGTAGTGTTGGATGTTGTTGCTTCCCCGGCAACGGCGCCAAAAACTTGACACGTGTTTACCATGCACAAAACGCAAGTGAATGTATCACACTAAAATGGACCTGTGAGGCCTGAGTCAAACATGGGGAAGCGTTTCTCCAGAAACTACTACTAGATACAAATCAATCAGTTAAGTCGATGTGGTTGATTGAGTTGGGTTGAAATATTAAATTAATACTAAAGCAAACAAATTAAATGATTTGAGTAAATAAGAAAGATAATGAGTTCCTTAGGATGATGGTTTTGACACAGATATCACATACAGTCTATCCTACACACTAAAACCTATTATCTCAATTCCTGGATAAGGAGCCTATAGCCAGAATTACCTGCTTCCGCAGTGTAATTCACTATCTATACTAATGCAATCCCACTCCCATGGTTATTGGTTTTATTAGTTAGGTGCTTTACATCAATACTGTGGGTTTCTCCCCTCATCTATTCGCCGCTTTTCTCAAAGGGTACAATAAATGAGTAATTCTATGTTTTCCAACCCTTAACCCCTCTCCTGAGATGATTAAGTGTCTATTAATCCATTCATGGTGATCAAGCATAAATAGAACAAGCAACATCCATAGAATTATATCTAGTAACAAGAGATAAATTGATATTAATGCATATAAATCAACTGCAGTGTATATCCGGGCTACTCTTGGGTCCTAAAGAACTAAGGTTTTTAGCCTTGCATGGTTTTCATGACAAAAAACACAGAAGGGAAGAAAAAAATGTGGGGAACATAGTAAAAACTAAGGTAACCCCTGGATCTTTGGCTGTCCGGACGATCCCTTCTGTAGCACGTGCGGTTTGCTGTCTTCCAGCGGTAGAAACATCATCCGTAGGTGCTCAGATCACTCTCGGTGAAGCTTTTGGTCCTCTGTCCTTCTCTTATCTCTCTCTGGTTGCCATACAATGAAAATGGGTCACTCCTTAGGTCTAGCCGTCGTCCCCCTAAGTCATAGGCATGACTTAGGGTGCAAAATTTCATCCACTGTTGGATTAGAAGCAAATTTTTGGCTGGCCTGATCGGGCAGACTCAGTGGTACCAAATTGATGTGTTCAAGTCACTTATGTTAGGTCGCGTGGTCCTGATCCTGTTGATACCATCGACAATGTCTCGGTGGCACCAACTTTTTGTGAATTCAAGCCGCCGATCTGACGTCAACTCGGTGGTACCAACTTATAAGGTCGGGGCACTGAGTTTTCTTGATTCACGTGGGGCTCTCAAATGGTATCTCGGTGGCACCGATTTCTTAGGTCGGCATCACTGAGATGTGGGTTGTTTTCAGGTGGCTCTCTGAGATCAAGTCAGTGGCACTGACTTTTGTGGTGTCGGTAATACCAAGCTGTGTCAATCTGCCTTGTACCTGAAAACACATAAAGCATCATAAGTGCTTGAAATGCATAAAATGCTAGAAAAAAATGATTGAAATCATATAATTTGATGCAAACAAGGAAAGATAAGCTAACAATGACATTTCATGTAGAATAGGTCATATAAATGTCCAAACTACACATGAAAACAAAGGAAAATGAGCCTATAAAAGTGACTAAAAACACATGCATCAACACTATTCTCTAACATTTATCTGTGTGCTTGGTTTGATATTGCCATATAGTGACTAATGAGATTTTGTCATCAACCAACTCACACTCTAATCTTGTGTGTCATTGTTGTTTATCAACCTTCCACAATAAAAAACCAATCAGGGACACAATGAGAATGCATATGTATACTCTTTACATTCGTATGATCTCATCGTTCAAGTATTGTGCTTGAAAACATACGTCTTTGAGTAAACATCATTCTCTAGACATTTATAATGTTACATCATTATCTAATGATTGAATTAAACAAAACAAATTGGAAGCTTTCATTTATTTAATAATCAAATCATTTACATAGTATGCCATTACAATCATCATATGTTTGGCTCTCTGGGCATACATACCAATAGGCTCCCACTTGCACTTAGATCCAATCACCGAAAAATCTTGTCCCGAGTGACCTAACATGACCATCATTCTTCTTCTGCAAAAGTACCTTTGTCAAGGGTCAACAATATTGTTCTCGGTTGGTACTCTACAAATCTTTACATGTACTCACTACACAATCTCTCGTATGAGATGGAACTGCATTTATATATGCTTTAAGAGATGATGCGATCTGGGTTCTTTAGCTTTGTAATAGCTCCATTGTTTTCACAATAAATCTCCATTTTGTCACTGATTCTTGGAATAACCCAAAGTTCTATAATGAACTTCCAAATCCATAAAGCTACCTTTGTTTCATTCGATGCATCAATATACTCAGTGTCTGTTGTAGAATCGATAATTGTTTCTTTCTTGGAACTCTTCCAGCTTATAGTTCCGTTGTTTAAACAAAATATGAATCTTGATTACGATTTCTAATCATCTTTGTCAGTCTGGAAGCTCACATCAGTGTAACATCTTACAACTCTTCCTCTCCATCATAGACCAAGAACTGATCCTTATTCCTTCTCAAATATTGGAGGATGTTCTTCACAGCTATCTAGTGAACATCACCTGGATCTGACTAATACCTACTCATAATGCTCAAGGAATACAATATGTCTAGATGGGTACACAATATTGCATACATGATTGATCCAATTGCTGAAGCAAATGGAATCAAACTTGTTCATTCCCCTTCTTCACAATAACTGGGATTTTAAACTTTAGAGATGGAAACTCCATGTAGCATGGGTAGGTTTCCTCTCTTTGAGTTCTCCATGTTGAACCACTCCAACACTTTGTCAATGTATGTGCTTTGACTCAATCCAAGAAGCCTCTAGGATCTATCTCTGTAGATCTTTATCCCCAAAAAGTAGGATGATTCTCCTAAGTCTTTCATTAAAAACATATTTCCCATCCATGTCTTTCCCTTTTGTAAAGTAGGAATGTCATTCCCCATCAATAGTATGTCATCCACACACAATATGAGGAATTCCACTTTGCTCCCACTAACCTACTTGTACACACCAGGTTCATGTTCATTTTGAATGAATCCAAACTCTTTTACTATCTCATCAAAATGTATATCCAGCTCTAAGATGGTTTCTTCAATCCATAGATTGATCTTTGTATCTTACAGACTTTATTTGCATCATCTAGATTTATAAAACCATCAGGCTATTTATGTACACATCCTCAAGTAGAACCCGTTAAGGAATACAATTTTAGCATCCATATTTCAAATTTCATAGTCATAATAAGTTGAAATAGCAAGCATCATCCTGATGGGCTTAACCATGGCCACTGAAGAAAAAGTTTCATCATAGCCAACACCTTGAACTTGTCTAAAATCCTTTGCTACCAATCTGCCCTTATAGGTTTGTACTTTACCATCCATGTTGGTCTTCTTCTTGAAGACCCACTTGCACCCTATGGGTTTTATCCCTTCGGGTGGATCCAAAAAAGTTCATACTTTATTGGTTTACTTGGATTCCATCTCAGATCTCATGGCCTCAATCCATTTCTCAGACTCTGGTTCCTTAGTAGCTCCTACATAGGTTGTTGGATCATCTTTTATGGCCAACTCACTATCTTCCTAAGTCCATGAGATATCCAAATCTCTCAGGCTCAAGGTGTGTCCTATTAGATATACGAGGTACCTATGTCACTTAAGGAATTTGAGATTACACAACACTTTATGATTCTATTTGTTCCTCTTGTTCATCTAATAGTCCAATGTTTTCTTATTGGTCTTGAACCTCTTTGAGTTCCACTTTTCTCCCACTTATTCCTTTGGAAATGAAATCCACCTCAAGAAATATTGCATCCCTAGAAACAAACACTTTGTTGTCAGATAGGGAATAAAAGTAACATCCTCTTGTCTCTTTAGGCTAACAAAAAAACAACATTAATCAGATTTAGGGCCAAGCTTTTTAGAAAACAATTTCTTAACATAAACCTAGTATCCCCAAATCCTCATAAAATACATATTGGGATGTTTCCCAGTCCATATCTCATATGGTGTCTTTTGAACCAATTTAGATGGTACCCGGTCTAGTGTAAATGCAACAGTTTTTAGAGAATACCCCTAGAAGGTAGTCGAAAGCTCAGCCAAACTCATCATTGATCACACTATATCCATTAATGTGTGATTCCTTCTTTCTAATACACCATTGTGCTGAAGTGTTCCAGGTGGAGTCCACTGGGATATGATCCCATGGGCTTTAAGAAGGTCCTCAAACTCTTAGTTTAAGTATTCTCCACCTCGATCAGAATGAAGTTTCTTAATACTTATCCCAAGTTGGTTATGTACTTAATTCATAAACTCCTTGAACCTATCAAGAACTTTTGACTTTTGTTTCATTAAATAAACATAGCCGTATGTACTAAAGTCATCAGTAAAGGTAATGAAGTATTGATACCCACATAGAGAATTTGTTCTAAAAGGTCCACATACATCAATATGTATGAGTCCTAATAGATCACTCGTCCTCTCATTGTTATCAGTGAAAGGGGTTCTAGCCATCTTGCCCAACAAACAAGATTCACACATCTACATAGATTCAAAATCAAAAGAGTCCAGATAACCATCTTTATGGAGTCCATATTTGCGATTCTCATTTATGTGCCCTAGATGGCAATGAAAAAGGTATGTTTTGTTTGAGTTGTTGAGTTTTAGTCTTTTAATATTTATGTTATATGCATTTGTCTTTAGATCTAGCAAGTAAAGAGCATAAGACATTGGGGCACTCCCATAAAAGATCATGTCCTTTGAAATAGAACATCGAACATTTTTAATATGGAATTCAATTGCATTACTATCCATATAAGATATAGTAAATGATGTTTCTATTTATAGCATGTACAAAATAGTAGTTCTTTAACTATATTACAAGCCTTGTGGGTAGAGATAAACTATAGGTTCCAACTACGATGGCCACAACTCTTGAGCCATTAGCAACTTGCAGTTCCACCTCACCTTTTACTAAAGGCCTACTTCCTTTCATATCCTGCATATTCTAACATATGTGAGATCCACATCTGGTATCTAGTACCCATGATGAAGAAGTAGATGGATTTATCTCAATAATGTATATACCTAAAGTGGAGATCACCATCCCCATCTTCTTCTTCCTGAATGCCTTCAAGTATAAAGGATAAGTTCCTCTTATACTTTTCTTTCTCCTTATCTTGAGTGTTGAAGATTTGGATTTTGATTGGCCTCATAATTTTTCATGACTTTTCTTTATCCTTGGGAACATCTCCATTGATCATCATCATGGATTTGTCCTTCTTCATTCTTGCTTCAACATGTATTAACATACCAAGCAAATCTGACATCAGTCTGGACATATTATTCACTTGATAACTTGAAGTAAAGTGGCTATATGATTCTGGCAATGTCTTTAGAATCATATATATAGCCAAATCTTAGCTCATGGTGAATCGTAGTTCTTAAAGATGATATACATGTCCAATCATATTGATCACATATTCTTCTACTGAGGTTCCCTCTGTCAGTTTATACCCAAGTAGCGTCTTTATGATATCATCCTTTCTTTCTTTACAAGGCCCAGGTTCACTTTCTTAAGATGTGTTGCCATCTCAAGAACATCCATGTCCTCACACTACTTATGCAACTCATAGTTCATGCATCTTCACATAAGGTATTTTATCTCCAAGGAATCATTGGCATTCTTCCAGTAAGCATCCTCCTTTGCCCTAGGCGCATTAGGAGCATGCATTTCTATCACTAGTTTATCAAGGACGTAGAGCTTGCAATCTTCATTAAGAACCCTTCTCAAAGTCCAAAACCAGATGTGGAAATTTGTCCCGTCAAGTTTGTCCTTATTTAAGACTTATTGCAATACATATTTGTTTGCCATTTGATTCTATAAGAGAAAAATTGCATTTGTCAAAAACTTTTTATTTGATGATAATAATAAGGCCTTTAATTTACTGCTCCCATAATTTTATTCAAATTGATATCCCTCACATATCAACTTAGAATATTACAACATACAATATTCTAGTGGGTCTGGATCCAAGATAATTCAACTATGGCCCGACCAACATGCAATACACAGTCAATTATCAAGGTAGGCAACTTTTGCCAATTGCATTATATGCAATTCTAGATAGATGATATGCACAATTCCTTACCATAATCATTTGCATGCCTCTAGCCCTAGAAGCTCTAAGAATTACCAATTAAGCCTAACCCAAAAGCAAACAAAATAATAACACATCCTGCTTAGGTAGAACCTACATTATGACCATCACACTTCCACGAGATGGATGGCTCACCACACTTGGTCGATCAAGTTTTTCATGTGTGTTTCTTTTGGAAAACAAATAAGGCTTACTATTTTATATTTGAGGGAGTTTGTATTTATAAATATATATACTTTAACCAATCACCACATATATAGTATGTATTATATACATGCTATATCCCACAACGAAAACATACAATAAATGAAAGCAATGGTTATGGCCAGCCTAATGTAATTCCTTGGAGCCACAAGGAATTACCACAACCTAAGGTCCACATCACATGTAGAAACCTATTTTTGATGAAGATATATGCTTGCCAATCCAGGTTGATCGGTTCAACCCTTGAACCGATCGACTCACCTCCTGGCCGGTCTCTTGGTTGTCTCGCCACTTATCTGGTACTAATTGTCCACCATCTTCTAGCTCCTCTAGCCAATTAGTTTGGGTCATCCACTTGGTCCTCTTTGGTCCTACAGCCGGTCGGCCCGTCTCTATGATAGACTGTTGGCTACATTAGAACATCTTTCTTCTTCATCATAATAGGAAAGTAAACTATCCTACTATTACATGATTATTGGGAAACCTCAAGTTATGTTTGAGATGAGTAAAGGTAGGAGAGAATTAACTTTACATTGGGAAGATAAGATAGAGGCTCGGTACGCAGATCGAGATAAAACATGATAAACTAACCACACAACCATGCACATATAATAGGAGTTATTGGCCATAACCATGCTACACATCCACCATCAAAATTTCCTTTTAGGGCAATGCATGTACTTTATCATGGTATTTTATTGTATACAACTATTCAACTCGCATGTACTAATTAAATGATAAAACAAAAAACCGATCATATAAATTATCCCAAAATATAGTAGATTAACTTGACTCTGATACCATTGATGAGAAATATCGCTACTGAATAGGCAGTGGAAATAAAAAATTTACTAGCATATTACTCATAAACTAGTGGATCACATCAATAACTATAAGATGGGAAGAATGGTTTAGAGGATATACCTAGTCCTAGAACAAGTTCAGTGACATTTTTTCGTCATTGTAGATGCACAACTATCTTCTAGTTGTAGTGGGACACATCTGACTAGTGTGCCTCCTAGTCTACACCATGAACTCTAGGTTGATGTTGTACTCTGAGCGATAGACAAAAGCCTCCATGCCTCTATGAAACTTCACACAGATCGCCTAGAAGTCCTATTGTCCTAGTAGAATGGATAGCAAGGAGATGTCCCTCCCGTTGGCGTACTAGTCACCAACTTGCTCTCCCATAATTGTTTGTTCCTTGCTATCCCTCCCTTTATCAGGTTGCACTTGCTCAGTCTCTCTATTGGTTACTACAACCAGAGAGGATAACAATTGTTAGAGGAAATTTAGTTGTGTTCTAAGAAGCCCCCAGTACCCCTGAATTTATAGGAGGGTTTTGGGTTAAGATTCCCAATCTATGTGGGAGTGGAAGGGACCAGAAGATCTTACATTTTCAGATGCCGAGAGACTTGAACCGATTAGTTGGCAATCAAGACAGTCATTTGGAACTCAAATCGATCGTCTTGCTCAATGAGATGGCCGTTTTGTAGTTTCTCAATTGCACACAAATTTGACAATTCATTTCCAATAAATGCTAAACATTAATTCCTTGCATTAATAGAATTGAGCAATCAAAACGATGAAAATTTCTCACAAATTTGGGAAGTTACTAGAACCTTCCTTTGGCCCAATGACACAACTAAACTGTACGTGCAAAATGCAAGTGTACACGTCAAAGTAATACAGGCCAAAGAGGCCCGTATATCAAACATAGGGAAACATAATTCAAGAAACTACTACTAACTGCTTTTCGATCAGCTACGCCAAAGAAAACTCTGATTTAAGAGTTATTAAACTAATTGTAAGAAAGAAAACTAATTTAATGGGTTGTGATCACAATGATAAAAAATTCTCTAGGACTATGGTTTCACCGTGATTGACACTACAATTTTAACCTAAGATTAATATATTTTCCTCACACTCTTGGACAAAGAGCCTGTAGAAAGAACTACCCAGTCCCATGGTGTAGTTCACTACCTATGTTAATGTCAATCTCATTTTTATAGTAATTGGTTGATTAGTTAGGTTCTTTACAAATTATCTTTGGATAATCTTCTCATGTTTGTAATTCACCTTTCCCAAAGGGTGATATAAAATGTGTGTAACTATGGATTTCCAATCCTTAATCCTCCTCTCGAAGTTATTAAGGATCTAGTTAATCACCTATGGTGTGAAACATTGACAATTCAATATGATTTTATAGCAACATGCCCAGGAATAAGGAGAAAATAACATATTAATGCAAAATATCCATTTATAGTGTACAATCGGGATAGTCCCGGGTCCTAAAGAACATGGGGATTAGCCCCTCATGGTTTTCATAGACAAAAACATGCTAGGAAGAAGGAAAAATGTGGAGAACATAGAAAATTGATGAAACCCCTAGAGAAACATGATTAGGACGCTCCACACCGATGAACGGATCCGCAATCAACAAATTATGACAACCGAACGTGCCCAAAACCTCCTAAACGTGCAATTCTCCTCCTCGTTCTCCTATCCCATGTCGTTGTCGTCTTTCAATGGAATAGAATGTGATTACTTAGGTCTAGCCGGACTCCTCTTAAGTCATAGAAGTGACTTAGGGCGAAATAAATCCTCAACCGTTGAATTAAAACCTGATTTTCCAGACTACCTGATCGGGTAGACTCAGTAGTACTGACTTTTGGACTCGGTAGTACTGAGTCTGGAAGTTGAATCTGCTCTATCTCTGATGCAAAGTCAGTAGTACTGACTTTTGAAGTCGGTAGTACCAAGTCTCTAAGACTCTTGCGGTCCTGAAATCGCATAAAAATGTACATAAGTACTTGAAATATAATAAATCATTCAAAAACATTAAAATTATGCTTATTTGATGCAATTGAGTAATACATGCTAATATTAATAAATCATGCACAAATTAATATGAAAATGAATAGTAAGTGCACAAAAAGTAATATAAAATAGCCTGTAAAAAGGACAAATATCCAGTGCATCAAACTCTCCTAAGATTAAATGTTGCTCATCCTCGATCAACACACTCTCAGTTCTATTTGAGACTAGTCAACAAAAGGACAAGGAACATGAACTTCATTTCTCAACTATTCCCACTTGGCAATCCCAAACCAACCTTAACTGATATCTAAACAATCAACTGCTTTGTAGCGACCAAAAATTTCCATAAAAGTTGTCCATCCTTTGATCAATGAACACCATCATGAGAGTAGTTAACATCATAATCAATCATGCCTTCACTTGCTGCATTATGTGATTCCCTATTCTACATTGCTCTTTTCCTAACTACCAACTAATTGGAAACAATTCTCCATATAAAAATAATTGAGGTGAATAATCATATAAGTGGCCTACCAGTAAGAGCAATGAATGGTATGAAATGGGTGGCAATTGAAGAATCACAAGTACATCCAAATCATTTATGCAAAATAATGCATGATGAACCTCTATGGTGAAAAGAATGAAAAATTCATGAGTCCTAATGCCTATTTTCTTGGTTGAATGATGCATGAGTCAAAAGATGTTGCCAATTTGATGAACAAAAATTTGAAGAAAAGAATGCATCATATGTATGTTTCCCTCATTTTTGTGAAGAGTTGATGACATCCTTTCTCTCTCTTAACTTGAAACATAAACAAACTCTTTTTTTTTCTTTCTTTTTCATTTTTTTGGCCCATTATTTTAGCATGATGGAATGATATGCTTGGGCTTTACTACATAACATTCATCATATTTTTTTTTCTTTTTCTTCTAAGGGCATGGATGTGTATCCCTGCACTCAAATTTCAAAGGAAAAAGATATCCACATGATATAGCAATGAATGATGAAAAATGCATGCAATATACATGTAATTGTTGATGAAACTAGAATGATGTGTACATAAATTGTTGAAGTACACAACTTGGTATTTTTTTCATTTCTATAACTAGTGCAATAAAAGCAAACTAACTATCATGACACCTACTATGCTATGCAATGCAACAAGAAGAAATAATTTGGAGTACTTGTTCATCTTAAGGTGGTGAGTCAATAATGAGTGGAGGATGGGTGGAATCACATAACTAAAAGGCAAAACCTTTCATGAATTTATGATATGTCCCTCTCTAATGACTTATGTACAAGGTAGCCTTGGGGTTTCTTTCTTAAACATCAATTTAAGGTCTCGTTAATTGTTTGATCAATTCAGGCTCAAACCCCATCTTCATCCACATTTCATGAATAATTAAGATGTCCATTCATATCAAATGTCCTTAAGATGACTAACCTATACACTTCCTCTAAGTCAGATTACTCAAGTACTCACAACTAAGCCCACAAAAAGATTTTCAATTTCCATTGCAAACTTGAAAGAACGCATGATCATTTCCAAGAATAAACAAATTTAAGATCCACTTTACAATAGATAGATTGTGGATCCTACAAATTTCAAAAATAAAAACTAAAAGCAAGTAAAAAGGGAAGATAAAGTCATTCCAACACCTACCTCCCCTAAGCTTCAATTTGACCATGTCCTCATAGTAAAAAATCCAAACATAGAGGTGGAACGGGTATACCATATGCCCTGAAGGGTGGTGGAGGTGGATGATTAGTGGCTCTGTGGATCAAGTTGTGCAAGCATATATCCCTCTTGTTGGTGCCACTAATTTGTGTCTTTTTGGCATCAAGATATGGCATTCTCTCTCCTTCTTTGATCTTTGAAAATTAGTACCCACTGACATGTGTATCGGTGGTGCCGACAACTTCTTCTTGTAGATTTTGTCACCTTTTTGCTGAAAAATTCTGGTAGTATCGAGTTTGGACATGGTAGTACTGACTTTGGTTTAGGTTTTGGGTGATTTTCTGGGAAAAATTTCAGTAGTATTGACTTTGAGAGTCGATAGTGCTGACTTTTTGTAGAGAGTGTAAAATTTTAGCTGATAAGGAGTCTGTAGTGCCAAGTATGGACTCAGTAGTACTGACTTTGGCCCTATCTGCACACCAAACAAAAGCATCAAGGAACCTTCTTTACCTCAAATAAAAATATAACAAAATAAGATGAAATGTAACTAATATAAACACCTAAACAAATAGTAAATTACAAAAATAAAATTGGGTTTCTTCCCATAAGCGCCCTTATTTAATATCCTAGGCTCGAAATGAATGATCCTCCTCAGTCCGGGTTGTCTTGAGATGGTGGTGAAGATTCATCCAGAAGTTTGAACTCCACTCTGTTGACTTGAGAGTTCTACATTGTCCATATTTTGATAATGACTTAACCATTACATTCCTATGTGTCTAATATGTTTGTTCAAGATTGATATTAGGCTTTAGGTACATGAAATGGATCAAATTACACAAACCCTAGCTTGTTCAAGTTTAAGTCAAAAGCAATGCAAGTGCACGATTTAAGAAATCACTCCAAACAACCTTAGAAGAATTTCGTAATCACTTGTATTGATGACATGACTTGTAACTAAGATGAGAAAAATATGAGGGACACAAAATACCAAGGTTTAATCACTCAAAAGTCAACTTTGAAAATTTGTTACAGGTTGTTCATCGATCGAGTTGGAAACTCGACCGATCCTATGATGGATTTTCTGAAGATGACCCATCGGTCGAGTTGCACACTCACATAAATCGACTTATTGACTCACTGAGCAAATCTAATATTAGCTCATTGGTCAAGGTTACCAGAACAAACTCGATTGATGGTTTGAAAATTGGCTTTGTATTTTAGTTGATCGGTCAAGTTACCTTTATTGAAACTCGACTGAATGTAGGGTATGGAACACATGGAAAAAAATGATTATAACTATTGTGAGTTGTTTTGGGTGAAAATAGATCCGTTTCATTGTGGAAAATGGCTATATTTGGACACTAAGTGATCCCCAACTCAAGGGAACACCCCATCTATAAGTAGAACCCCTTGGAGTTCATTCCAAGGTTTCTCATTCATGCTGCTCTATGTCCTTGCTATAGTTGAGTGTGTTGCAACTCCTTGAGCCCCTTTCTCTCTAGTTTACACTTCATTTTGTGATTGTGAGTGAGTTAGGCATATTGTAAGAGAGCCACTCCCTTGTTCATGTAAAGCTATCATCTTCTCCTACTTCCCTATCCCTTTCCTCCATGAAGAAAAGGTGAAGCCAACTTCCCCGAGTGAAGGAGGAGTTGTTGTTGTGCCTCTTCAAGGTTGATGAAGAGGTGGTGATCTTCTCCAGGTGAAGGAGAAGGCAAAGGCTAAAGATCCAATAGGAGTTTAAAAGTCCTTGAAGGTGTAAGACTTGTGCTTGAGTGGGTAAGACCTTGGAAGAAGGCTAAAGACTCTTGCAAAGTGGGTAAGTCCTTGATAAGGTGGATTGCTCTTTATGCTTGGATGGGTAAGTCCTTTGGTGGTCTTGTGTTGTAACTATTATTTGTGATAATATAGAGAAAAGAACTTGCAAAGTCCTAGAGGTTGACCTCTCTAGGTAGTGGAATGACTCACTTCTAGTTTGAAGTGTAGAACCACTCTACATCACCTTGTCAAGTGCTTACTATCAATTCCTCTCATCCTTGCTATGCTTGTTAGTTAGGACTTCAAATTGCACTTAAACTATTGGTTTTAATGTGATATAATTTGAAGGTCTAATCTATCTTGTGAGAAATTTTTTAGCTCTATTCACCCCCCTCTAGATCCCTAGATCCAACAAGTGGTATCAGAGCCAAGGATCTTCTCCAATAATCTCTCATGAGATGATAAGATGGGCAACAACCTACTTGGTTCACTCAACCTAGAGGGAGGCTTCTCCATGCGTCCTCCATTCTTTGATGGCACCAACTTCCTCTATTCGAAGAGGCGTATGTAGTTCTACATTCAGGGGATGAACTTTGACATGTGGAAGGGTATGGTCACACCTTACAAGGAGCCAACCGAAGCTGTTGCAACATGGAGTGAAGCTGCACTCAAGGAAGCCCAACTCAATACCAAAGTCATAAGCATCCTCTACGTAGGCCTCATCCCAATGGAGTTTAACCAGATCTCATCTTGGGACACCGCCTAGGAGATTTGGGATAAATTGTGCATCACCTATGAAGGCACAAAACAAGTCAAGGAGGCAAAGATCTACATGTTAAAAAGCCTTCTAAAGAACTTCAAGATGGGCAAGAAAGAAGGGAATGTGGAGATGTACTCAAGACTCAATGCCATCATCAGTGAGTTGGCTGCATTGGGAAACACTTTGGATAGAGGTGTATGTTGGCTAAATTGGACATTATTATAATCCCTTTGTTTTAATGATGACAAACATTTTATTCTTGTGGTTTTAACATGCTATTTGAGTGTTTCAGGAATAAGCATAAAAGGTGGTGGATAGCAAAGATTTGGAAGATCCTTATGCTCAAATTTGCTTTATTTTCATGATTGTAATCAATGTAAAAACTTGTACAAGTTTATAATGTACAAGTACTTAGATATCATGTAAATCCAGAGTTTAGATCTTCCTATCCACTCACAACACTTAGATAGGTCATCCCCTAAGTGAGCATCATAATTGCACATTCATTCTTACACTTAGCATATGATTTAAAGTATTGAAATAGAGTCTGTCTCAGTCGAAACACTTCTTGACCAAGATACTCTCAGTCGACTATTTTCTTGACTGAGAAACTCCTAAGTCTAATGCACGTACACTGATGAATAGCCTGCACATAAGCCTATACAAGCACATATTCGGTCGAACTTAATTTCGACCGAGACTGAGTCTCGAACAGGTTTTATAGCCGTTAGACTTTGTGGAATGGTGGGAAAAAGTGGTTGGGAGTTGAGTTGAATGTTGAAATCCACTAACCTCAGTCTCCCACTCGGTCGAAGAAAAGTTCGACCGAGAACAACTCGGTTTACAAAGAGTTTGACCGAGCTACATTATGGACTGCACTTTTCAACATTAAACAAATAGACGTTGCAATATAATTAGTGGATGCATAATAGCTAGTTGAGCATTAAGAACATCCTAGAAGGTTTCTAGAACGTACCCAAGCATTAGCAAACTAATCCTATAAATAGGACAAGCTATAGGAAACCTAAAGTATCACTTATGCATACAATTACACTTGAGATTCAATCTTTGTGAGCAACAAGCTGAGCTTCACTTGCAATCTATTCTACATTAGTGTCCTAAAGCTTAGTATCTCCTAGCCACCACACTACCACATTCATACACAGTGGATAGGAGATCAATACGCTTGATATAGGATCAAAGCACTGTACTTAATTGGTAACATTGTTCCTTCCTTCCAATCTTGTTCCCTTTATTGTATTTTGTTCTCCTTTGCTACTCCTAGGCTGGAGGCTATGGAAAGGAGGTTGTTGTAGATTCTTCAGGTGGAGAAGGTATCTCGACAGAATTTGGACTACTTCTAGAAGGTCTCAATGGGAAGCTACTTCAAGGGGGAGCTTGAAGTTACTTCAAGTGAAGGTTGCTTCAAAGTTGGTGAGATGACTTCGGGGTGAAGGCTGTCCAAAGGGTTTGTGAAGGTTATTGTATTTTATGTAACATCCTCAAAAAGGTAATAAAATACAAGTTCTTTCAAAATCCCAATTGGAAACAATTGGGTAGTGGACTGACTCCCTTAGTTTTTGTTAAGGGTGGAACCACTCTAAATGCCTGTGTCTCATTCTCCAATAATTTTGTGGTTGTTTTCTTAGATAATTTTTAAAATAATCATAAAACCCTATTCACCCCCTCCTCTAGTGTTTTTTAGTGTAATCAACTCCAAGATCTTGAGGACTCTACCAAAGAGATGGGAGTCAAAGGTCACCTCCATTGAAGAAGTGAGGAGCCTTGGTGACATCCCAACAGAAGCGCTCATTTCCAACCTCCAAGCCAATGAGCCTAGGCTTAACAAGCAAGAATAAGAAGCCAAGCAAGAAGACAAGGAAGCCAAGAAGATCAAAGATAGTGCTTTCAATGCACAAGTGGAGGTTGTCATCCTTCAACAACAACTTGCTTGCCAGACTTTTCCCTCCTCCTCTAGTGAAGATGAAGGCCCAAGTGAGCATGAATCCAACTACATCAAGGGCAAATATTTCAAGGGAAAGCAAGCCTCCTACTCTTCTACTCTGAGATGCTACAAGTGTGGGTAAAAGGGGCACTACAAGAGTGAATGCCCCAAGTCAAGAAAGTCACACCACAAGGGCAGATCAAAGAAGGAACAGGAATACAAGGAGATAAAATACTAGAGGAAGGACAAGAAGGAGAAGAGACATAAGAATATAGCTCATGCAGCTTGGGAAGATTCGTCTTCAAGCAACTCAAGTTCCGAAGAAGATGGAGAGTGCCACCTTGCACTCATGGCCTCTACTAGTAAAGAAATTGGTGAGGTATGTTTGTATGAGTTATCTAAGGAATATGTTATTAACATGCTTATCTCTACCCATTCATCTTTTGCTAAATGTATATCTAAAAGAAAATAGTTGGAAAAAATCATTGATGATCTATATGCTAAGCTTGAAATTCTTGAATTGATTGAGAAAACCAATCTCCAGAGTATTGATAATTTGCAAGGGAAATACCTTGATCTTTAGCTCTAATACAATGGGGTTGAAGTTGAGAATGGTATCTACCTTAAGACCATTGAGAATCTTAAGGAAGAAAATCAAAATTGCCTTAAAGAGCTTGAAATGGTTAAAACTGAAAATGTTAAGTTTAAGCTCCTTATTGATGCTCATAGAGAAGAGAGAGATGTCTATCTTAAAGAATTCAAAATGCTTAAATATGACAATTCTAGGTTTCTTGATCAAGTAAATGATCTATCTTCTAGACCTTTATTTCTTGGCGTTAATGTTGCTTCTATCCCTTTTGAAAAAGATTCATATTTCACAAAAGCTTTATCTCTTGAGGCTGATCTTGTGCATACGAGGTATGGGATATCTAGTTTATCTTCTACAATTATTTCCTTAAATGATAATAACCATAGATTGAGAATATCCCTACAGAAATTCCTCAAAGGGAAGAACTCCCTAAATGAAATCCTTGACCATTCTACCAAACAAAGTGGTACTAGTGGTTTGGGATTTGTAGGGGGAGCATCAAAGGGAAAGAGAAAAGACAAAGGTAACAAAAAGAGAAAGGATATCTCTTTCTTTATAGGAGAGTTTTCCGACACTAAGAACCCTAGGGTTTGTTCTTATTACAAATGTGATGATCATTACTCTACTTATTGTCCTTACAAGCCTAAGGGGACTAACCCAAAGATGAAATGGGTCCCCAAGCTAACTCTGGATCCCAAAGTTTGAGTTGGGAATCGACATTCTCCTTTCTTGCAGGAAAAAGGAAGATGGATTATTGATAGTAGTTGGACTAAGCACATGACGGGTGATATAAGCCATTTCAACAATTTCACTAAAAAGAAAGTAGGATCGGTCACCTTTGGGGACAACAAGAAAGGTAAAGTCAGAGGTGAGGGTGATGTAGGTGAATACTTGTGTATCAAGAATGTTCTCTTTGTGGATGGCCTACATCACAATTTAATTAGTGTTAGTCAACTTTGTGACAATGGTTACCTTGTGTTATTTACTTCCTTTGAATGCTTGATTCTAGATTCCCTCACCTACCAAGCCATATACAAGGGAATTAGAAGTGGTAATGTTTATGTTATTGTTCTTGACTCTATTAAGCCTGTGGTTGGTAGATGCCTAATAGTCAACTCGAATGATATTTATCTTTGACACCGTTGGCATGGTCATGTAAATATGCATCAGTTGAAGAAGTTGAGTGAAAAGGACTTGGTCAAGGGACTTCCCAAATTGGATTTGAAAAGGATGAGGAATGCCAACCTTGTGCCCAAGGAAAGCAAAGCAAGTTCTCCTTCAAATCCAAAGGAGTCCTTAGTACTAAGAGAGCTCTTGAGCTTCTTCACATTGATCTATTTGGACCAGTGAGAACTCAATTGCTTTGTGGTTTCAAGTATTGCCTTGTTATTGCTGATGATTTCTCTAGATATAGTTGGACTTTCTTTCTTGTTTCTAAAAGTGATACACTTGATGCTTTCTCGAGCTTTTGTAAACGAGTTGAGAATGAAGCTTCTTGCCGCATTGTTTCCATTCATAGTGACAATGGGGGAGAATTTGAAAATGAACCTTTTGAGTGTTTTTGTCAAGAATCTGGTTATGCACACAACTTATCTTCACCTCGAAAACCTCAACAAAATGGGATTATAGAGAGAAAGCTTAGTTCTTTACATGAGATGGCTAAGACCATGCTTCCAGTCAATGTTTTGAAAAGCGGTAATCGGTGTATGGGCGGACAAGGTACTGAATAGAGTATATACAGTATGCGGGAGTATAAGCGGGATAATAATCGGTTTTGATCGGTTTTTATTTTTAAAAAAATTAGTTATAAATATATATAAATTATATGTTGACTATATCCAAGTTATGTATTAGTCATATATTAGAATTGTACAACTAAAATTTGAGTAAAATCTTCTTGTAATATGAGATTAATCATGTTCTAAAAGGGGGAAGCTAAACTTCATTTGGATTGTAACTAAGCATAGATACAAACAAAATGAACTATATCTAAGTCATCAATATAAAGAATATGCATCTAAATCAATATTCAAAATGGAGCAACAAAGAAGAACAATTAGTCAGAGATTAATATTGCAATAAATAAGTAATTAGAAACATTGATGATATTAGAGATGAAAACATCAATAATAAGAACCAATTCAATAAACATTAACTATAAACTTATTGAGAAAACATGGGGAAAAGACCAAATATGTGAAGAGGGGCCAGAGAATGTAATTGTAATGACCAATAGTAGGTTTAGAAAAAGTTACTGTAAACAAATATATTATTTCTGTTGGGTTTAGAAAATCCCCGATTAATCGACCGATTATTCCCCCGAGCGGCCGATTAATCGGTCCTGGACCGATTATAGGTCCGATTATGCATATGCGGGGCGGTGGACCTGCAAAACCGAATATTCGGCCGATTAGATCGATTTTATGAACACTACTTCCAGTGTATGACACTCCTAAGAAGTTTTGGGCTGAATGTGAGCACCTCATGTTTTGTCTAAAACTGGGTTTTTACTCATCCTTCACTGAAGAAAACCCCCTATGAGATATGGTGTGGTAGGAAGCCTTCTATTGAGTATTTCCATGTTTTTGGATGTCCTTATTTGTTTTGAACATGAAAGATTCTTTTGAAAAGTTTGATCCAAAATCTTACAAGGCCTTCTTTCTTGGCTATAACACTACTAGCAACACTTATAGAGTTTTTAATGTTGATCTTGCTAAAGTAGAAGAATCTATAAATGTAAAGTTTATTGAGACTAACCCCTCTATTCCTAAAGATATTGTTTCAAATGATGATGTTGTAGGTGAATTAATTCCTATTCTTAAAGATCTCAACATCACCCAAAAGGGAAAAGAGATGGCCACTCAAGAAGAATAGAAATATGATGAGAAGAAGGATCCAACCCCCAGTTTGCAAAGAATCATCCATAGGAGCTGATTTTAGGTGATCCATTTGAAAGAGGGAAGATGTGGGCTACATTCAACAAAGAACAAGACAACATCACCTTCATCTCACAAGTTGAGCCTAAGAATGTCAAGGAAGCTCTTGGGGATGAAGAATGGATCCTAGCTATGCAAGAAGAGTTGGAGCAATTTGAAAAGAACAAAGTTTGGACCCTTGTACCAAGACCAAGTTACAGAAATATCATTGGCACCAAATGAGTCTACCACAACAATCTTGATGAAAGCGACAAAGTGGTAAGGAACAAAGCAAGGTTAGTGGATCAAGGCTACAATAAGTAGGAAGGTATAGACTTTGATGAAACATATGCACCTATAGCTAGACTTGAGTCCATTCATATGTTGCTTGCTTTTTCTAGTTATAAAGACTTTCTTCTATATGAAATGGATGTTAAAAGTGTGATTTTGAATGGTACAATTGAGGAGGAAGTGTATGTTGCACAACCCCCAGGCTTTGAACATGATAGTCAACCTAACCATGTTTATTTGTTGCCAAAAGCTCTCTATAGACTCAAACAGACACCTAGAGCTTGGTATAATAAATTGAAGAAAGTTTTGTTAGATCATGCGTATATCATGGGCAAAGTGGATTCCACCTTATTTCAAAAGCACACTTCTAACAATTTTCTTATCATACAAATATATGTTGATGATATTATTTTTGGCAGAACTAACCTTGATCTTTGCAAAGAATTTAGTGATCTTACGCAGAGTGAATTCAAGATGAGTATGATGGGTGAACTCACATTCTTCCTTGAATTATAAATTAGGAAAACAAAAGATGGGAACTTCATCAACCAAGGCAAGTACACAAGTGAAATACTCAAATGCTTTGAGATGGAGAACACCAAGCCGATGGACACACCCATGTCGAACCCGCCAAACTTGATAAAAATGAAGAAGGTGAGAAGGTAGATGAGAAGCTCTATAGAGGTATGATTCGAAGTTTACATTACTTAACTTCCTCTAGACCTGATATAATGTTTAGTGTTGGCTTGTGTGCTCGATTTCAATAAAATCTTAAGAAATCACATCGTATAGTTGTTGAGAGGATTTTAAGGTACCTAGCCAAAACCCCAAATTTTGGACTATGGTATCCCAAGTCAAGGGACTTTACTTTTACTTCTTATAGTGATGCGGATTATGCAGGGTGCTTGATTGATAGAAAGTGCACAAGTGGCACTTGTTTCCTCGTAGGACCATGCTTGGTGTCTTGGTTCTCCAAGAAATAGAGCATAGTGGCATTATCAACCACCAAGACTGAGTACATTGTAGCCGAGAGTTGTTGTGCCCAGTGTTCAGAAAATCGGTCTAATCGGCCGAATAATCGGCCGAATATTCAGTTTTGCAGGTCCACCGCCCCGCATATGCATAATCGGACCTATAATCGGTCCAGGGCCGATTATCGGCCGCTCGGGGGAATAATCGGCCGATTAATCGGGGATTTTCTAAACCCAACAGAAATAATATATTTTTTACAGTAACTTTTTCTAAACCTACTATTTGTCATTACAATTACATTCTCTGGCCCCTCTTCACATATTTGGTCTTTTCCCCATGTTTTCTCAATAAGTTTATAGTTAATGTTTATTGAATTGGTTCTTATTATTGATGTTTTCATCTCTAATATCATCAATGTTTCTAATTACTTATTTACTGCAATATTAATCTCTAACTAATTGTTCTTCTTTGCTGCTCCATTTTGAATATTGATTTAGATGCATATTCTTTATATTGATGACTTAGATATAGTTCATTTTGTTTGTATCTATGCTTAGTTACAATCCAAATGAAGTTTAGCTTCCCCCTTTTAGAACATGATTAATATCATATTACAAGAAGATTTTACTCAAATTTTAGTTGTACAATTCTAATATATGACTAATACATAACTTGGATATAGTCAACATATAATTTATATATATTTATAACTAATTTAAAAAAAAAATCAAAACCAATTATTCTCCCGCTTATACTCCCGCATACCGTATATACTCTATTCGGTACCTTGTCCACCCGTACACCGATTACCGCTTTTCAAATCACTAGTTGTGCCCAGGTCGTATGGATGAAGCAAATGCTCCATGACATTAACCATCATTTTGATGTTCTCCTATCTATTGTGATAATACTAGTGCAATTAACTTGTCATATAATCCTATATGTCTTGTCTCTGTCTTAATCATCTTTGCTTGCTAATATGCTAAAAATTAGTTTTTCATGTTCTTTTTTCTTTGTTTTTCTCTTGTTTTTGGGTATTTTTTTCAAACGCATGTTTTATCGCAAAATAGTACCCAATGATGAGTGATATGTGCCTAAGTATGTTCAATATGCATAATGGACTTTAGAAATAAATTTAATTAGCACTTTAATGTCTAGAAACTAAGTTGGTTAGTTTTAGGTCAGGTTGACCATCAGTTGAGTTGCCAACTAGACTGAATGATGGCCGAGAGCATTTTTAAAAAGCCTATCGGTTGAGTTTCCTAGTTCACATAACTCGACCAATGGTCAGGCTGGAGCATTCTTAAGTTGGGTTCAGCTGACTATTCTTCCTCTCAACTAGATAAAAGTCGTCTGATTCCACCTCCATTAGCCCTAAGCTCTCTACCCTTGTCGTTCCCTTCCTCAACCTAGCCCTAAACTGACCTAGCTAGACCTTATTTGACCTTTCCCCTTGCCAAACCTAGGTCTGTGGACATTTTTGGTGGTGAGTTTTAGCTCTTTCTCTCTCCTTCCTCTTTATTTTGTTTCCCTGGCATCCAATAGGAGTAAGAGAGCCACCCCAGCTAATGCACCATCCTCTTATCCTCTTCCCGCTTGATCTCTTTTGATGACACTCTTTTTGTCTCAAATGAGGCTATAAATAGATATAAGGACCTCCTTCCCCAGAATCATTTCCCTTTTTGAGCCCTCTTTAAGCCTAGAACTAGAAGTCAAGAGGTCATAGATCAAGTAGAGAAGTTTCTTAACATTCACCATATCTCAGCCTTGGGTGTTGAACGCACATGCTACAACAATTACATAACTAGTACGAAAGTGGTTCATGAATTCTATGCCAACTTGCATTGGAATTATGACACCCTTATACCCCTGCCTAATACTCAAGTAGTCCTCACATCCATGATAGCCAGGAAGAAATTCCAAGTCTCGAAGGATACCTTGAACATTTTCTTTTCAGGTACCAATGACACTAACACCTGGCGTAAGGATTAACCTGAGTATTTTGACCTGATTGAGCCTGAGGCTTTCTACAAGAAATACGATCTCACTCTCCCTAACATCCATCATTTCTTGAAGAATCCTCAATCCCCCTATAAGAAGAAGAGCAACCTTCCATCCTCTTCCTTGGATCTTAAGATATGTATCCCTGCCCTAGTTGTCAACTACAATATCCATCTAAAAAAAATCAAATGGAAATTGAAAAAGACACTGCGGTGATCATGTATTGTCTCTTAGAGAATGTTAGAGTCAAGTGGTTTAGATACATCCTCCATCAAATGACCTACTTTGACTCAAGAAAGAACACCCGTGGCACCTACCCTCCCTATGCTACTCTGATTTGTGGTCTTTTCCAGTTTTCCACTGGAAAATCTCTTTTCCACAACTTTCACTACAAACTTGCCCAGAAAGGAGTTTTTATCAGTGAGACTACTATTCACAAGTATGTTCCTATCCTCTCCTCCACCACACCTGGTGCCTCTACCTCTACCTCTACCTAAGCACCTCCACCACCGCATCCTACCTGACTTGCTTGTGCCTTGTTCTATGTATCAAATGAAACCCTTATGGGCTACATGATGCATCAATAGGCATACAACCTCCAGGTCCAGGAGCACCTGCATCAAGACTTGTGTTCAATCATGTCCAACATGAACATGTCATGTGCTCATCCCTACCCAGCCTACCAGCCCTACCCCAGAAGTGATTTTGCATCCTATGCATACACTTACTTTTACCCAGCCCCTCCACCTGCACCTTCCGTTGTTGCTACACCCTCTGCTGTTGGTAGACCTTCCCCTATTGTGATGCCTCTACCTGCTAGCCCCTTGGCCGCTCTACTTGCCAGTCTTGGTAGTTTTACTCCTTTCTTCCCACAGGCCAATGAGCTCCATGCTCTGGGTATGTCTTGGGATGTGCAAAATGCTCGTTGGCCTGATCATGGTTTCGGTCCCTATACTGATGAAGAGATGTCGAACCAGGATGATGAGGAGGTTGTTGATGCTGACGAGGCTGCTGATGATGATGAGGATGATGGTGCTGCATCTGATGATGATGGCTCTGATGGTTTTGCTGGTGACTCCGGTGATGAAGGTGATGTTGCTGCACCTTCAGATAGAGATGACGACTATGAGTCTTATGTTGATGATGTTGTAGATGATGTAGATATATATGACCTAGATATCTAGTTGCTTTTAGTTTTTAGTCGAGTTACTGATCATATATATCTTTCTAGGCTATTTTGTATTAGAAACGTCGGGGCACATGATCTGAGCTGTACTATTTTATCTTTTTAACTTTCATCAGTTTGTCTTGTAGTTGTTTTATGAGAACTTGCATTCTAGGTTGTAATCTTAATTCTGTTCACTCTTACTCTTTGATTTGTTATATCTTATGAGTTGGTGCCATGTTTCACCATATTTTTATTATGAATTAATTTGGTTGCTTCTCTCATCTCTGTTTTGGTGTATGTTTTTGAGTTTGCATGTTTTGGATATATCCTTGGTTGTGCTTGGAGAAGACCTATTTTTATGCTCTTCTACCCCCCATCCTTTTTGATAATATCAAAAGGGGGAGAGAAATTCAATATTCTGAAGCTCAACCATATTGCTTTTATTTCCTATGTGATCCTTTTCTTGTTCTTATATGCTTTATCATGTGACTTGCTAAAGGACCATATAGTATGTATGTGTTATATTACTTTGTGTCGATATACTAACTATGCAGGTTAAAGTAAGAATAGATTGAGGGGGAGAAATTCACATTGTTCAAATCTTGAATCCCCTTACAATTCACAAGGCAAAGGTATAATTTCAATATCCTTTTCAATATGATTGAGAAATGGTTTGTCATTGTCAAAAAGGGGGAGAATGTTGACTTGAGAGTTCTACATTGTCCATATTTTGATAATGACTTAATCATTCCATTCCTATATATCTAATACGTTTGTTCAAGATTGATTTTAGGATTTAGGTACATGAAAAGGATCAAATTACACAAACCCTAGCTTGTTCAAGTTCAAGTCAAAAGCAATGCAAGTGCACGATTTGGGAAATCACTCCAAACAACCTTAGAAGAATTTTGTAATCACTTGTATTGATGATATGATTTGTAACTAAGATGAGAAAAATATGAGGGACACAAAATACCAAGGTTTAATCACTTAAAAGTTAACTTCAAAAATTTGTCATAGGTTGTTCATCGGTTGAGTTGGAAATTCGACCGATCCTATGATGGATTTTTTGAAGATGATCTATCAGTCGAGTTGCACACTCACAAAACTTGGCCGACCGACTCACTGAGTAAATCTAATTTTAGCTCATCAGTCGATTTTGCTAGAACAAAATCAACCGATAGTTTAAAAATTGGCTTTGTCTTTTAGTTGATCGGTCGAGTTACCTTTATTGAAACTCGACCGAATGTACTGTATGAAAAACATAGAAAAAGTGATTATAACCATTGGTGAGTTGTTTTGGGTGAAAATAGATCTGTTGAATTGTGGAAAATGGCTATATTTTGACCCTAAGTGATCCCCAACTCAAGGGAACACCCCCAGCTATAAATAGGACCCCTTGGCATTCATTCCAAGGCTGCTCATTCATGCTACTCTAAGTCATTGCTATAGTTGAGTGTGTTACAACTCATTGAGCCCCTTTCTCTCTCTAGTTTACATTTTATTTTGTGATTGTGAGTGAGTTAGGCATATTGTAAGAGAGATACTCCATTGTTCATGTAAAACTCTCATCTTCTCCTACTTCCCTATCCCTTTCCTCCATGAAGAAAAGGTGAAGCAAGATTCCTCGAGTGAAGGAGGAGCTTTTGTTGTGCCTCTTCAAGGTTGATGAAAAGGTGGTGATCTTCTCCTGGTGAATGAGAAGGCAAAGGTTGAAGATCCAAGAGGAGTTGAAAAGTCCTTGAAAGTGGAAGACTTGTGCTTGAGTGGGTAAGTCCTTAGAAAAAGGCTGAAGACTCTTGCAAAGTGGGCAAGTCCTTGATAAGGTGGATTGCTCCTTGTACTTGGATGGATAAGTCATTTGGTGGTCTTATGTTGTAACTCTTATTGGTGATAATATAGAGAAAAGCACTTGCAAAGTCCTAGAGGTTGACCTCTCTAGGTAGTTGACTGACTCACTTCTAGTTTGAAGTGTGGAACCACTCTACATCACCTAGTCAAGTGCTTGCTATCAATTCCTCTCATCCTTGCTATGATTGTTAGTGAGGACTTCAAATTACACTTAAGCTATTGGTTTTAATTTGCTATAATTTGAAGGTCTAATATATCTTGTGAGAAATTTGTAGCTCTATTCACCCCTCTCTAGATCCCTAGATCCAACATACTCTATCATCATCTATCCTGAGTGTCAAATAGCCTCTACCATTGGCAGTGATCATGTTATGACCGCATCTGAGCTTAATTGGTAAACTAGGGTTTACCTAGATGATTATATGCTTAATTGGATTGATCATTGCTTAAATCTAATTAATGATGATAATTCAATTATGATGTTTTAAACCTAATAAGAACATTAAGTGTTCTATTGTTTGAGAAATATAAACCCTAGTTGGTTGAAATTAGGGTTTTGATGGTACATGAGTATGGAATTTGATCAGGATAGTAGTGTGGTAAATGATTTTTCATATTTTCTATTTTTTTTATTTAATTGAATTTTGGATATGATATGGATAACTCAATCATTCACATTGGAGAAAAATTTTAGAATATTTGAGTGTTCTTTGAATGTGGTTCTCCATCGAACTATACTTTGACCAAAATGCTGATAGAGTGCTTTTCAGTAGTGTCATGTTTTATTTTTAATTATTTATTGGTCTGGCTGGCAGGATGCATTACTGGGATCTAATGACTCCTATTAATAATATGATAAGAGTAGACTCTGGATAAATTAGACCCACATCATAGTGAGAATGTACATACACTAAGATGTTAAAACATATGGGAAAGATTAGAATAGCTAAGAATCAATTGGAACTGTTATCTGAGACCCAATGTTGGGGCCTCATATGAGAAATCCTTAATTGGGAATTAAGGAACATGACGTAAGGTTTAGATTAAGTTTAATGATTAATATTATATGAACTCTAAATATGAAATATGGAAAAGATATGAGAAAAGTTTGTAAGGGCCAAGGTAGTAAGAATCAATCATGAGGAATGGATTATATAACCGAGTACAATGTTTTTATGTACTCCAAAGCAAAGGAAAAATAGAAGAAAAGAGTTAAGTATACTATAAGTAAATATAAGTGAAGTGTCTTCAGAAGAGTTAAAGTAAAGAGCATTAGATAAATATGTAAATCATAAGACTAGGATTAGAAACTAAGTTAAAACAAAGATAAATGTTGGAAATGATGAGCTTGATTAAGGAATGAGGGTTATGATATAATTGAGAGCATGGAATGTATACCTTTATTAATAAGTTTAATACATTCATCCTTACTACCTTTGGATTCCAAGTCTCTATAGAACAACAAACTAGTTTAAAAAAAAAGTGTAGCTTAACAAAATGAATAAGTTATACAAAGGTAGACTATACTCAGGAAGGAAAAACTTGATATAAGAGAAACTATGTTTCACCCATGCATGAGCCGTTTGATTTAAAATGAAGGATATGTAATTTATTAAACATGAGTTGAAACTAGTAGAGAGATTATTGATTTAGAATTTCAACTTCACATTAGTAGAAGGATAAAATGAAATATGTGCAACATGGTATACATGATCATACATATGAATAAGCAACATGATCATAAGAGAAAAGTAGAATTTAAAGATAACTGGTGGAAGAGTAGTGTATGGTAAGAGGATTATGGAAAGTAAGGAAGTGTTTGAAACATGGTGGAGTAATATAGATTATAAAAGAAAGAGGTTAGGAGATTCAATCAAGTGCTAGTTAGTCAAGTATCCTTATTGATAACTAATTAAACCTACATATGACAAATATATTAATGGGATGTTTGAAGATAAGAATTCTAAGTCTCAGAACCGTCTTCTTTTCCATATATTACTTAATGAGAGAAATGTGGGAATGAAGTGATAAGAAAATGAATCATATCTGATGTATAACCACCATGGTAGAGGTATCTAGTGAATGTAATAATGACACACAATATGACGATGAAACCCTAGAAGGGTAAATTGAGAATGTAATCTATCTGAATGGCTAATTAAAATGAAGGAAATTCAATTGATAAGATAAGGAAGAATTTCATAAAAACTTGTGAGATCTAAAGTTTGAATTTCAAATTAAGGGAGAAAAGTCACACCACAATAACATCATTCTACTGATAAAGGCCAAATCCTAGAAGTTTAGAGTTGTAGTAGTTCAAGGGTTGTCACTAGTGATTTGACCTTGAATACTAGCATCTCTATAAAACAAGATCATGAAATTTGCACTATGAGAAGTAAACTAGCACTGTTAGTAATCCTAGCTAATCTGAAAGGTAGATAAACAATATGGAAATGATTTAGAGCAAAGGATAAGAAATAAATTTGAAATATAAGAGGTGATAAGAGGTGTGTTTTGAACAAAAGGAGAAATACAATATGAGTGAAGTGTGATATGAAATAAATTCTTGCAGTAATAGAAAGAATGATGAATAATCTATTCATACCTTGTATGTTTCAATTTTTGGGATGTTTAATCTACATGATTAAAATGAGAAGGATAAGTAGAAAAAAGTAAGTAGTAATGAATGAGGAGAGAGATAAGAGAAAACAATGGCTTTTAGTAATATGTGAATTTGTTTTTAGAAGTATAATTTGTTGAAGGTATATTAAGGGACGTAAATTGGTTCTACGTATGATTTCAGTGTACATGTGCAAGCAATATGTTAATTAAAGGTGTCTGATAGTTTAAGTCATGGAGTTGCTTCAATTCAACAGCGGCCCGATGACTGAGGCGGAGGCTCCCGTGGAGGCGATCCTGGCTACGAGGTCCTCGTCGTCGAACCCCCTAGATCCAGGAGCTCCAAGGTCAAGGCTCTTTACGGGTAGTGTCTCAGTAACAAAGGAAGCCAAATCTTGGTCAGATCTGTTCAAGGAGAAGAGGAGCAACGAACCTGTCTGCCTTAAGAAGACGAATATCCAAGTGACGAAGGGGAAGCTTCTCTACTCTAAAGCCATTGTAGAGAGGAACTTAGATCGATGGAAAAGGACGGCTGCTGGATATGTCGTTGGGTTGAAGCCGAATTGGCAGGTTCTAGCTCGTCACTTTGCTCAGATATGGCAAGCTAAAGGGTCGATTGAAGTCCGTTCTAGAGGGAGAGGTTACTTTGTTGTTCTATTCTCGAACGATGAAGATATGTCAACAGCTATCGACGGAGGCCCTTGGTTTGTGGTAGGAAGACCGCTGATAATTAAGATGTGGGAAAGAGGTGAGCCTCTTGAGAAGATGAAACTCACGGAGTATCCGATATGGCTTAAGATTTTCAATCTTCCTCTTGAGTTGTGGGATGTCGAGATGTTCAATAGGATTGGTTCATTCCTGGGGGTTCCCTTGCAGCCGGACAGGTTCACGAATGAGTTTTTACAGCTTGAATATGCCAGATTGTAGGTGTTGATTCCTCTGGATTTCTCATTCCTGAAAGAAATGGAGATCGAGAGTGATGATGGTCAGGTGGACATTATTACTTTCGAGTACGAATGGGAGCCGAGCAGGTGTTTGATCTGTGGTCTATATGGCCATGAGTCTAATCTTTGTGGTCCTGTTAATGAAGAGAAGAATGATAAACAGAAGCTGAAGGGTGGTCTGAAGAAGAAAGTGTGGAAGCCTAAACAACCCGAGATGAGTAGGGGTGAGGAAAACGAAGAGTTCATTGATGCTGTTGATACTATCCATGAGCCCTTCGACAACTCTCAGGCACCGATTCCTCCTCTGGTTATAGAGGTTGATTCTTCTAGTACTGATCCTGGTTCTTCTTGTGAAGGAAGTGTCCAACCTCATGCTACTGTGGATAATGACAAGGCTCCTATGACAAAAATTATCATGCCCACTACTTCTCCTGATGTAGGTTGGGAGACAAGGGGCAGGAAATCTAAATCTCCTCCTAGAATTTTTCTGAAACCAATGTCTAACAAAGGTATTCCATCTTCTCTAAACAAATTTTCTCTTCTATCTAATATTGAAGATAGGGAGGGTCACGAGCAGGTTTCTCTTCCTCCTAATGGTTAGTCAGCTCATGATTAGATCCTGGAATGTGAGGGGAGGTCTTAACAAGCTACCTCACATCAGGAAGGAGATAAGGGAGAGTAAAGCTGATGTTTATATCATCTTGGAATCTCAGATTAATAAAAATGATCTTCATAGTTTTGTGGATTCTATCTGGAACGGCGCTAAGTTTATTGATAATTCGGAGATCTACTCTTACACTAGGATCATTATCCTATGGTCTGACTCTGCTATTCATATTGATAAAAAAGTCAGCCTGTGAACAAGTTATTCACACTTCTGTTAAGAAAGGGAACCTTACTTTCGATCTCTCTGCTGTGTATGGCTCTAATGATGATGGTGAGAGGATGGCTTTGTGGAATTCGATTACTTCTGCTGCTTTGTTGAACCCTGTTAATTGGTGTGTTTTGGGAGACTTTAATGTGGTTCGTCTCAGTTATGAAAGACAAGGCAAACATGCTCCTATTAGGAAAAGTATGAATGACTTTAACGAAGCTCTAAATTCCACTGGTTTGATGGAGATTTCTCCCAAGGGTCAGTTTTATACCTGGGATAGTCATAGTAGGAAGGGTAAGAGTACTCTTTCGAAAATTGACCGTATTTTCTACAATGTGAATTTTCTTGCTAATTTTCCCTTTTGCTGGGGTGAAGTCATAGCCTCTGTGGTAAGTGATCATAGGATCATTGCTCTTAGATTTGATCGCAGCAAGCATGGATCTGCCCCTTTCTGCTTTATCAATGCTTGGATTAGTAAATCTGATTATAAGGGGATTGTCGAGGAAGCCTGGAGAACTCCTCAAGTGGGTTCCCCTATGTTCAGGGTTTATAGAAAGCTCAACTGTGTTAAGGATGCGCTGATCTCTTGGAATAAGAAGAATGGTAATTTTTTCTCCTTAGCTAAAGTTCTTGAAAGCAAAGCCAAGACGATTCAGGAGGAGGTGGATGCTGACCCCACTAATGCTGAAAAACATGAGCAGTTGGTTATCGCTAGGAAGGATGCTTTGAAAGCCTTAGCTGATGAAGAGAGTTTACTCAAGCAGAAAAGCAGGGTTCAGTGGATTAAATTAGGCGATAGAAACTCCACTTTCTTTTATGCCTCTTTGAAGTCTAGAAGAATTACGAATACTATTTCTGTTTTACATGACGATGGGGGTAATAGCATTTATGATGCTTCCTCTATTAAAGACATGATTAAGAAGTACTATGAAGACATGTTTAATAGCTCTTCTAAAGACATGGTGACTTGGAACGATGAATGGATTCTTCCTAGAATTGATCAGAATCAAGCTGATGATTTAAGAAAGTTGGTCTCCAGAACTGAAGTAGAAGAAGCCATCAAGATGATGAAGGACTCTAAGGCACCAGGGCCTGATGGCTTCAATGCGGTTTTTTTCAAATTAGTTTGGGATGTTATTGGCGACGATGTGGTTAAAGCTGTTCAAGGTTTCTTTAGCTCTGGTAAACTCCTCAAGGAGTGTAATTCTTCTCTGATTACTCTCATTCCTAAGAAAGTTGGTGCTACCTCTCCCAAGGACTTTCATCCTATCTCCCTCTGTAATATCATCTTTAAGGTGATAACGAAGATCATGGCTAATAGAGTGAAGTATATTCTTCCCAAATTGGTGGATGAGAATCAATTTGCATTTGTCCATGGTAGGAGAATTGGAGATGCGATTTTACTTGCCAACGACATTCTTAGTTCTTTCAATAGCTCTCGCAAATTAATGTGTGTTAAAGCGGATCTGGCCAAGGCTTATGACACTGTTCGGAGAGACTATATTCTCTTTCTCCTGGCCAAGATGGGGTCTCCTTCTTGCTGGATTGATTGGGTCTCAGAATTATTCTCTTCTGCTTCTTTCAGGGTGCTTGTCAATGGTACTCCTTCTGAATACTTCTCTGCTTATAATGGAGTAAGGCAAGGCGATCCGTTGGCCCCATTTCTGTTCACTATTGCTATGCAAGGTCTTTCTAGTATTTTCAATGCAGAGATCACTAAAGGAGGTTTCAAGCCTATTGGGTGTGGAGGTGGTAATGGGATTTCACACATTTTCTTTGCTGATGACCTGCTTATTTTCTCTAGAGCTCAGGACAAATATGCTCTTTGTGTGAAGAACATTCTTGATTCTTTTGGGAGGATTTCGGGTTTGCAGCTGAACAATGAGAAGAGTCATATTTTTCTGAGTAAGGGAGCTGAGGAAAGTAACATTGGTGATATTCTTAACATTAATATTTGCTCTTTGCCTGTCAAGTATCTAGGTCTTCCTCTCTTCACAGGGAGGTTGACTAGAGATTTGTGTAGCCCTATTGTGGACAAGATCAAGAATAGACTTATGTCTTGGAAATCTCATTTTCTTTCTCAGGCTGGAAGAATTGAGCTAGTGATTTCTACTATTTCCTCCTACAGCATGTTCTGGACGGATGCTTTTCCTCTTCCTAAGTCTACTATCTATGAAATTGAGAAACTGATGAGGGATTTTATTTGGAATGACAAGAAGGAAAAAAACATATTCATTATGTCTCTTGGAATTCTATCTGCAGACCTAAAGATGAGGGAGGCCTGGGCATAAGAATGATTGACGATTGGTCTAATGGTGGTATTATTAAAAATCTCTGGAGTATTGCTTCTAAGAAGGACGGTTTTTGGGTCAAGTGGGTGCACGAGAAGTATATCAAATCTGAGTCCATCTGGACAGCTGAGATTAAACCTGGAGCTTCTTGGGTCTGGAATAAGATGTTGAAATTCAGACCTATGTTACTGAATCACATTAGTTTGTGCCTGGGTAATGGCAGCACCTTCCTGTTCTAGTTTGACCCTTGGGTCAATGGTGGGGAAAGGCTGATCGATCTTGTGGATGAGCAATTTGTCCTGAGATTGGGTAAAGGGAGGAATTGCAGAGTTTCCTCTTGTTTTATTAACGGTGAGTGGTATGTGCCTGATTTCAGGGGTGCAGAGGTGCTGAGGGGAGTTCTTAAAAACCAAAATTTCAATATCGAAGAAGAGGATGAGATTTTGTTTAATGGCATCAACAAGACTCTTTTGTTGAAGGATGGTTGGGCTATTTCCAGAACTAAATATCCTAAAGTTCACTGGTCTAAATGGGTTTGGTCCAATTCTTTTCCCAGGAAGTGGTCTATTCTTTTCTGGAAGCTGTTCTTGGGTAAACTGCCCACTTTGGACTATTTGAAGAAGATTGGTTTCCTTTTGGCTTCGAGGTGTTGTTTGTGTGATTGCAGTGAGGAAGATGTTTCACATCTGTTCTTTGAGTGCCGTTTTGCTAGAGATGTTTGGAACAAGTTTCACTTGAAGTTCAACATTCAGATTAGTTCATTGGTGGATCTGCAGGCGCTAAAGAATGATGTTAAGGTCCAAGCTGCTTGTGCTGTCTATATGCTTTGGTTAGAAAGGAACAGAAGGACGTTCAATGGTGTTGGTTTGGATGTGGATAAGTTTTGGCTGGCGTGTGACAAAGATAGTTTTTTGCTTCTGTTTTCAGATAGTAGTTAATCTGTATAGATAGTTCGTTGTAGTCTGTACAGATTGTCCTTTTGGTGGTTGTGCCTTGCAACCTCCGTTTTCTTTCTTTTTGGTAGTTACACCTTGTACCTACACAAACCTTTTTTTTCAGTAAAGAGGCACCCCACCCTTTTAGAACAAAAAAAAGATAGTTTAAGTCATTCATACCAGTAATCCATCTTAGTATTATACAATTGTGGTATGGTGATATGGGTTGAATGATGATGGAACAAATGGAAGGTTACCCTGAATAAGGTAGTCTCACCTGTTCACTCATATGAATAGAAGGGATGATAACCATATTGTATTGGTATGTAACCTAATGAGGTGTAGCTTGTTATACCTAGTTTTAATATAACTAAGTGATGGTAATCGGGTATGAATAGTCCTTGAATGACTAATACAATTGTCTATTTGTTCTAAATTGTTGCAAAATGATATGAAATGGTTTCTTCCTCTGTTTGGATGTAGTTTAGATGATAAAATCATATTAGAAATGTATACAATACATCCTAATGAGAATTCCCTAAGTATTCACAGAGGTTATAAGAGTAAACTGAAATATAGGGAATTTGTCTATGACTCAAATTTGCTGTATAAGTAAATAGAGAAAATTGCTTATCTAGATTCCCTTGGTTATGAATGATTGTTTATCTAAATTCATAGTACATATATGTCAGATACTATCTTGGATTTCATTCAAAGTGAATAGTGTTTGTTTGATATCTCAGTAAAGAGGGTGAAACCCTAGATGAGAGGAAAGTTGGATATTTGCGAATAGATATCGTGAAATCCATTTGAAGGGATTTTCTTGACATGATAGACTTTATTTATTCAATGTTATTATTGATGCATGATATCCTAGTGAATGGCATGGAAACCCAAATTCAACTAAGTTCCAAGGTTTCATACATATATTGATTTTGTATGATTTGTTGATAATAGTCTTTATTCAATGAATGTTGATGTCGCATAAAATCTTTATGGGAGCCATGTGAATAAGTTGTTGCCTAGTGAGAGGTGACAAGATGTGTGATGGCCTTGTGATCCATGAGAATACTTGTACAACCAGTGAAATGAATACCTTAGTCTAAGGACCTAGAGGTAATGGTTACCTGTTACAGAGGTAACAATGCTATGTGATGATCTAAGGGTTTGAATACCCAGATCCAGTAGTCATGATAAAGATGTCAAGGGATGAGAATTCCTAGTAATGTGATAAGGGATTGAGATCCCAGGTATCATGTGTTTTAAAGATTTGAAAAGTATGTGATAGATGTATTGCACCTTTCTTTGTGGCAGTTGTGGTGATTAAATGAAACCCTAAGGGTAGGCTGTTTAATGAATCAAGTATTATGATATCAATGTTCTCAGTTATTATTAATAATTCTTTTCATGATAAGTAATTAACTCTTAATTGAGTTATGAGATGCACAACTCAAGATTTGGGTTGATATGCATGATTCTAGTGTATATGTTCCAAGTGGACATGAAATCTATTTATTTAAGAATTTTTGTCTGCCTGTATGTATAGTATGTTGATTACTCAATATATTACAGTGTTTTGAATATACTCTTCTGCCAAGTTTAGAATGATATACATGTTATATTATAACTTCAAATAAGTAGATGTGACACCATAGAGATACCAAAGTCAAGTATAAGTAAGAGAAGGATACAATGTAGAATGAGCTTTCTAGGAATAATAAAATAATAGACTTAGGAGCCATGAACACCGTAGAACCCCTATGTGAGGTCTGTGCCTTAGGGGTGAAATGACCTAACCCTGGCAGCGTCCAGTATATGGGGGTTGGAATGTTCTATCAGGTGGCACGGGGGACGAAACCCGAGTGGAAGTCTCCTTAAATTATAGATTGCAGTGTCCAACATCAACCAGAAGTCCTGGTGGCACTAGAGTACAGAAAAGCCAAGAGGTGGCTTGACTCTTTGCCTGGGTGCTCAGCTTAGAGGAGGAGTCCAGTTTAGGCCAGGAGACATTTCCCTGTTGCAGACCAGGAGAGTAGTCAGACTTAGCATTTCCTGGGTGTGTCCGCTAAGTCTTATACACTGTGATCGTAGTGCACTATGAGTCTTCATATGTAGAGTACACTGCAAATGATCAGGGTATAATAAAATGAATGAGAGGTCAAAAAAGTGTGTACAGTTATTCAATTATTCTTTGTATATTTTTGAATTATTAGTTCACTTTATGATCAATCAAGGATTTCATATATTGATTCACTCTTATAGATATTTAGAGTATCCTGTCATATTTATGATTGCCAATTATTAGACTCTATAAAGCTTACTGCTGTTATAATTGATATCAATTGCTCAAAAGTATATCTGTAATTATATCAGTTCTTTAGACTATTTCTTTGAACTACTCATTCAATGAGCGAGTAGGCTCACCCCTCTACTCACAATTTTTAGGGAAATTACATGGACTTGAAGAAGATATTATTGCATCAGAGTAGATCTTCCATAAGAGTTAAGTCTAAGTATAGTTAAGTTCAGTTGGTCCTTGTCACTCTAGATCCTTGTATAGATATGAGAGAGAGTTGTAAATGATGTTTTGTATGTTTGTTTCCTTAATAGGAGAGAATGCAAATTATTGTCATGTCGTATATACATGGAAGTGTGAGAAACATAATGAATGTATGGATGTGTATCATTAATTCTGAGATTATATTCGAGAAATAAAAGTTTAATTCTCTTATAAAGTTAGTTTATGTGGTTCAATGCGAGAAAACAAAGAGTTTGAAAAGAAAAAAAAAGTTAAGGGTGATCTTTGTATTATGTTAAATGCTCAATTTATACCCTAATCTCAGGATTAGTAGTAATTGTGAGATTGGGGTGTAGCAGATCACATTTTTCATAGCTTGGAATAGCCTCCCTAGCAACATCTCAGACCCTTTCACTTCCTTCATATCCATCACCACAAAGTCAACTGGATAGATGAACTTGTCAACTTTAACCAACATGTCCTCACATATCTCATATGGCCTCACAATACAACCATCCTCCAACTTGATCGCCATGGATGTTCTTGTTGGTTCCTTCAATCCTAACTTTTGGAAGGTGGTAATAGGCATGAGATTAATACTCACTCCCGAATCACATAGTGCCTGCTTGAAATGTTTATCACCTATAGTACACGGGATGTAGAAACATCCTGGATCCTTCCTCTTCATTGGTAGCTTCCTGTTGATCAGTGCACTCATCACCTCATCAACCTGTACAATATCTGTGTCTTTAATCCTCTGCTTCTTGTTGATGATATCTTAAAAAAAAACTCCCATAAGCATGAATTTGCTCTATCGCCTCCACTAATGGCAAATTGATGTGGAGCTTTCAGAAGATGTCCAAGAACTTTTTGAACTGTGTTTCCTTTTTCCTCATCTTCAGACTATCTGGGTATGGCACATCTGACTTTTCTGCTCACTTTTGTGGGCAAATATATGGCCCTTTATGAACTTCCTCCCCTATGCTTGCTTCAACACCACTGCCTAGAGTAGACATAGGCACATCCTCTGTGGGTGGTGTTACTGGTGGCTGTTCCTTATAAATTGAGGGTGCCCTTTTATTGACTGTGACTATTCCACTGCATAGTAAAACCTTCACCTACTCTTGTTGAATAGGTACCCTCTTAGGAACTATAGTTGATGGTTTAATAAGAATGGGACCTTGAAGTGCACTATCCACTGGCATTCTGCATCCTCCTGGTAATCCAAATAGACTGTGAGGAAATGGGACTTTAGGCACATACACCCAATCATACTCCTAAGTGTGTTGCTTTAGTGCCTCCTCAGTGTGATGTTCTCTCTTTGACAACATAGATGAATTTTTCTTAGTGATGTTGATGGGTTAGAGTTGCATTCCTAGGTGCTCCTTTCTAAATGGACTCCTTCAAGGAAGCTACTTGTGCTGCCAATTGAGAAATTTGATATACAATGTTGCGGATCTGGGCACCTTGGTTTTTTAGCTCCCTTTGTGTCTGACCCATAAGTGCTTCATTTTGGCTCACCAACTTTCCTAACATGTTCTTAATTTTTTCAATCTTGCTGGGGCCCTTGTCCTGCTGGTGCATATACATACAATTATCTTCTTCACCCCTAGATGATGTTACATCCTTTTGGTACAACTTCATGGCGATTAGATCAAGCTTCTCATTCAATGCAGAGATGACTTTAGATTCTTTAGCACTTTTAATGGGTGTCGGTCGTTCTCTTTCTTCACCCCATGACCAATTCTTATCCATGTTCTTCAAGATCTCATGGAATCCAGAAGGCTTGTTGTTTAAGAAAAATCTAGCTCCTGTACTGTCCAAGTGGTCCTCTCACCCTGATGTAGGCCATAATAGGTCTTTGCTTGGCCATATAAATCTATACCATGATGAGGAACCTTCTGCATCATATTCTGAAATCGCTCCCAAGACTCTGAGTAGGACTCTTTAGCCTGTTGCTTGAAGTTGTAAATCTTTTGCATCAATTTATTCATCTTTTGTGAAGGGAAATAACACTCAAAGAAAGCATCTTTCATCTGGTACCATGTCTCTATGGATTCTGGCTTGAGGTTACAGAACCAGGACTTAGCATGGTCTGCTAAGGATGATGGAAACAACTTCATGTATATCACAGTGGCAGGAACCTTGTCTATCTTCACCATATCACAACTTTCAACAAAATTACTGATGTGAGTTATTAGGTCTTCAGTAATGTGGCCATGGAATTCATGTTGCTTAACCAACACTTCCAGCCCAAGATCAATCTTGTAACTTCCCACATTTATCACTTGTCACTTGATTGGACCAAGTTGAGCTATTGAGGATGATGCCTTGATCTTCTCCCAAATGGTTTATTCTTCTTATGCATCACCCACACCTTCCGGTTGTCGATTTGTTGTGGGAGTGTAATCAGTGGTTCATGTTTGAACCATGCACTAGTACCTAAAATTTGTAAATTCAATGTGAGAATGAGATACTAGTGATTGAATTAAGAAAATATTTGCAATTTAGCTTTGGAAAGAATAAAATTATAATAAAAAAATAAAGAAGGTGACCTAGAGTGGACGATTACAACACTCGTAGTGCTTGAATATTTCATTTTCTCAGCAATGGTGCCAAAAACATGACACGACCAAACTGTACATGTAAAACACAAGTGTACACATCAAAGTTATACAGGCCAAAGAGGCCCGAATATCAAACATAGGGAAACGTAATTCAAGAAACCACTACTAATTGCTTTTCGATCATCTAAGCCAAAGAAAATGTTGATTTAAGAGTTATTAAACTAATTGCAAGAAAGAAAACTAATTTAATGGGTTGTGATCACAATGAGAAGAAATTCTCTAGGACTATGGTTTTACCACTATTGACACTGCAATTTTAACCTAAGATTAATATATTTTCCTCCCACTCCTGGACAAAGAGCCTGTAGAAAGAACTACCCACTCCTGCAGTGTAGTTCACAACCTATGCTAATGCCAATTTCATTTCCATAGTAATTGGTTGATTAGTTAGGTTCTTTACAAATAATCGCTGGGTAATCTCTTCATGTTCGTAAGTCATTTTTCCCAAAGGGCGATATAAAACATGTGTTACTATGGATTTCCAATCCTTAATCCCCCTCCCAAAGTTATTAAGGATCTAATTAATCACCTATGGTGTGTAACATAGACAATTCAATATGATTTCATAGCAACATGCCAAAGAATATGTAGAAAATAATATATTAATGCAAAAGATCCATATACAGTGTACAACCGGACTACTCTCGGGTCCTAAAGAACACGGGGATTAGCCCCTCATGGTTTCCATGGACAAAAACATGATAGGAAGAAGGAAAAACATGGAGAACATAGAAAATTGATGAACCCCCTTGAGAAACGTGATTAGGACGCTCCTTGTCGATGAACGGATCCGCAATCTACAAATTCTGCCCACCGAACGTGCCCAGAACCTCCCGAACGTGCAGTTCTCCTCCTCGTTCTCCTCTCTCATTTCGTTACCATCTTGCAATGGAATAGAACATGATTATTTAGGTCTGGTCGAACTCTCCTTAAGTCATAGAAGTGACTTAGGGCAAAATAAATCCTCAACCGTTGGATTAAACTTGATTTTCCAAACTACCTAATCGGGCAGACTCGGTAGTATTGACTTTTGGACTCACTAGTATTTAGTCTGGAAATCAAATTTTCTTTGTCTCTGATGCAAAGTCAGTAGTATCGACTTTTGAAGTCAGTAGTACCGAGTCTGTGAGACTCTTATTGTCCTAAAATCACACAAAAATGTACATAAGTACTTGAAATATAATAAATCATTCAAAAACATTAAAATTATGCTTATTTGATGCAATTGAGTAACACATGCTAATATTAATAAATCATGCACGAATTAATATGAAAATGAATAGTAAGTGCACAAAAACCAATATAAAATAACTTGTGAAAAATGACAAATATCCAGTGCATCACCCAACCGAGCTGATTGGTTCACCCAATGAACCGATCGTCTCACACTACCCAAGCCGGTCAGTTCACCCAGTGAGTCGATCGATTGATTCCTATGTCAGGTAAAACATTTGCCAATTCAGTTCCAATCATCTTGACACTCCAAACGATCATCTCAACACTTGAGTCGATCATATGACGCTCTAAACGCCCATGTCACTATGTGAGTTGATTGGTTGAAAGTGTAGTCAGCTAATCAGTTTTGTGAATTGAATACCTAAACACTGTAGTAATAAATTCAATCATCATTCAAGATTAAACTCCTCTTCTAGATCCAGACCTATGTGTGTGACCCTATAGGTTCCATATTACATTGGCAATGAATGTCCATAACAACTTATGACATCATATGCAATGAGAGGTGCCTAGTCACACATCAATGCTACCCAAATAAATGAAAATTTGGAGAATAGATTCAACCTATAATATGTGTATGGTGTTATAGAGTTTGTATAGTTCCTTTGTCACTGATATCCAAATTAAACTCGAGGCATGGAGTAGTCACCCTCTTTGACATTAAACCTTGTTTTTTGAACTAGGGCAGGCTGTCTGAGATATATGTAAGCTCAACATCACATATTGACTCACATGTGCATGGCCATGCATTTCTCAGTCTCGCTAATCAAGAGGCCTAAGATATCAAACTCCTATAGGAGGGAAAAAAATCTCATTTACATCACTCATAGTCTATCCCCATGTGTCACAGTCACCCAATCATCACCTTTATAACAACCCATGTTTTAGGACTACGTTTGATGATGTCAAAGCACATATAATGACATGTGATGAGTGTAGTCACTTCAGGTCAAAGAACCACAATCAACACCATCACTATGAGCGCTGACTATGACAATTATGGTAATGACTTCCATGTGTCAGTCTCATGGTGGGTCTGTCTGATACACTGTTATCTAACATGTATATGTGTGCTTGGTTTGCTATTGCCATATCATGACTAATGATATTCTGCCATCAACCAACTCACACTCTGATCTTGTGTGTCATTGTTGTCTATCAACCTTCCACAATAACAATCAATCAGGGACACAATGAGAATGTATATGTATACTCTTCAAATTCATATGATCTCATTGTTCAAGTCTTATACTTGAAAACATACATCATTGAGTAAACATCATTCTCTAGACATTTATAATGTTACATCATTATGTAATAATTAAATTAAACAAAACAAATTTAGAAGCTTACGACCACAGAGGCTTCACCAAGAAGGGCTCTCATATCATGCAGCTGAGGGGGCTCTCGTATCGGGGGGAGCTATCGTATAGTGGGGGGGGGGGCTCATATCGGGTTGGCTGGAGGCCGTCACAGGTTGGTGGCCGATACGTAAGAAGAACTGAATTCCATCATGGGAGGAAATCCACTGGACGCTATCAGGCAGGGATGGAAAGGGATAGCTACGATATGATATCGGGCGAGGCGTAGATGGCCCCAGTATCCCGCGGAGCAGTTGCTGCGTGAGTATCGGGTGTTGGCTCCCGTATCGGTGTGTCGGGCGTGTGCGGCTGCTGGGTGGGACATTGCTTGGAGGAGAAGTGAAAGGTGTCGGGGGTACGTTGGCTGTCGCGTATCAGAGAGGAGGAGAGAAAGCACGGGATCGCGCTGGGCTAGTGTCAGGCTAGGAGGGTTGCTGAATCGGGAGCGAGACAGAAAGAGGAAGGGGTTGTGCTTAACTGCAACCAACGGGAGCGGCTGTTGGTGCTGGTTGAACACCGCCAGCGGTGACCGTCGGTCGACCCCTCCGGTTTGGGCATCCCGCCCTCCGGTGTCCACCCACATCACCCCTATATCATCATCTTGGAGTGGTCTCGATGTTTCCCTCACCACTTTTACGTAGGGTAACCAGGCAGAGTATGCGAGGTAGCCAAGCACAACAGGTTGTTGCGGAGAGGAGAAACCATTTGCTGGTGACGGCTATTCCAACGGAGGAGGTGTTACCGGATATTAGGGCTGTGATGGCCATCGAGGATGCGAGACAGAACAACCCTTCGCTGCCTAGGGTTGATGCGGCTGCTGGTCAGAGTGAAGACAGGCCCGAAATTCCTGGGCCAGAGCGGGCAGAAGACCCCGCACCTGATAACACACCGAGAACGATGCCTTCAGAAGATAGACAACCGACCCCTCTGCAGGGAACCTTGCGGCTGAGGCAGGTTGATCGGATCGACAGTCTAGAAAACACCGATCATGCGAACCCCCATCCAACTCCACAGGTCGGGGGGGGGCCCGTCGCCCATGCAGCGCCCGACGATCACGACGCAATCGGTGAGGAAAACGCCGTTATATGGGATTCCTCACGATACGTGCTTCAGGTGTATGGGGAGAGGGCATTGGCAATCCCAATGTAGGAGGAGAAAATTCTGCTACAAGTGTCGACGACCGGGTCATATGGCTGCTAGATGTTCACAGGTTAACCCTAGTCAGTGTCCACCAGACATCCAATCCAGATTGGTCTTCCCGCCCCAGCCTAGGGGTATACCGGCTAGGGGTGCACCTCAACACGTCCCCAAGCGGATTACAATGGACGTCAGCCCAAATGACGAGATGCGGAAGAGTAAGATGACAGTGCCAGAATGGGCGGTGGAGATCTTCTGGCCTTGTGACTTCCAGTGGACGGAGCTTTGTCAATTCTTTTGAGGGTGCTGGCTGAGTGCAGCAGACTTATACAGATGCGCGGATAGAAAGGCGATGGCCTTCTTCTCCTGTGAGCAGGAGGCCAAGGAGGTGGTGGAGAAAGGGATTCGATATTTTCTTGGTCAGAAGATACAGCTCATGCACATGCGAGGGGGTGAAAGACATCAGAGAAAGGAAGCTTTCTGGTTTTGGGTTGCAGATATTCGAATCACCTGTACAGATGATGATACACTAGCGAAGATTATCCGGCCTTTCGATAAATTGATTTATGTCTCAGATTGGCAAAGGGAGAAGGATGACCTATCTGGCCTGCTCGTGCTGGTGGAAGCATTCAGTGAAGATATTCCTCAGTTTATTTCTCTCACGTATGGGTAGAGGCGGACATCGATGCAATTGTTTATGGTGGCGAGGGGGCCTGTGGGCTCGAGCAACACACAGTTGACTGAAGTCGGGAAGGATACAGGGATTCCAAGAGAGGCTCTAGTGGTGCAAGAGAAGATTACAGAATCGAATGCTTTGGTGATAGCAACAGTTATACCTCCAGAGTCGAAGGAAAGACCACAGGAGAGGAATATATCCCCAAAAAGGCAGCATAGGCGGCCACCAAGGCGTATGGTGGTGGATAGAGAAGGCATAAAAAGAGCTCTGGAGAACAGAAGGCTAGAAGAATTCATGTTTCATGAGGAGGAAGAGTGGATCGATCACATGAGAAGGTCTGGGAGGGGCTAGAATAGAGACAGAAGGAGTGGTGCTGACAATAGATTATTTAGAAGATATCAATCAAGAAGACAACATTCGGATTGCGAGGGAAGTTATTTTGATGAATGCTGGTCAGATATAGATGGGGGTTATAGCCCTTGATCGAACCTACGCAGGCTGGTGGGTGTGGTTTTTTCTGTATAATGGATTGTACCTCCATTTTCTGGAATATTAGAGGTGCCTCTAATAACCCTACGAGGAGAGTTTTGAGCAGGATTTGTGGGTGATTTAAACCAGGGATCGTTTGCTTGTTCGAGCCCTTTCTTCATGCAAAACAGGCAGCTGAGCTTTTGGACATCGTGAGGTTGGATTGGGTAGATGATAACCAGGAGATGAATGGGAAGATATGTATTTATGCTGATAAGGATATGAAACCTAATATTTTTAGAAGGCACATGCAACATATAACAGTGGGGTTTGAGTCCAGTGTCGGCACAAGCTTCTTTGTTACAGCAGTATATGCAAGTTGCGATAACGTTTAAAGGAAGGAGTTGTGGAAAGAGTTAATGATAATGACGGAGCTCATTGGGGAGGAGAAGTGGATTATTGCCGGGGATTTCAACATAGTGCGTCATCCGAGGGAGAGAAGAGGCGGCAACCCTCCAGCATTCTAGGATTCACTTGACTTCAATTCCTTTATAGCAGATGCATCTTTGGATGAGATTCCATTTGATGGTAGCCAATACACTTGGGTGAACAAACAGATTTTAACTCCTACGATGTGGCAAAGAATTGATAGAGTATTAGTGAATGGAGCTTGGCTATCGGAGTGTCCTGCAACCAGTTCAATTCATTTGACCAAAGATAGGGTTTCTGATCATTGCCCTATTGTTACAATTCCAGGTGCACAATTGATTGCCAGAAAGAAGGGACACTTTGCTTTTATGAAGGCATGGCTTGATCATGATGAGTGTCTAAAGGTGATAGAACAGGCCTGGGATGATCCTGTAATAGGGCACCCCTCCTTCGTTTTCTGCCAGAAGCTCAAGAGGGTTAGGGTGGCACTACGAAGGTGGAGCAAGGATACCTTTGGTGATAATAAACAATGTATAAAGGATTTGGAAGATGTGATCTTTACCACACAGGCTGCCTTTGATGGGAACCCGACTGATACTAATGAAAATAATCTGAGATCGGCGGAGAAGGAATTGCAGGGTCTACTGGATGAGGAGGAGGCGAGGTGGAAGGAGAAGGCAAGGATTAGTTGGCTCCAAGATGGGGAGCGGAATACTAGGTTTTATCACACCACCGTCAAAGCTAGAAGGAAACATAGAAGGCTGAATAAGGTGGTCTTGTAGGATGGCACATGTATCTCAGATACAAAGGATATGGCGGAGGTAGCAGTTGACCATTTTCAACATTTCTTTAATGAAGTGGTAGATACGAGTGATGGTGAATTGGAGGAATTCTTGCATGGTATTCCGGATACGATGTCCATGGATGACAACTGCTTACTTTCTACTGGTCCCCAGGAAGAGGATGTTATGAAGACCATGATGAAGATGGATGCGACGATGGCGCCAGGTCCGGATGGGTTCACCTTATCCTTTTTTCCGGGCTGCATGGTCGATAATAGGGGGCGATTTTATGAAGGTGGTGGATGCGTTCTACAAAGGACAACCTTGTTTTAGGGGGCTGTTCTGCTGCCGGATTCTTCTTATCTCGAAGATTGATAGTCCTAAAAGGTTGCTGGAGGACTTCAGACCTATCTCGATTGAGAACGTCACCCTTCGTATATTGGCGAGAATTCTTAGTGATCGCATGGTGCCTATGATGCCGAGGATGATATCGAAGATACAAGGGGCCTTTGTTGAAGGAGGAGACATCACTCATCACGTCCGGCTTGCCAAGGAGTTGATGCATGATATAAGTAAAGGCAAGGATGCACCTAATGTCATTCTGAAGTATGACATGTCGCGAGCATATGATAGAACAGATTGGAATGTGCTGCGGAAAGTGTTGGGCAGATTTGGCTTCACAACAGAAGTGGTGAATCTATGCTTGAGTTTCTATCAAAATACATGGGCCACGGTTATAGTGGGGGAGGAAACTGCGGGTTTCTTTCCGGTTAGTAGAGGCCTTAAGCAGGGATGTGCGCTATCTCCATTCTTATTCATTCTGTTTGAAGAGATTCTGTGCAGAAAATTCCTTAAATTAGAGACGGATGGGCTCATATCGAGGTTTCAGATCCGGGGGGGATGCAACTCCTCCGACCATACTATTATATGCGGATGATATTGCTATTTTCTTTAATGCAGACCATCAATCAAGGGAGATAGTTAAGTCTACCTTTGAGGCGTATGAGATGGCTACTGGACAACGGGTCAATAAGGCTAAATCCACATGCGTGGTAGGAGGGAAAAATACAGAAAAGAATGATAGAGTGGATGAAGAACTCAATGCAGGAGCTGCTATGGAGTCGTTTACCTATTTGGGAATACCGATCATTAAAGGAAGGATGAGGCTCAATGATTATGACATCCTGATGAAGAAAATAAATATGAAGGTCATGACTTGGAGATAAAAAATTTTGTCTTTTGTAGGGAGAAGGCTGTTGATTGCTCATGTTCTTAATTCCATTCCGGTGTACACGGTGGCAGCCGTAGGAATTCCCTCAGGGATCACAGATCGGATTGAAAGAAAATTCTCTAACTTTTTGTGGGCAGATAGGAATGATCATCAAAGAAAGGCGTGGATTAGCTGGCAGAGAATTGCAACTCCTTTTCACCAAGGTGGTCTGGGGATTCCATCGCTGCATCTAATTAATGAAGCTTTCATAGCTAAGGCATTCTGGGAGGTGTTGACTACAGATTCTATTTGGGCTACTTTCTACAGAGATAAATACGCCAACATGAATGGTGGGCGAGATAATGTTTACCCTGGGTGCTTGAAGTTGGGATCGTCACCGTCACCATTATGGAGGAGGATATGGGAATTATTCCCGCGTGTCTTCCCATTATGCAGATGGATTGTAGGGAGGGGTGAGATCTCCTTTTGGGATGCGAGGTGGTGTGATCAACGGCTGGCTGAACATGCCATTTACTCCAGTGATAGAAGGCATCCATTCCAGGTGAAAGATTTCTGGAGAGACGGGTTGGGTTGGGATTGGGCGTCGCTGAGGGTGATACTTGACGATGATGGGATACATATGATCCGTGATAAGAATATATGGCTTGCGGAAGAGGATGATAAGCTGATTTGGAGTCCGGAGAGGAAAGGGTGCTTCTCCATGAGATCGGAAAAGAGGTTTCTGGCTCGTGACAGGGTGGAAGGTCCACAGGGGCTTGGAGTGGTTTGGAAGTCTGCATTCCCTAAGGCTACGACCTTTATCTGGAAGTTGGCGAGAGGAGCTATTCCTACTGATGAAAATGTTAGAGTTAGATGTTGTATATCTATTGCATCTCAGTGTAACTGTTGCATGGAACCTAAGGAGGAAAACCTTGATCATCTTTTATTCCAAGGTCAGATTGCCGGGTTCTTTTGGGGTAAATTCGGGGAGTTAACAGAATTGCCACCACCTAGTAACATTAGAACATTGATTGATTATTGCATGATGGAGAAGAGAAAGAGATTAGTAGACTGGTTGGCAGGGAACCTTGCGATTGTTATTCCTTACAGTATATGGCGCCTGAGATGTGAAGCAAGGTATGAGGGTAAACATAGGCCTTTTTCCTATGAGTGGGATTATGTTAGTCGGAGTATGAACTTTAATATGATGAAGAGATCTTTTTTGATAGATAGAGACAGGGAATTGTATACACGTTTGAGGGAGACAGGGTGGGAGGAGCCTAGAGTAATGCTGAGACAAATAAAGCTTATGTGGTGGAAGACGCCGGACTTGCACAACCTGAAGATCAACATCACGATTGGGAGGAGTAGAGATTGTCATGGCAGGCTGAGAAGATGGGCGGCGGGGATTGTCCAGAATCATCGAGCCAACCTGTGCCTTGTTTTTAGAGCTTGGCTCAGGAGTATGGAATACACTCTCGCTTATTTGCAAGCATGCGCCATAGGAATGAGGATTGCACGTGATCACGGGCTGATCGTATCGTGTATGGAGGTTGATGATTCATACATCCATGACATTATTTGGCGCGATAAGAAAGAACCATGGAGGGTGACCCACTTTGTCAGGGAGCTGCGGGAGGAGATGGTGTCGGCTATGATATTTGGATCCTTGGTTCACAAGGTCATCAACTCGATACCTCGTGAGTTGGGGAGATGGGGCAGTAGTATGGATGAGTTGTTTGTTTCATCCGATTCTATGAATATTCCAAACAGGATAAGGGGTATGGCTGCGTTGGAGAAGAGAAGGGTTCCATATGTCATGTTAAAGAAATCAGATGCATAGGGGGTTGGTTGCTGTAGTGTGATGTTGTTTCGAGGTCAGGGGGGTGATGAGTGTAATATCTGAAGATTATGTACACTAGTTTATGGTTCACACCTGCGGTTTAATATAAGCAGGAGCTGTAATTTTCATGATGATTTATCCCACAAGAGGGGTGTGGGATGAATAAAAGTGACCCCTGGCTTTTATTAAAAAAAATTAGAAGCTTACCTTTATTTAATTATCAAATCATTTACATATTATGCCATAAAAACCATCATATGATTGGTTCTCTGGGCATGCATAGCAAAAATTGGATATCAATAATTTCAATCCATGACTCACCTATATGAAAGGCAGTACATCCATAGGGTGGGACACACCTTGGGAATCAATAAACACAAGTTGCCTTAGATATTTCTCTCATGGAGAGAGAGAAAATCTACCGCAAGGATGATATTATATGATAGGATGATAGGAATTTGGAAATTATTATACCTCTATTGTTGCATATTTTAAAATAGCTCACTGATTAGAATTATTTATATATAACACTTGTGATTCAGGAAATTTGTGAGAGACACTTTAATGCCCCTAAACTTGTTTAATGAGTTGAATAAGCTTAATTATAATAATTTAATTCTAATAACCCTAATCTAACCTTTTTATATTATTTGAAATTATAAGATAAGCTTAAGTTTCAAATTTGGTCCAATTTGGACACTGTTTGAGCAAGTTATGCAATTTTATGCACATTTTGGACTTTTCTGTAATTTACCCAATTAAGAGGTTTTCTTTGCAATTTATCACTTGCATTATGCTCCTTGGATATTGTCTCATCATTCTTGAGCTTTTTGATCCATGGGTCACCTATTTAATCCTTAGTTTGAAGGTGTTTTCTCCAAGGGTATTTTAGGGTTTACCCCTCCATGGATGAGCTACCTTTAGTAGATATCAACTAATGAATTATTTGTTTTTCTTGGAAATTCAAGAAATGAGGGATAAACATGTATCTATGGATGGTGGGGGAGCTGATTGTGTGTTTTCTTGTATATTCTAAATAGTTTAAGGCCATGGACACTTGGAAAGATACTAGAACTTCAACTTTTTCTTTTTCTTTAGCTTAAAGTTTCATATACTTATCCCTAAGAACCAAAACAAGCCATTTTCTCTCCACCACTTCCCTCGTTCTATTAACATCATTCTCCCTATGTGCTGATGTGAATTTCCTATCCAAGGAAGAAGAAAGAGGGGATCTTCTTGGAAAATGAATCTAGGGTTGCAATTGACTTCCTTTTAGTGTTTGAAAAGCTTCCTTCTATTGATCTTGTCCTAAAAGAGTAAGAATCCCGTTCTTCCCTCCATTTATTTGTTTTTTAACCTTCCTTCTACCTTTCTCCAGGTCAGAACCTTGCTATTTCATGGTAGAAATTTCTCTAAAGCTCTAAAACCCTACCTTTCTTGCCCCTTATGCTTAGGGTTTGCTCATTTGATGAAGAAATGTGCTAGATCGATGAGTTCACAACTTCTTCTTGGATTATCCACCCTGCCTACTCAAGTTTTCTTCTGTTTTGGAGTTTATATTCTAATTCGATGCAAGGTTTATAACTTTCTCCACATTTATTTCTTACCATAAGCTTGCTAGCTCATATTCTTGCTTGAAAATGATGATCCATGCACTAAAAAGCTATGCTTGACTTGGATTTCAATTTTTATAATGTTCTCTATTCTGATTTCAGTTCTATATGAACATGAGATCATGTGTAAATTATTCCTAAGGTATAATATGACTTGAATTAGGTTGGTTTGACAACCTATGGTGCTAAGCACCTATCAACAAATGGTCAATTTTAGGGTTTAAAGTTGATTTCTTCTATAAACACATGACTCGATGGTAGTACCATTGCAATAACCAATGGTGTTGTCTTCATGATAAATCATGGTGGTGACCAAGGGTGTCAACTTACATTCACAACTTAGTTCAGGTGTTGGCCTAATTAGAAGCCTAGTGATTAACAACTAAGTACCCTAATGATTCTATCAATCAATGGTGATATTAGTTTGATATTTGATGTTGATTAATGAATATAGTCCTAATCTAACAACCTATGGTGACTTAATGGTCACTAATGATGGTGGATCAGATCTCCAAAACCTATGGTGAGTTAATCATATAATTGCAGCATCAATTAAACGTTAGACCAGTGCTTTCTTGGGTCACTTGATGCAATTGTCAAACCTATACTATAATTGATGGTTTTAACATATGAACTGACCCAATGATCAAGAACTAATGTTTTTTCCTCCAATAAAGTAGAATGATGGCTAATTTAATATGTTGGTCCTAATAATGTTATTTATATGGTTTCCTTTATATGATCAACTTAAGGATCTTACTTATTGACAATGGATGGCTTGTTTTAAATGAACAGTCGATTGTGGGTTTTACCCTACTCTCAACAAAACCCTTATTGTTGTTAACCAAAGGATGTCTAGGGTTCAATGGTGACTTTTATAGATCACAAATCAGTAACATCATAGATGATTCATTCAAGGTCTTACCTTTTCAACCAATGGTCTTACCTTTTCAACATCCAATGGTTCTGGGTGACATTGTGGTATGGTGATATGGGTTGAATGATGATGGAACAAATGGAGGGTGACCCTTAATAAGGTAGTCTTACCTATTCACTCATATGAATAGAAGGGATGATAACCACATTGTGTTGATATGTAACCCTAATGAGGTATAGCTTGTTATACGTAGCTTTAATATAACAAAACGATGGTAATTGGGTATATGAATAGTCCTTGAATGATTAATACAATCATGGAGTACTCTCTTATTGTTGTTGAAACCCTAGTATGCTATAACCTGATGGTTACACCTTGATTTATGTGTGGTTTCATACTTGAGAATAGTATGGAATGTGATGGTGATGCTTCACCTTATGCATCCATGGTCCAATGGGGATGTTGTGAGTTAGGGTTTGGGTATGAGTGTTGATTAGTAACATTAATATAATTTATCTTGTGAACCTAACTCTAATGAAAATAGATATACATGAGTATTCATGTTTAACATTGTTATATGATGGCATGATGGTGAAATAACTTCCTTAATATGATCATAACCTTAATGTGTTAATTGGTGGTTATCATAGCCACATGGTTGATACTTTCTTATGATAAACATGTACAATATGAATATGATGAGGGTTAATCATATCTAGATTCCTTACATGTTGATGTAATAAAGGAATGTTCTTAATGTTAATATAACACTGCTATGATTGTTTGTGAATATCTCCTAGCTCATAAATGCAATATTGTGCTGATTTGGTGTATTATATGTAAGTGATGTTGTTGAGCCTTGTTATAAGGCATGGAAAGATAATGATGATCTTGTAGGGAATAGTATGATGGTCTTAATGACCTTTGGGCATGGTTGAGCCCTGAATGAGGTGTAATCCTCTTGTGTTGATAAGGGTTGTGTGATGACCCTGATTTTTGGAGTTCCATATATATTACAATATTCGAGGGCGTACCTGTGACAAAATGTCGAATGATTATTTCGAGGTGTTATGTGGTCAAATGATGCATAGAAATCTTGTTGTTAATCTTTAGTTCATTTTGCTTAGGTCTGTGACAATGCATGTCATGCTAATGAGATAATAAGACAATAGTGCAAGTAAACGTTGGAATATCCTAATGAGATAATATGAACCCTAATGAACACGGCTAGGGTTAAGATGATGAGAATCTGATGATAGTATGTGGTCTTGTCTTAATCAGGTGATGACCAGACTTCTAGATGATCAAGGATAAGTTAGAAATCTCTGAACTCAGGTACGTGGGTTTATTTAATTATATGACTATGGTTTTCTTGCTTGCAATCATGATATGTAGGTATGCTCTCTTCTATTTGCAAATATTAGATGTAGTATTGATATGTAGTACTCGTTGTTTTGTCACTTGAAAACAAAAATTATGAGTAGATGTTTTGTAGTTATTTAAGGTGTTCATTATCCCCCTTACGAGGGAATGGATTAATGTTGGCTAGTACACCTCCCTAGAGCACACGGTGTACATGGAGTTTCCCTAGAGTACTTGGTACACGGGGATCAACCCAATATTTACGTTTTGGTACTATTCCACCTTGATAATGCAATTCAGCTAGGAAAATGATTTAAATTGGCGTATTTCGCTTAATAAAGAAGTGTTTTCTATGATTTTCTTTCCTCCTGCAAATCTTTTTCAAAATTATGAAAGCCACAAATATATGTATCTTTCTTCCCATGTACACAACACCTTGTGTGTTGATTTGTTGTTTCACGTATGTTTTAGGTTCAGAGATAGCATGGGAGAAAAAGGATGGGACGTGAGCAGTTGTACAGGTTTACCTATTGTGTTAAGATCCTAATTAGCATACATATTCATAGACTTATGTAAAATTTTCTATTCAATGTGAAAATGTAATCTATAATAGTTCATGTTATAATTAATATTCATGTTGAATGTTGAGAATGTCATGGTGTATGTTGTATTGAATGTTCATGTATGCGAATTATGCTTCCGCATCACAATCTCATATGATTGGACGATGTTTTCGGATTCTGACATCTCATTCCCAATAGGGTTTGGAGAAATCAAAATCCGGGGATGTCACAGTTGGTATCAGAGCATGAACAATAGCTACACCTAACAATTTCTCACCATGAAACATTAAACCTAAATCTCACCTTTCACTTTAAACCTTAGAAACTTAGTAAGTTGTTCTATAGGAATAAGGTTTGACTTAGCCTCTAAGTTAGAACCTAGATGTTCGAGAACAAGGTTTAGACAAGTATGAGAAACCCTTTCCATATAGAGTTCATATGTATTGGGTAGCTACACTAGTCTACATCATGTTCTCACCATTTCACTAGGTGACATGGCACTGGAGTATCTACTGTGTGTGGGACACTCGAGTTTGCTGGTTTGGTTTTGTTTCCCAATCGGCTCGCACCTCGACAGTTTTCTCTGACGCCTTCTTTCTCGGAGAAAAACTATATAATATTTTATTAGATATATGTAAATATAAAATTGTGTCCCTCACACAGGAGAGTAGTGGGTGTTCATACAATCTAAGTGAAAGGGAGTGACATCAGTCTAGAAGAGAGAATAGATCTTGATTAGACGTCTAGAGCCTCATAAGGTTATGTGATACATAGATAGACAAAAGAAAGATGAAAGAAATAAGCATATATAATCTTATCTAAGTTGATCTATGATGGTATAAGTTTCCTTATTAAGATTTGAGTTATATATGAACCTAATCCACTCTTGGGAGGATCTATGCTAAGTTGTGCTGATCAAAGTACATTCCCTTTTCCTACTTAAGATAAGCTATGTTAAGATAGAGATGAGTGTGCATGAGCCTCAAGCTCTTATACAAGGAGGATATCTAGTGGTAGGATGAGATATGTGGTGAACTCTAGAGAGAGTAAGACCCACAGGGAGAAGGTCATAGGACCTAGCCTCTAATATATGAGATATGTGTTAAAAAAATGTCCTACACTAGATTACTCTCGAGTGTTGAGTTGAGTCCTTATGCATGATTCAAATCTATATGTGAGAAATAGGTAAAATAAAAGGATGGGTAGATGACCCATATGATTAAGTCAATCCTTTGGCTGAGTTAGGTCCTAGATGGAGTGATATATTTTGTGAATCTCATCATTAGTTGTAAGTGAGGTAATATATGAACTCTAGTTATGAGAGTATGATGCTTTGTGCAAAAGATACTCAAAATACATGTTCTCCCTTCTTCTTCTCTTTCTTAATATATGATGATAGAAACCTCACTTGAGCTATATAGATGATTTATATATGAGGAGTCACTCGCATAAGCTTGACCTATTCTATATCCCCCCCATATCATACATGGAGCACCAAAGATTGAAATCATGATAAGTTGACTTTAAAATATTCTCTTCCCCTTCATATGAAACACGAAAGATATGATGATGAGATCATGGGATAAACTTAGTATGTTCTCTTTTTCCCTTCACATAATACATGCAAGACATAAAAAGTTGAACTCATGAACTTGATATAAAGATATTTTTGGATCATAGGATATATGACCAGAAATATAGTTTGTAACTTTGATCCTTCTCAATGTATGCTTCTAAGTTGAGTATGAATATCACACCATATGGTGAAACCCTAATGGTCAAACATCTTACATAAGCCCTTCTTAAGTAGAAAAATTCTAATATCAGGGATGAAGATAAATATCCTCTAATGCTGAAATCATTGTAAGATGTTAATGATGTTAGATTTGAACAATATGGATATCTTGGCATATAAATGAATTCCTCTTGACCTTTAAAAGTATGCACAAAACCGTATCCTTAGGGGTGATGTAATCCTAAGATATCATAATGTCATGTTATGGTTAAGACTTTAAGTGATGCGTCCACATATATATAAGGTGGGGTGGACACACCCAAGAATCTCTAGACCCTAAGCTGACAACTTAGAGTGCATGCTACTATGGTGGTCTTAGAACCTAAGCAATGATGATTTATATGAAGTTGACCTCTTATATAGCCTCTTAAGGATGAGATAAGTTTAATTTCGAGGACAAAATTCCTTTTTAAGGTGGGGTGAATGTGATGACCCTGATTTTTGGAGTTCCATATATATTACAATATTCGAGGGCGTACCTGTGACAAAATGTCGAATGATTATTTAAAGGTGTTATGTGGTCAAATGATGCATAGAAATCTTGTTGTTAATCTTTATTTCATTTTTCTTAGGTCTGTGACAATGCATGTCACGCTATCCAGCTGTAAGTGGGCACCAAGGATCAAAACGTATCTCTATCTTGGTCGTCTATTGTTTCTGATCTGATGACTGAGGAGTCTTCACCTACCTCCGAAAATGGAGGAACAGAACTTGGGTGAGGTGTCTGTTAGATCCGATGTACATGGGACAATCACATGATATTTGTTGGCAAAATCGCAATCTCGGCAAAAACCGGAGCATACTGACCTGTCGTTGGGGCTATTGGTTCCCTAGAGAGGGAGAACGAGCCAACTACTTCCTGCCTTTCTCCATTGCGTCTATCCATAGAGGGAAGTCAGATGAGGTCTAGGTTTTGAGAGGCAGACTGAGAGTGCAGAGAAAGGAAGGGCACCCTTGCAACCTTGTAAGGGCGAAGGAGGACTGAGAAGGAGTTGACGATGGGTGAAGCTTGCTGGTGAGCCCTAATTCTATGTGGAGGGGGGGAGTCAGCACTGGAAGCCACGACTACTAGACTCACCACCACCTGCCAACATAGGATTTCTTTTGAGGAAGTCTTACAGATCACCCCATAGTCTTAGGTGTGATCATCAGTAAAGGGAACACCTCCAACCATCAATGCCCCCTTCCTGATTCATTGCTCTGCCGTGACCCCCAACCCAGGGTGGGGAATTGACCGATTAGCACTTTTGTGCCATGGAACCTTATCGAGGATGATGTGGAGGCCACCACGAAGCTATTAGGTACTTCTAGTCTGATGGGAACTGATATTGGTGCATCCCTTTGCTCATCAGAGGTCTGGCCCTGCATTGCGGTGGCGGTTGTAGGAGTGCAGAGACAAGCTCAGTGCATCCAGTCGGGGCCGTCCACGTGATCGATGATGCCAAGAGAAGGAACAGGGAGACAAAGAGGATGAGGAGGACTTGTACTCATCCAGACCTCTTACCGAAGACAATCCCCTGCGTGCGGCGACGTCTTGGTGCGTCACACAGAACCTGAACCTCATAGAGGCGAGAGAAAGAGCGAGAGAGAAAGAGTGGACCAATAGGTCCAACTCCCAGCCGGCCGGCTCATCCAAGCCAGGAAGGCAAGAGTTGCGCCCACCATGGTGGCCACGTGGCAGCGCGTGATTGGCCACAATAAGGTAAATTCCCAAAAATTCTCCTAATCTTGCATAATTCATAATAAATAGCATGTTTATCATAAAAATACAAATAAGGTACTGAAATGCTCAGAAAACTGCGTAGAACAATATGGAAGCAGAATATCAGACTTTTGATGCACTAATAATAGTGATATCATGTAAGATGTTTAATGCTTTTTTGATGGATAATAAATAGCAAATGATGACATAAAATCATAGAAAAATATCAGTAAGTCCACAATTATGTATAGAATGCATATGATGTTAGACATGGTCATGTTGATGCACGAAATCCTGTAATTTGATTAATATGGCTAATTAGGGATAATAACACTAAAAATAATGCAATTAATGCATACATGCTCAATAAATGATGAAATTCACAAAACATTCTCATATCTGTAACTGAAAGATAATATGTAAATATGAGACCAGTTTTGTGCACAAAATTCATGTTGTAAGAAGATGAACCTTGATACATGGGTTGTAACCCTAACTTGAATAATGTATATAAACTAGGGTTAATATGTGCACCAAAAAGGATATGGGACCTAATATTTAGATAATGAATCATAATTTGGAAAATGACATTAGTAAGATAAATATAAGACAATAGTGCAAGTAAACATTGGAATATCCTAATGAGATAATATGAACCCTAATGAACACGACTAGGGTTAAGATGATGAGAATCTGATGATAGTATGTGGTCTTGTCTTAATCAGGTGATGACCAGACTTCTAGATGATCAAGGATAAGTTAGAGATCTCTGAACTCAGGTACGTGGATTTATTTAATTATATGACTATGGTTTTCTTGCTTGCAATCATGATATGTATGTATGCTCTCTTCTATTTGCAAATATTGGATGTAGTATTGCTATGTAGTACTCATTGTTTTGTCACTTGAAAACATAAATTATGAGTAGATGTTTTGTAGTTATTTAAGGTGTTCATTATCCCCCTTACGAGGGAATGGATTAATGTTGGCTAGTACACCTCCCTAGAGCACACGGTGTACGGGGAGTTTCCCTAGAGTACTTGGTACACGGGGATCGGCCCAATATTTATGTTTTGGTACTAGTCCACCTTGATAATGCAATTCATCTAGGAAAATGATTTAAATTGGCGTATTTCGCTTAATAAAGATGTGTTTTCTATGATTTTCTTTCCTCCTACAAATCTTTTTCAAAATTATGAAAGCCATAAATATATGTATCTTTCTGCCCATGTACACAACACCTTGTGTGTTGATTTGTTGTTTCACGTATGTTTTAGGTTCAGAGATAGCATGGGAGAAAAAGGATGGGATGTGAGCAGTTGTACAGGTTTACCTATTGTGTTAAGATCCTGATTAGCATACATGTTCATAGACTTCTGTAAAATTTTCTATTCAATGTGAAAATGTAATCTGTAATAGTTCATGTTATAATTAATATTCATGTTGAATGTTGAGAATGTCATGGTGTATGTTGTATTGAATGTTCATGTATGCGAATTATGCTTCCGCATCGCACTCTGATATGATTGGATGATGTTTTCGGATTCTGACATCTCATTCCCAATAGGGTTTGGGGAAATCAAAATCCGGGGATGTCACAGGTTGATACCCTGTGATATTGTGAAAAGGATTTATATCATGTGACATTATGATGGTTTAAATGACCTTTGGGCATGGTTGAGCCCTGAATGAGGTGTAATCCTCTTGTGTTGATAAGGGTTGATACCCTATGATATTGTGAAAAGGATTTATATCTTGTGATAGTATGATGACTAGTGTAGCCTTGTGAATGGAAAGTGAATAGTACCATGTGATGATGAGATGAGAAATTATGTTCCACACATTTTATATCTTTTAAAATTTGTGATATTTATATGCTTTCTATAAGTGAATTAGGGTTTGTATGTCCACTTTTTTGATGCAACCTTAATTCACCCAATTGGCATAACTAATCAAGTGAAACTCTAATCATATAGTTCCCTGTGCCATAGATTTATCTGAGTGTCAGAACTTGCCAAATGGTGAAACAAGTATTCCTAAGGGAAACTCGGAGCGCATACTGTTGAGTATGTGGGGGTGGCAAGTTGAGGATATATCCTTGTCATCCACAATGTAGGTTGTGGAGGATGGCTATGGTCATGCCTTATAAATATGATGTGATTGAGAACGACTACAGTCGTGTCTTGGTGATTATATATGTGACAAGATTGGAGGACAACTGCGGTTGTACCTCAGATGGTAGGGTATGTGTACCCACCTCCTTTCACTAGTGTCGTGACTTGTACCAAGGACGAACTATGTTGTTAGCAGCTTGACCTTATGTGTCACTATGGTGGACCCGTACTGATCGGGGGTGCAGAAGATCTTAGGAGTCTAGCTCGTCCTAGATCTTGTATCGAACTGATTTTGACTTAGCAGTGGTCAGTTGGATTTTGAGTGGTATCCTCAATTTTCTCAGGGAATAATAAAAGATGTAAGACAGCCGTGTAGCATATCTATTTAGGGTTATACAAAATGCTTCATATTAGATGATAACCCTTATCTTCTTTCTTTTCATTGAGATCATATTTAGTACAATAAGAGATAATAGATTTGCTTATGTTGTAGTTATGCTCATGTTGTAAATATGCCTATGTTGTAAAATATACTGACCATGATGGTTAAGATGCTGCTGCTAGCTATGTTTAATATTTCTAGCCTTGCCTATGTAATTATAGATGCTTAAACTGCTAATCATGCCTATGCAGTTAATTGTGCTATGATGTTAGTTATACATATGATATATATATATATATATATATATATATATATATATATATATATATATATATATATATATATATATATATATATATGTTCCCTTTATTTGAGATGCCAATATTGATAGCCATGTTATGTTACTAGACATATTCATTATGTCAGGGATGCTTATGCTACTAGATTGCTTGTAATGTTAGCAAGGAATATGATGATAGTCAGATTAATGATAATGATTGTTATTAGATGCAATTTGATGATATTTGAGTGGATATCTATCCAGAGAAATGAATTTATTTGTTATCTATATATGCATTGATGATCATACTTGTTGCTAAGATTATTTTCTTAATATGGTTAGCATACTTAAACTGTTCAATATGTTAAATTGATTATTAAATATTCCAACTGCTCTGTTATCTACTATTTAAAATGTTGGAATCAATAAATGTTGTTGGAGGTTATATCTCTTGCTGGGACATGGGTCTCACCCTTGTGGTTCGCCACATTTTTTAGGTAATCGGAAGTGACAAAAACAAACATGTGAGAGCAAAGAGGAGCTGTAGTAATGAATTCCTAAGAAAGTTGATTAGATGTCTAGTGTGTCCTAGAGTCATCCATGTACTCTCAGGTCTGGGCAGGAAAAGTTTGTATATGGTGTTTCAAACAAACCAGACTTTTTTTAGAATATTAATTCTTGTTTGTGTGGCATATACAAATATTGTTCTCCCATGTATATATGTTGTGGCTAAGGTGATAGAACAATTTGTATCAAATTCTTGGCATAGTATGAATAAAAGAAATATGTTGGGCTCTTATGTAAATGTTTCTGAACAGGTACTAATGTTGAAATTGATTTTAATTTACCCATATTTTTGGGTATGTGATTAATTAGTGATCGATTGTGCTTTATGTTTTGAGTAATCTCATTTAGTGTAATGGGTTCTCACAAGTTGGTATTAGTGCTTTAGGTTCACTGAGTCTATAGGGACAACTGGACTTAGGACTAGGATGATGTCTAAGTTAGCAACATGACACAAAAACACGGTGCATACTGTCTAATCTCAGTATTTGGGTGCCATGGTCAGGTATTCAATTATTGAAGAAAAGGTAAGTATGGAACTCTTAGGTTGTTATCTCTCTAATGACTCTGATCAAGTAGTCATTTTGAGACAATCTAAAGAGCATAAAGAATAAGAAATCATGGTGTGAATATCTCAATCCTACCTTAAAGAAGATGAGAATTGCATCATTATCAATCAAAACTTGAATGTTTGGTAACTATAAGAGAAAGATACAACACCATGAAATCTAAATCTGAATACAAATAAGGAAAAGAGGAGTTCTTGAAGATGTGATTCAAGAAGATAATAAAGTAAAATATAGATAATTCTATGCTTATAAAGTGATTCAAGGTATGAAATCCACATAAAATGGAAATAACTCCTATAACAAGTACAAAATGAGAGGAAAAAATGGGAACAATGACAAATGAATAAGGTGGAACCTAATTTAATCTTAGACCAACCTATGTGTGTAAGAAAGTATTAATGTAAAATCAGCATAGAATGTGAAAGAAATTATGGCAGATGATCCCTGTCTAATGAAGAAAATGTGGAAAATGATGATTTACCTATTGATAAGTGGTTGAAAACATAATAAAATCAGAGAACATACCCAAGTGTGATAAATGGTCATCAAGGAAGGAGTAGTGAGATATGTTAATCTTGATGATTTCTATGCTAATGGAAAGAAATGAAAAAGGTAAAATGATACATAAGAAGTTGTAACTTGCATAATGAAAATAGAATTGGTTACCTTTTTGCTAGTGACCCTTGAACAATGTTGCTATGGTATGGGAAGTGTGTTTCCCTTTGTGTCTTTCCTTTGTAGGGCACAACTTTCAAGTGGATCATTGCCACTTGGTACGTGTGGATTCACTTGCAAACATGAGGGTGGATAACTTATTATAGCATACGGTTACTTGGACTATGGTTCCAAGATCATAAAGTTTGTGATGAGTTTGCTTTTGAGCCTTCCAATAATTAGGAAGACTCCTCTTATATTTCTTGATATTTGTTATGTTGGTAAAAGTGGATGAGATAATGATGTGAGTTCCTTATAACACATGATGTGGATACCATAGGAATGAATCCTAGTATCGATGATGTATCAATAGTATGAGAAATATGTGAAGGTTGAAGATGTTTATTAAATGAACATTCCAAGTATTCCTCTCCCGTATATATATATATATATATATATATATATATATATATATAGAGAGAGAGAGAGAGAGAGAGAGAGAGAGAGTTGATGATGATCCTATAAATGTTGTTTAGAAGGAAAAACAAAAGTGACTATAATGTTGTGTATGGTGTAGTGATAGTTGGGCAAGACCACTATCAAGGATAGATAGTTTTTTGATAAAATAGACATAATTTTAGGATGATATCTAGAATTTAAAGTTGAACATTACTACGAGAGTTGTAGAGATGACACAACAAGTTTCTACATTTCATATTGAGAATGTCTTCTTAGGTGGGGGTTTTTCTGCTGACCCTAGATGAGATATATATGAATTATGTGACATCACCATGATATGAAAGTAACCATGTCAAGGTAATAGGATGATGTGTAAAGGAAGTACCCATCTTTGTTTACCTTAGATTTCGGGGGGCGAAATCCTTGTTAGGGGTTAATAGCTATAAGGCCCCTAAACTTGTTTAATGAGTTGAATAATCTTAATTATCATAATTGAATTCTTATAAACAAAATATAAACTTTTTATATGCTTTGAAATCATAATATAAGCTTAATTTTCAAATTTGGCCCAATTTGGACACTGTTTGAGCAAGTTATGCAATTTATGCACATTTTAGACTTTTCTGCAATTTACCCAATTGAGAGGTTTTCTTTGCAATTTATAACATTCATTATGTTCCTTAGATATTCTCTCATCATTCTTGATCTTCTTGAGCCATGGGTCACCTATTTAAACCTTGGTTTGAAAGTGTTTTCTCTAAGGGTATTTTAGGGTTTACCCCTTCATTGATGAGCTACCTTTAGTAGCTATCAACTAATGAATTATTTGGTTTTCTTGGAAATTAAAGAAACGAGGGATAATTATGTCTCTATGGACAGTGGGGTATCTGATTGTGTGTGTGATTGTATATTCTTAATAGTTTAAGGCCATGTACACTTGGAAAGATACTTGAACTTCAACCTTTTCTTTTTCTTTATCTTAAAGTTTCATATACTTATCCCTACGCACCAAAATGAGCCATTTTCTCTCCACCACTTTACTCCTTATATTAACCTCATTATCCCTCTGTGCTGATGTGAATTTCCTATCCAAGGAAGAAGAAAGAGGGGATCTTCTTTGAAAAAGAATCTAGGGTTGCAATTGACTTCCTTTTAGGGTTTGAAAAGCTTCCTTCTAGTGATCTTGACCTAAAAGAGTAAGAATACCCTTCTTCCCGCCATTTATTTCTTTGTTATACTTCCACCTACCTTTCTCCAGGTTGGAACCTTGCTGTTCCACGGTAGAAATTGCTCTAAAGCTCTAAAACCCTACCTTTCTTGCTCCTTATGCTTAGGGTTTGCTCATTTGATGAAGAAAGGTGCTAGATGGACGAGTTCACAACTTATGCTAGGATTTTCCACCCTACCTGCTCGTTTTTTCTTCTGTTTGGGAGTTTATCTTCTAATTAGAGGCAAGTTTTATAACTTTCTCCACGTTTATTACTTACCATAACCTTGCTAGGTCAGGTTCTTGCTTGAAAATGATGATCCATGCACTAAAAAGCTATGCTTGACTTGGATTTCGATTTTTATAATGTTCCATTATCTTATTTCAGTTCTAGATGAACATGTGATCATGTGTAGATTATTCTTAAGGTATAATATGAATTTTATCAGGTTGGTTTGACAACCTATGGTGCTAAGCACCTATCAACCAATGGTCAATTTTAGGGTTTAAAGTTGATTTCTTCTATAAACACATGACTCGATGGTGGTACCATTGCAATAATCGATGGTGTTGTCTTCATGAAAACGGATGGTGGTGACCAAGGGTATCAACTTACATTCACCCCTTAGGTCATGTGTTGGCCTAATTAGAAGCCTAGTGATTAACAACTAAGTACACTAATGATGCTATCAATCAATGGTGATATTAGTTTGATATTTGATATTGATTAATGAATATAGTGCTGATCTAACAACCTATGGTGACTTAATGGTCACTAATGATGGTGGATCAGATCTCCAAAACCTATTGTAATCTAATCATATAGTTGTAGCATCAATTAAGCCTTAGACCAATGGTTTCTTGGGGCACTTGATGCAATGGTCGAACCTATATTGTAATTGATGGTTTTAACATATGAACTTCACCCAGTGGTCAAGATCTAATGTTTTTCCTCCAATAAAGTGGAATGATGAATAATGTAATATGTTGGTCCTAATAATGTGATTTAGATGGTTTCCCTTATATGATCAAATTAAGGAGCTTACTTTTTTTATAATGGATGACTTGTTTTAAATGAATAGTCGATTGTGGGTTTTACCCTACTCTCAACATAACCCTTATTGTTATTAACCAAAGGATGTCTAGTGTTAAATGATGACTTTTATATATCACAACTCAATAACATCATAGATGATTCATTCAAGGTGTTTACTTATGTAAACAACCAATGGTCTTACCTTTTAAACAAATAATGGTTCTGGGTGACATTGTGGTATGGTGATATGGGTTGAATGATGATGGAACAAATGGAGGGTTACCCTTAATAAGGTAGTCTTACCTATTCACTCATATGAATATAAGGGATGATAACCATATTGTATTGATATGTAACCCTACTGAGGTATAGCTGGTTATACCTAGCTTTAATATAACTCAATGATGGTAATTGGGTATATGAATAGTCCTTGAATGATTAATACAATCATGGAGTACTCTCTTATTGTTGTTGAAACCCTAGTATTCTATAACCTAATGGTTACACCTTGATTTATGTGTGGGTTCATACTTGAGAATAGTATGGAATGTGATGGTAATGCTTCACCTTATGCATCCATGATCCAATGGGGATGTCGTGAGTTAGGATGTGGGTATGAGTGTTGATTAGTAACATTAATATAATTTATCTTGTGAACCTAACTCTAATTCAAATAGATAAAGATGAGTATTCATGTTTAACATTCTTATATGACGGCATGATGGTGAAATAACCTCCTTAATATGATCATAACCTTAATGTGTTAATTGGTGGTTATCATAGCCACATGGTTGATACTTTCTTATGCTAAACACGTGCATCATGAATATGATGAGGGTTAATCATATCTAGATTTCTTACATGTTGATGTAATAAAGGAATGTTCTTAATGTTAATATAACACTGCTATGATTGTTTATGAATATCTCCTAGCTCATTAATGTCATATTGTGCTGATCTGGTGTATTATATGTAAGTGATGTTGTTGAGCCTTGTTATAAGACATGGAAAGATAATGATGATCTTACAGGGAATAGTATGATGGTCTTAATGATCTTTGGGCATGGTTGAGCCCTGAATGAGGTGTAATCCTCTTATGCTGATAAGGGTTTATACCCTGTGATATTGTGAAAAGGATTTAGATCCTGTGATATTATGATGGTCTTAATGACCTTTGGGCATGGTTGATCCCTGAATGAGGTGTAATCCTCTTGTGTTAATAAGGGTTGATACCCTATGATATTGGGAAAAGGATTTATATCTTGTGATAGTATGATGACTAGTGTAGCCTCATGAATGGCAAGTGAATAGTACCATGTGATGATGAGATGAGAAATTATGTTCCACACATTTTATATCATTTAAAAGTTGTGATATTTATATGCTTGCTAGAAGAGAATTAGGGTTTGTATGTCCACTTGTTTGATGCAGCCTTAATTCACCCAATTGGCATAACTAATCAAGTGAAACTCTAATCATGTAGTGCCCTGTGCCATAGATCCATCTGAGTGTCAGAACTTGCTAGATGGTGAAACGAGTATTCCTTAGGGAAACTCAGAGTGCATACTGTTGAGTATGTGGGGGTGGTAAGTTGAGGATATATCCTTGTCATCCACAATGCAGGTTGTGGAGGATGGCTATGGTCATGCGTCATACATCTGATGTGATTGAGAATGGTTGTGGTCGTGTCTTGGTTGTACCTCCGATGGTAGGGTATGCGTACCCACCTCCTTTCACTAGTTTCATGTCCTGTACCAAGGACAGACTAGGCTGTTAGTAGCTTGACCTTATCTGTCATTGTGGAGGACCCGTACTGACCGGGGGCAGAGAAGATCTTAGGAGTGCGGCTCTTCTTAAATCTTGACTTAGTAGTGGTCAGTTGGATTTTGAGTGGTATTCTCAATTTCCTCAGTGCATAATAAAAGATGTTAGACAACCATGTAGCATATCTATTTAGGGTTATACACAACGCTGCATATTGGATGATAACCCTTATCTGCTTTCTTTTCATTGAGATCATATTTAGTACAATAAGAGATAATAGATGTGCTTATGTTGTAGTTATGCTCATGTTGTAAACATGATTATGTTATCAAATATACTAATACTGATGGTTAAGATGAAGTTGCTAGCTATGTTTAATATTGTTAGTCATGCCTATGTAATTATAGATGCTTAAATTTCTAATTATGCCTATGAAGTTAATTGTGCTATGATGTTAGTTATACTTATGATATAGATCTGTTACCTTTATTTGAGATGCAAATATTGATAACCATATTATGTTACTAGGCATATTCATGATGTCAGGGATGTTTATGCTACTAGATTGCTTGTGTTGTTAGCAAGGAATATGATGATAGTCAGATTAATGATAATGATTGTTATTAGATGCAATTTGATGATATTTGAGTGGAAATCTATCAAGATAAATGGATTTATTTGTTATCTATATATGCATTGATGATCATACTTGTTCCTAAGATTATTTGCTTAATCTGCTTAGCATACTTAAACTATTCAATATGTTAAATTGATTATTAAATATTCCAACTGCTTAGTTATCTACTATTTAAAATGTTGGAATCAATAAACGTTATTGGCTGTTATATCTCTTGTTGGGACATGGGTCTTGTGACATCCCCAGATTCTCTAAAACTTAATCTAATGTGTGATGTCCAAATTGAAACCCTCACCTCAGCAAGAATCCCAATTTAAACACACCACACTAGGCTAAGAAAGAGAAAATCATAGGAAGTCAGAAGGAAACAATCAGTAGCACATGCACATGAACAATAATAAAACCATACAACACATGTTCACCATTCAATATATAATTAAAAAAATGAATTGTTACAACATTTGATATTACATATTGAACATCAAACTTCTACATATACATGTACTACCACTAAACTACAGGATCTTAAGACAACCACCTGTACATCAACTCGCCACACAACTCTCAACTATCTTGGTTCTTCAAGAGCATAACCATAACATAAACAAAAGATTACATGTGGTACACGTCAGCACAATACTCAAGAATATTGTACTGAGTACGCCTACATGTCTTTTATATACCTCTTAACATATCTTGGAAATAAGATAAAACTAATATACTTGGAAGTAATAGAAGAATATAAGAAAATCATATACTTGCACAAAGATATTCATTAGCAAAAGAGAACACATATTTTAAGCACATTTCTACCATATATCTTGTGCGTCTGCCGCCAAGGCTTTGACGTCTTCAGGCCTTATGATCTACCACCAAGTGGTTTGTGATCATTATGCATGCGCTCTACCACCAAGTGGTTTATGAGCTATCTTATGATGGAACATCTATATTATGTTTGCAGGTGTTAAAGGTATACATATAGCAATAAGTATGGAAACTCAAGCAACATATCATATAAGACAATCATTTCAATCAATACCATATGCCAAGTATTTACTACCATATAACACAAGCATAATGTATAATAAGCCAAGCAAGAGGTAATGGCGTACCTTGATCAAGACAAACCTAATCACATATATCGATGTCATCTATATCTTGGTCAACCCCTAATTAAGACAAGATCATATACTAGCATCAGATTCTCATCATCTGACATCTCATCCTAACCCTAATCGTGTTCATTAGGGTTTCACTTAGTCATTAGGATATTCTCATTGTTACTTGTATTATCTTTTTGGGATTATCTTACTGATGTCATATTCCAGATTATGGTTCATTATCTGAACATTATCTTCCACAACATTTTTGTGCACAAATTAACCTTAGGTTACAATATCACTAATCTAAATTAGGGTTTTAAACCATGCATTACAGGTCAACTTCACATAAAATGTATTTCGTGTATAAAATTGATCACATAATTAAAATTGAGGTTCCATATACTGATATGAACTTACTCTGTAATTTCTGTCATTTATTGAGCATATATGTATTAGTTGCGTTATCTTTAGTGTTATTAGCCCTAATTAGCCATATTAATCAAATTATATGCTTTCATGCATCGACATGACCATATCTAACATCATATCCACTATAAACATGATTATAGACTTACTGACATTTTTCCATAATTTTATATCATCATTTGATATTTATTACTCATGAAACAAGCATAATAAATCTTACATGATGTCACTGAGATTAAAGCATAAAAAGGCTGATATTATGATTCTACTATGTTCTATTCATTTTTCTGAACATTTTAGTACCTTATTTGTATTTTTCCAATAAGCGATCTATTTACTATGAATTATCAAAGATCTAGGCATTATTGAAGTATTTACCTTCAATGGGCCAATGCCCTGCCGACATGTGGCTCATGTGGGGGCGTGAATCCTCCTACTGATTCCACTCACGGACCCTCCTTGGTTCAGTTCCGATTCAATCTGGTTCACTTGCAGTTTTGGGTGGTAACTTGATGCGGGTCGACAGTTTTCTTGTTGGTTCAGCAGCTGGACCAGCCGGTCCCTCTCCTCTCATTCTCACACATCACAAACTCATCCATCTCCTCTAGTTTGCGTGGATCCGGGATAGAGCACCGCCACTTAGCTTGTCTCCAATGATGAACTAGCTGTAGTTGAGGTCTTCTACCATACTTCTACTGCTTCCCAAGGATTCTTCTATCCTTCTTTCATGATCTCGGCCTCAGATCCATCCCTATCGTTGCCTCTCCATGTGGCCTGGAGAACTCGCCGGTCATAGCCACCGCCATGACGGCAGGAAAGGCAGATATCGCCCCCAGGCATGGAAGGCGTTAGGGAGCCTTTGCAAAAGCAACACACGACCTTCTTCAACTCTAAGGCAATCTCTATTAGAGGTGAGGTATCCCGAAGAAGCTAACCCGAACCCCAACTTGTCTCCGGCAAGGATGGACTTTGTCAGCTGACAACACAACCTAAATAGGCTCGAAGGCACCCTCAGTAGCTTCACTTGACCTCAGCCGTTCTTCACCCTCTGTTATCTTCCCCCAGTTTCCTCACTACCTCCATCTCACACCTCCTCTTCCCTCATGCGACTTGTGGTGGAGAGACTGCGAGAAGGGAGGGCTCGTTCTCTCTGTCTACTTCACCAAAAGTTGTGCTATCAAGTCCAGGATGGAAGTACTCACTTAGATGAGGCCAACCACCCAGTTTCCTACTCCAATCACCCCACTATTAATGACCATGGCCGTGTGGATGGTTGCTCGTCTCACTGTTCCATGACTCCTCCAAAGCTAGAGCTTGGAGATGAGCTCAGTGTCGTCCAATCTACATCCAACAGCTATGAAAGGCCCATAAAAGGACCAGATTCGTGGCTCACTTAAGCACTGGGAATGTAGCCACTAGATTTGGGATCCACGACTAGAGATAGGCCACATGAATCACATAGAAGCCAACGGTGCATGGCACCTATTTAATCAACAACTTAGACTAATCAAACACCAATAATGCATATTATTTCCCAATTTTCAAACCTTCATAACTTCCTCTAGGAACATCCAAATGCCACCAAATTTTAACCATAGCTTCCTTACCTCTCGAGCTACATACTCAAATTTAGTGACAAAACTCATCTATTTGATAATTCTATTAAATTCCTAAAGAAGGCAATAAAATAAGATATCTTAATCATGATGTCAACCTCACATCAACACACCTACTTTGTCAAAGCTTGGAACTCTTAATATAACTCAACCATATGATTTCACTTATGTCATTGGACATTTAGGATTCCAAAAGTCCACTCCATCACATCCTATACACCTTAAAAGAAATTATGTCCTCAGAATTAAGCTAGAAATCCAGTCTTTCACAACATATACATATTAAAAGAACTTTCGTCCTCGAAAGTACACCATACTCATACTTCCAGGGAAAACCTTATCTTGCTCTCATCCACATGTAGGCACCATTCTATGTGTAACATATCCACAAAGGTTACCTAGAAACATGTATCCAAAGCACTATTAGGAGGTTTCAAAAGCATCAAGGGTGAAACCTCACTCCATAGAAGGCTCAAACAAGGGTTTAGAAGCTTAGGTTATGTCATTACATATCTCATATGTTAGATTTGCTTCCTTATATTTAGCTATGCATTAGGGTTCCCACATCATATTACCATGTTCTAAAGGAGTTAACTAAATTTATCCCATTATATCAAGGTGTCATCAACATTTTATTTAGCTGATGTACAGGTGGACCTGTTGTTTTAAGATCCTATAGTTTAGTGGTAGTACATGTATATGTAGAAGTTTGATGTTCAATATGTAATATCAATGTTGTAACAATTCATTTTTTTAATTATATGTTGAATGGTGAACATGTGTTGTATGGTTTTATTATTGTTCATCTACATGTGCTACTGATTGTTTCCTGCTGAATTCCTCTGATTTTATCTTTCTTAGCCTAGTGTGGGGTGTTTAAATTGGGATTCTCACTGAGGTGAGGGTTTCAATTTGGATGTCACACATCAGATTAAGTTTTAGAAAATCCGGGGATGTCACAGACTCACAAGTCTCACCCTTGTGGTTCACCACATTTTTTTAGGTAATCAGAAGTGACGAAAACAAATATGTGGCAGCAAAGAGGAGTTATAGTAATGAATCCTTGAGAAAGTTGATTAGATGTCTAGTGTGCCCTAGAGTCATCCTTGTACTCTCAGATCCGGATAGAAAAAGTTTGTATATGGTGTTTCAAATGAACTAGACTTTTATTAGCATATTAATGCTTGTTTGTTTGGCATATACAAATATTGTTCTCCTGTGTATATATGTTGTGGCTAAGGCGACAGAACAATTTGTATCAAATTCTTGGCATAGTATGGATAAAAGAAAGATGTTGGGCTCTTATGCAAATGTTTCTGAGCAGGTGCTAATGTTGAAATTGGTTTTAATTTACCCATATTTTTTGGTATGTGATTAATTAGTGATCGATTGTGCTTTATGTTTTGAGTAATCTCATTTAGTGTAACAGGTTCTCACAGACACCTACCATCATATGTAGATCAGTCTTGAAGGCTATCAAAAACCATAATATCAGGATAAACTATACATACATACATACATACATACATACATACATACATACATACATACATACATACATACATACATACATACATATAAGCATCCATGACCACACATCTCTAAAACTTGCAATCCTCAAGGACCCAAACGTTGGCTATGTCTGACAAGGCTTTAGATATGATCCAACACGCTTGAATAAGTGATCGCTTGAGTTTCATCCAGGATAATCTCGACCGATGCTTCAAATTTTCTTTGTTGCATAGTGCAATCGGTTGAGTTTCCCAAAAGTAAATGTGACGATCACATTGTACGAGAGTATAGAAAAAGTGTTTCTAACCGTTGAAGTGATGCAAAATTAAAAAAATACCCATTTCAACACCCCCAAATAGCTAGTATCCATAGTATTCATCCTGAAGTGTTTTTACTGGCTAGGAGACATCTCCAACTATAAATAAGACCCCTTGGGCTTCATCTCAAGGTTAGAAAAGCACTATGAAGGTCCCTATATTATAGTTGAGTGCATCTTAGAGCTACTTCCACTCTCATGCATAATCACTTATTACATCCATTAGAGTGAGTAGGAGATTTGTAAGATAGCTAGTCCTTCATGTATATCTGGTGAGGCTCTCACTTCCTATACCTCCCAATCTCTCATTTCTACCATGAATATGAAGATGAAGATTCTCTCTCTTGGCTAAGATAGGTGACGAAGAAGAAGGGAAGGAGTCCCTTGTTGAAAGCTTCTCCTTGGCATCGGTGAAGTCAAAGGAAGAAGATCCATGGAGAGTGGGTAATTCCTTCAAGGCGGAAGACTTGTGCAAGAGTGGGTAAGTTCTTGGTGAAGGTGGAAAACTCATTGCAAATTGGATAAGTCCTTCTAGAGATTGAAGACTCTTGTTCATGGATAGGCCAGTCCTTTGGTAGGTTTTTGGCTCCCTTCTCCTTAAAGGGAAGGTTGGGTATGAAAAGGAAGATCTTATTGTATGTCTTATAATGGAATATAAGTATGCAATGGTTGCAAAATCCTAGAGCTTGACCTCTCTAGGTAGTGGACTGACTTTCTGCTAGTTGGATATTGGAACCACTTTACATACCTTGTATTCTTGTGCTTGCTCAATCCCTCTCTCCCTTGTTATGTATGTTTTATTTGCACTCAAATTCCATTTAGCAACCTTATATCATGATATATCTTGAAGGCCTAATGAATTTGGATTAAGTTTTTATATCTCTATTCACCACTGCCATAGAACCCATCCTAGATCCAACAAAATGTTGGCTAAATTAGACATTAATAAACTCTTTGTTTTGATGATTGCAAACATTTCGTTCTTGAGGATCTAACATACTACTTGAGTATTCCAGGGTTCAAGGAAATAAGAAATTTGATAATTAAAGATTGACACAAATGAAAGATCTATGTACTTAAACGTTTAATATTTTCATGATTGTACTTAATATAAAAACTTGTACAAGTATATAATGTTCAAGTACCTAGATATCATGTATATAAAGTGCTAGATCTTTCTCATCCACTCACAACCCTTAGATAGGTTTTCTCCTAGCATTAGAGTCACCATCACCCAAACACACACTTAGAAGGTGATTCAATAGAAATAGGGATACTCTCGGTCGACAAACTTCTCGACTGAGACACACTCGGTCGAACATTTTCTCTACCAAGGACCACTTCGGTCGAAGTCACAAGCACTGATCAATAACTTATACATTTGTGCCCTAAAATAGGTTTTCGGTTAACAATATCTTCGACTGAGCAAGCTTCGACCCAAAATCCATGAATGTTAGACCAAGTGGTTGGTAGTTGGGGTTGCAAATAGACGTTGAAACACTTTTTCTCCAAACCCCTCCTCAATCAAAGAAAAGTTTGACTGAGACACATCTCGGTCGACAAGTTCCTCGATTGAGATAGTTTCTGGATTGTTCTTTTCAGCTCAAAACAATTAGCCATTGCAAGTCAATTAATGTATATCTAATGTCTAGTTAAGAACTAAGAACACCCTAGACACCCTCTAGAATTGTCGTAAGTACTTTCAAACCATTTCTATAAATAGGAGAGGCCTTAGGACACCTAAGACACACAACTACACTTGAGATTACATTCTAGTGAGAAACTAAGCAAAACTATACTTGCCATTTTATTTTACTTGCTTCAATTTCGTTCCCTATAGCTAAAATCTCCTAGATACCACACATAGCCACATTCATCCTAAGTGGATAGGAGATTCTAACACTTGATATAGGATCAAAGGGTTGTGCTACATTGATGTATTCCTTTCTTCCAATCTCCCTTCACAGGTACAAGTTGTAATTGCTCCTTGACTACTCCAAGATCATGGAGGCTGCTTGACGGAGCACCGTGAAGCTAATTCTTAGTGGAAAAGGTTGTTTTGTGAGGAGCTTGAGATTACTTCAAGGAAGGCTGCTTCAAGGGAGGTTGGAGATACTTCTAAAGGAAGACTAACTCAAGGTGGTGGAGCTACTTCAAGGAGGTGAAGGTTGCTCCAAGGACTTGAAGTTACTTCAAGAAGGCTGCTTTAAGTAGGTTGAGTGTATTCGTGCGATCTATACACATGAGTGTATTCTAGCGTGACTCTATATATAGTCAGGCTAGAATACACTCAAGTGTATTCAGAGCAGAATACACTCAAGTAGTTTTTCATGATGCAATATTTTTTTTCAAAAATCTAATCCTTTGATCTTCTTAAACATCTTGTGAACAACTCATACATAAAATTTGAGCACATTTGGACATTTATAGGTCATGTTATAAAGACCACAAAAATTTTGCATTTCAAATTAGTTTCGTGCATCGATTTTGTTTCCCTTGGGTGAGTGACTTACACTTATCCAAACAGACTCAAAATTTGTATGTAGCCTAGTTATAGTTTGACGGTGAAGATCAATGGTTTACATTTTTTAAAAAATAGTCTTGATATGCAAACACACTTGAGTGTATTCATCTGATCTGTACACTTGAGTGTATTCTAGCCTGACTTTCTCTCTCTCTCTCTTTCTCTCTCTCTCTCTCTCTATATATATATATATTTATATATATATATATATATAGAGAGAGAGAGAGAGAGTCATGCTAGAATACACTCGAGTGTATAGATTACGCTGTACACCCCAATGGTGTTTTCCTATCTAGATCATGTTTTTCTAAAATCTAATCCATTGATCTTAATGGTTACAATAATAATAGGACACATACAAATTTTGAGCTCATTTGGATGAGTGTAAGCCACTCATCCAAGGGTAAAAAAACCGACGCACAAAATTAATTTGAAATGCCTGATTTTTGCATCCTTTAGATGCATGAACTATAAGTGTCCAAATGAGCTAAAATTTATTATATGGTATGTTCTTAAGATATTTAAGAAGATCAATGGTTTAGATTTTTCAAAATGTTATTGAATTTTAAAAAATGACTGAGGTGTATGGTGCCTCCGGTACACTCGAGTGTATTCTAGCCTGACTCATATATATAGTCAGGCACTCGAGTGTACTGGAGGCATCATACAACTCAGTCATTTTTAAAGATGCAATAACTTTTTGCAAATACAAACTATTGATCTTCTTAAATATCTTAAGAGCATAATATATAATAAATTTCAGCTCATTTGGAAACTTTTTAGGTGTTGCATCTAAAGGAGGCAAAAAATATGCATTTCAAATTAGTTTTGTGTGTCGATTTTGTTGTGCTTAGATGAGTGACTTACACTCATCCAAATGACCTCAAATTTTGTATGTGACCTATTATTATTGTAACCATGAAGATCAATGGATTATATTTTAAAAAATATGGTCTAGATAGGAAAACACCACTGGGGTGTATGGCGTGATCTGTACACTTGAGTGTATTCTAGCCTGACTCTATATTAATATATATAGAGTCAGGCTAGAATACACTCGAGTGTACAGATTGCACGAATACACTCAAGTGTGTTTGCATATCAAGACTATTTTTTTGCAAAATGTAAACCATTGATCTTCACTGTCATACTATAACTAGGCTACATACAAAGTTTGAGCCCATTTGGATGAGTGTAAGTCACTCATCCAACGACAACTAAATTGACGTGCGAAACAAATTTGAAATGCATAATTTTTATAGTATTTATAACATGACCTACGAATGTCCAAATGTGCTCAAAGTTTATATATGAGCTATTTAAAAGATGTTTAAGAAGATCAATGGATTAGATTAAAAAAAATATTGCATCATGAAAAGCTACTTGTGTACTCTGCTCTGAGTACATTTGAGTGTATTCTACCCTGACTCTCTCTCTTTGTATATATATATATATACATATATATATATACATATATATATATATATAATCTTGATATTATGGTTTTCAATAGACTTCAATATTGATCTACATATGACGGTAATTTTGCAATGGGTGTCTCTCACAAATTTCCTGAATCACAAGTGTTATATATATTGAATTCGTATCAGTGAGATATTTTAAAATATGCAACAATAGATGAATACTCGTTCAAAAATTACTCTCCTCCTATCAAAAATTGTCATCCTTGGGGTAGATTTTCTCTCTCTCTCTAAGAGAGATTAAACTTAGGCAACTTATATCTATTGATTCTCAAGGTGTGTCCCTCCCTATGGAAGTACTGCCTTTGGAGAGTTATGGATTGAAATTCTTGATATTAATCCCTTTCCTATTTGCAACTCACAATCAAAGTCAAACCAGAAAAGTCATACATACTCTGAGTGCACCAGTTCCTTAATGAACTAGTCGACTCACTGAACTAGTCAGGCGACTGGACTATCTAGTCTCTCGATTTATTCACTCAACAAGTCCTATCTAAATTTGATTCCGAAGCAATTGAATCTTTACAAATATTATTCAATATTGATTTCACCCTACTGCCTAAATGGGCAATCTAGTCGGCATTTGCTCTCTTTCTCAATTGGTGATCAGTCCGTCAATTGATACTCAATATGAATAGTTGATCCAAAGCATTCAGTTGGTCGACTGACTTTCTCAGTCACTTAATTGGGTTGAAATAAACACGTAGATGGTCTAAAACCTTTGTACTCATATGTGTGATTGTGAATTTTGTGAAAGATCTAGAAGGGGGTGAATAGTGCTTTGTGGATAATTTAAAATTATTTGAAACAATTTAAAGCACTCAACCAAAGAAGGAGGAAACAAGGAAGACACTTGGATGTAGAGTGGTTCCTACCTTTGAAATCAAAAGTAGTCAGTCCATTACCCAATTGTTTCCAATTGGAATTTTGAAAGTGATTTATTTTATTACCTCGCAAGTATGTTACACAAAATACAATCAATTTCTACACCCTTGAAGTAGCCTTCTCCTTAAAGTATCGATCACTGCCCTAGAGAGAGGCCTACTACTAATGCTACCCCTCCAATCATTCTTGACCCCCCACGAGGGTGGCCTAGGAGATCAGGGAAATACAAAGAAGAGTATAATCCACATGTGCAACTTCCCAAGTTGAAGAAAGAAATTTTTTTCTTAGCTTGTTCTACATGCATCATCTCATCAAAAAGAAAATTAGGCATTAGGTTCATTCATTACATTCTTGCGCACAAATAGATTGGATGTACTCTTGAATTTTTTAATTGCCACCCATTTTCACCATTAATTTCTCTTATTAGTAGTCCACTCTTCACGATTTATTTCCTCATTCATGTTTACATGGAGATCTACTTTCAGTTAGCTGGTAGTTAGGAAAGAGAAATTTAGTGTAGGGAATCATGTAATACATCAAGCAAACACTTGAGTAGTTATGATTTTAATTGCTTACTTAATAATGTCATTGACTGAGGGTGGACATCTCTTATTGCGGTTTTTGGTCACTTTAGGGCAGTTAGTGGTTCGGTGGTTAGTGAAGGCTAGTTTAGGGCTTACTAGGTGGGTTGTTTAAGAAAAGAATGTATGTGCTTTGTCCTTTTGCTGACTTTTATGAAACAGATCTGAGAGTGTGTTGCTCAAGGACGAGAAACATTCAAGCTTAGGGGAGTTTGATGCATGTGTTTTTAGTCACTTTTATATGCTCATTTTCCTTTGTTTTCATGTCTACTTTAGACATTTATATGACCTATTATGCATGGAATGTCATAGTTAGCCTATATTTCCTTGTTTGCATCAAATTATATGATTTCAATCATTTTTTACTAGCATTTTATGCATTTCGAGCACTTATGATGCTTTATGTGTTTTCAGGTACAAGGCAGATCGACACAACTTGGTACTACCGACACCAAAAAAGTCATTGGCATTGACTTGACCTCAGAGAGCCGCCTGAAAATAACCCAGATCTTGATTCTACCAACCTAAGAAGTCAGTGCCACCGAGATACCATTAGAGAGCCCTGTGTGAATCAAGAAAAGTCGGTGCTACCAACCCTAGAAGTCGGTACCACTGAGTTGACGTCAGAGAGGTGGCTAGAAATTGTAAGAAGTCAGTGCCACCGAGGCATTTTTGATGGTATCGATGGGATTGAGATCATGCGACCTAACTTAAGTGACTCAGTACCACCGACACATCAAGTTGGTGCCACCGAGTCTGCCTGATCAAGCCAGTGGTAGATTTTCTTCTAATCCAATGATGGTCAAAATTTCACACCCTAAGTCATGCCTATGACTTAGGGGGACGATGACCAGACCTAAGGAGTGACCCATTTTCATTGTACGGCGACCAGAGAGAGAGAAGAGAAGGAAGAAGGACCAAAAGCTTCTCCAGGAGTGATCTGAGCACCTACAGAGGACGTTTCTACCACTAGAAAATAGCAGACCGCACGTGCTACAGAGGGGATCGTCTGGACAACGAAAGATCTAGGGGTTACCTTAGTTTTTACTATGTTCCCCACATTTTTTTCTTCCCTTCTGTGTGTTTTGTCATGTAAACCATGCAAGGATAGAAACATTTGTTCTTTAGGATCCAGGAGTAGTCTGGATATACACTACAATTGATTTCTATGCATTAATATCAATTTATCTCTTGTTACTACATATAATTCTATGGATATTGCTTGTTCTATTTATACATGATCACCATGAATGGATTATTAGACACTTAATCATCTCATGAGAGGGATTAAGGGTTAGAAAACATAGAATTACTCATGTATTGTACCCTTTGGGAAAAGCGGTGAATAAACAAGGGGAGAAACCCAGAGTATTGATGTAAATCACTTAACTAATCAAACCAATAACTGCGGAAGTGGGATTGGCATTAGTATATGTAGTGAATTACACTGTGGAAGAAGGTAATTCTTGCTACATGCTCCTTATCCAAGAATTGAGATAATATGTATTAGTGTGTAGGATAGACTGTAAGCGATATCTGTGGTGAAACCATCATCCTAAGGAACTCGTTCTCTTTATGATTTACTCAAATCATTTAATTCGTTTGCTTTAATATTACTTTAGTAATTCAACCCAACTCAAACAACCATCATTGACTTAGATGATCGATTTGTAGTTAGTAGTAGTTTCTGGAGAAATGCTTCTCCATGTTTCACTCGGGCCTCACAGGTACATTATTACTGTGATACGTTCACTTGCATTTTGTGCACGGTAAACATGTGTCAAGTATATTAGATAGACCCACCATGAGAGTGACACATGGAATTTGTTGCCATGGTTGTCATAGTCATCTCTCATAGTGATGATCATGATTATGGTTCTTAGACCTGAAGTCACTACACTCATCTCATGTGATTCGGTACACTTTCACATCATCAAACACAGTCCTGAAACATGAGATGTTATAAAGGTTACGATTGGGTGACAGTGACACATGGGGATAGACTGTGAGTGAGGTAGATGGGATTTTTCCCTCCTATAGGAGTTTGATATCCTAGGCCTCTTGATTAGCAAGATTGAGAAATGCATGGCATGCAAATGTGAGTCAATATGTGATGTTGAGCTTACATATATCTTAGACAGTCCGCTCTAGTTCAAGAAATTAGGTTGAATGTTGAAGAGGGTGACTACTCCAAACCTCGAGTTAAATATGGATATCAATGAAAAAGGAAGTATACAAACATGGTAACACCATACATAGATTATAGGTTGAAGTTGTTCTCCAACTCTCCATTTACTTGGGTAGCATTATGTGCGACTAGGCACCGCTCATTGCTTGAGATGTCATAAGTTGTTATAGACATTCACTACCAATGTAATATGGGACCTATAGGGTCACACACGCAGGTCTTGACCTAGAAGAGGAGTTTAAACTTGAATGATGATTGAATTGATCACTAAAGTGTTTAGGTATTCAATTCACACAATAGATCAGTTGACTGCACTACCAACCGATTGACTCACACTATGAGATGGTCATTTGAAATGCCAAATGATCAGCTCAAGTGTTGACATGACCGTTTGGAGTGTCAAGATGACTGGAATATAATTGGCAAATGTTCTGCATGAAATAGGCACCAATCAATCGCTCACTGTGTGAACTGAATGTCTTGGAGAGTGTGAGATGACCGGTTCACCTAGTGAATTGATCAGCTCAGTTGTCCTGAAGGAAGGTTCTAGTAACTTCTTGAATTCATGAGAAAGTTTGTTCGTTTTGAATGTTCAATTCTATTGATGCAAGGAATTAATGTTTAGCATTAATTGCAAATGAATTGCCAAATTCGTGTGTGATTGGGAAACAACAAAAGGACAGTTTTGCTGGGTGAGACGATCTGCTCGGGTGCAAGATGACCTCCTTAGTTGCCAACCAATCAGTTCGAGGCTTGCATGTTCCAAAAATTCGAGATCTTTTGGTCCCTTCCACTCTCACATAGATTGGGAACCCTAACCCAAACCCCTCCTATAAATAGAGGGGTACTCATGGATTATCAAAACACAACTCAATTTCCTCTAACAATTGTTGTCCTCTCTGGTTGTGGCAACCAATAGAGAGCCTGAGAAAGTCCAACATACTAAAGGGAGGGATAAAAAGGGGGAAACAATTGTGGAAGAGCAAGTTGGCAACCAATACGCCAACCGGAGGGAAACTCCTTATTGTCCATTTTCCTAGGATGGCAAGAGTTCTAGGCGATCCATGTGGACTCCATAGAGGTGTGGAGGATGTTGTTTGTCGCTCAAAGGACAATGTCAACCTACAGTTTGTGGTGCAAACTAGGAAGCACAATAGTCAGACATGTCCCAATACAACTAGAAGATAGTTGCACATCTACAATGATGAAAAGCTGTCGTTAGACTTGCTCCAAGGCTAGGTACATCCTAGAAATCATTCTTCTTATCTTATAGTTATTAACATGATCTACTGGTTTATGGGGAATATGTTAGTAAATTTTTTTTCCACTACCTATTCTATAGCCATATATCCCTACACCAATCCCTTTCCTATTTGCAACTCACAATCAAAGTCAAACTAGAAAAGTCATAGAGACTCTGAGTCCACCAGTTCCTTAATGAACTAGATGACTCACTGACTGTAAGGACCCTGACCTCTATTTAGGGCTTATCATGTTTGCTTTGCTTAACCCTGATGCTTAGTTGCTTGCTAATCACCTTTAGTGGTGATTAGGGTTTGTTGGTGCTTTGTTGAGAGCTGGAGGTGCTACTTGCGATTAACCCAAGTTCAGGGTTTGTGGGCAAGTTTGTCACCTTGTGAGGTGTTCCTCCCTCTCCTTGCTTCCTCTGGTGTTTAGAGGAAGGGTTGGGCTCGTTGCTTGAGTTCTTTTGGGCTTGTATGAGCCTTGGTGGATCTTGTTGAGCCTTGCCTTTTCCTTGTTGAACCTTGTGTCGACGTAGGTGTGTCGGGCAAGTGAGCCTTGTTTCGACCTAGGTGTGTCGGTATGTGGTGTGTCGCCCATGAGAGTGTGTCGGCCATGGCATGGAGGTGTGTCGCCCATGGACCCTTTGACCTTCTTTGACCTCATTTGTGTCACCACTAGTGGACACTTGGTGCTTGATGCTTGCATGTGGCAATGGCCTTGGACATGTGTTTAGGACATGTTAGAATGGTGGCTTTGCCCATGGACAAGTGTCCCTAGGTGGGCGAAACCTTGCCTTGTCTTACCTTGGTTTCTCCTCCATCCTTTCCTATATATGTGTTCCCTTTCTCTTGCTAAGGATCCCTTTAGTTCCTTAGTCTCCCTCTCCCTTGGTGCACGACATCCCCTTCCTTTGCAAGCTTGGTGGTGGATCCTTGCCTTGGAGTCTCCTTCTTCCTCTAGTGGTGGTCGAACCCTAGAGTGCCTTGCTCTCCTTCTTGAGGTGGTGCTTGGAGCTTGCTTAAGGCGGGTTACATAACTCCTAACCCTAACTACATTACCATCTTCTATGTTCTTGTATGCTTCTTATGATCATATCGGGTATGTATGTTGCTAGTTTGGTTTCTTACTTAGTTGCTCCTTATTGGCCGAACCTTGTTCTAGGGTTTCTTATTGAGCAACACCCCTCTCCCTCCTTGGTCTAGAGAAGTGATCTTGAACTCTAGTAAGATGAGCAATACTCCTCTCTCGTTTGAGTTGATAGGCGAGCTTGTGTTCTAGTGGCTTGAGAAACACCATTCTCTCACCATGGATTGGAGAGGTGAGCTTTGTGGTGGTTGTGGACCTTTGTAGGATTGGCCCTTATGTTGCCCGATTGGTGATAAGAAGCTAGGCAAGACCCCTTTCTCTTGATTGCTAAGAGGTGAGCCATCTTCTTGATCCATTAGGGTTTTGGTGCCCCTTTGTACTTGAGGTTGGCGACGACCTTGTTGGGTTGCATCTTGCCCGATATGGTCTTGGGGTTGATGGTGCCTGATATCCCTCTTTGGTCTAGAGCCTTGATCATTATGTTGTGGTGTTGTGTCGGGCGTCACACACCTGGTTCCTGCCTTGTTGTGTCGGGCATCACACCATGATAAGTACCCTACCTGACACACTTAACCTCGTTATACCTTGATGTTGTGAAGCTTTGCTAGCTAGTTCTATGGTGGGCGTCTCCCCTGGCCCTGGCCTTATGTGTTGGCCGATAGATGAGGTTAGCTAGCTGGATTACATGCTTTTCTTACTGTCGTTTGAGGTTGTGCCCTGGTCGTTATACCTAGATGAGTAGAATGTTGGCCGTTACCCTTATGTGTCGGGTGTCACACCTGGTTGAGTATCCTGCCCGACACGCCTAGCTCAGTTGGTTGCTTGGTGTGGTTATCACCTTGAACGTTAAGGGGTGTTGTGATATGGTCTTGTGACAGGCGTCTCACCTCAGTCTTTGCCTTATGTCGGTCGATAGGTCATGGATAGGCTGGTTGAACGATAGCGTCCTTGCTGCCTGTTTGAGTTGCATCCTTGGGTGTTATGTCTTGTTGAGTGGTTCTGGCCGATACACTGGGTCTGAGATAGTAACACGTCATTGCACGACATAGTGTTGCACGGCACGCCCTTGGGCCAAGTGGCATGTTACGCTGGTGGGGGTCGTTGTGCTTTGGTTTCCCGATACACCCTAAGGTAGCCCGACACCCTTGCTGTTATGCTTGGCCGATATGTAGCTGGTTGCTTGACCGTTATGTGGTGGGGATGTTGGGAGATAGGGGAGAGTGCCCTGCCCGATACTACCTTTGGTGAGGGTAGTGGGCGCTTATAGTGAGGGTCTTGTTCCTTGTATGGAAACCGATATGTTAGATCTTGTACATGCAGTCGCAGGTGATAATCCTGATGTGCTTGATGGTAATCGTTATAGTAGATCACATCTAAGTATCTTGACAAGACATTACCTGTGTTTATAATTAATCTTGAATTATTTGTATGATGTGGAGTAAATGGTAATCCTATAAGATGCTTGCTTAATGATATGACCTATGCTTATGATCACAGGTTGAGGCATGAATGATAAATGTCACCCTATGTTGATAATATGATCTTTCTGTTAATCCATGATGCTTGTGCATACTAACCATGCAGGATGTGTTTTGGTATGAGGACCTGAGTTTTTCTAAAGTGTTTTGTTGAGGTGTTATCCTCTGATGATGTGTTTGGGGTTGCTATCCCATCATGATGATGATGATGATGTAAGCCTTGTGAGGCAGTGGCACTATGTGATGAGGGATTGAGATCCCATAGCAATATGATGGTCCCTGAGATGGATCTTGATGATTGGAAAGAGACCAAGTGATGACATGTAATGTTGGATCCTTGTAGTGGATCAGGATGATGTTGATGACAGTAAAAGCATGATATTGAGTTTCATGTTGTTTATTCTTGTTATAGTTTGCATGTTATATAACTTGGCTGAATCTTGCAATCCAATTAAAAGATACTAACTAATTACAGTGGAACATATCATGTAGTTTGCCCTGGCCATAGATCCATCATCGTCAGGAGCTGGTGATGGTGAAATGGGTTCTCCTACGGGTTAACCCTGAGCGCATATTGTTGAATATGCGAGGTTTCTCCTAGCCTAAAATAGTGAGGATTCGAGTGCAGCTGCGGTTGCAGACTCGGGATATGTATAGAGCATGGTGAACAGGCCCATGGCTCAGGATATGTGATATGGGAGCATGAATGCGTTCATGGCTAAGAGCATGGTGAACATGCCCATGGCTCAGTTTCACTAGCGTCGAGACATGTACCGAGGCGGGCTAGGCAGAGGGTAGCCTACGGGAGCAAACCCTGTGGCTGAGGCCACTTAAGCATGAGACTGCGGTCTTGCTTGCGTTGTACTCATGCACTGACCACGAGGTGGGAGGTCATGAAGTCCGGCTCTTCCATTGACCTTGTATGGAACCGGCTCCGGGTTTCGCAGCCGTCAGTTGGATCTGAGCGGTATGGCTCACTTCCTCAGGGCATAATAATATGTAATCCAGCCGAATAGTATTTACTGCTTAAGGCAAAACACAGAACATTGGTTGAGGCCTTGCTTGTGTAGTTAATTTTGTTATACATGCAGTTACTTATATGTTCCTTATGTTATGTAGTAAGATCTTATAAATCTTATCTTGTCAATCATGTTCCATAAAGAGATAATTGGTGGTATGCCTTCTGTACATCTGGTAAGCTAGATGGCATGAATAAGCTTTGCTCTATAGACTGCTCTTGTTGTACCTTTTATCAGTAATCTGTTGTTGTTGCTTTATCTTTTCGAGGTTTATGGTTTCTGAGGGGAGTTATGTTTCTCGCTGGGACTGTGTCTCACCCCGCTGGTTTGTAACCTTTTTAGGTGGTCGAGCTAGACATGGTGGTGGTCGTGGAGTTGCAGTCGAGCAGCAAGAAGAGCAATAGAAGGCAAGAGATGGACATGTTGTTGTTTTGGTTGTTTTGTAGTAGAGTCTTAGAGTCATCCATGTACTCTCAGGTCCATGGGAGCGTTTTGACGTTGTTTCACGATGTATAGCTGTTGACGTTTTGTATATCCTGCTGCTGGCCGGATGTGGGCCGTTCTGTATGTAATAACAGGTGATGAACTCATGTGATGGCTAGACAGATGATCTCCTAAGATGTGGACACGTATCAGGACTTGTAAATGTTTATATAACCTATTTTCTTGCAGGATGAGGATTTGAATGTAATAGTTTCTCAGTTTATTTGCTTTCTGCAATCGGTTTTAATTAACCCGTATTTTTGGTAATTTGTGGTTTATGGTGTTTTCCGCACATTTTCGCGTAACACCTCACTGTCTGTGTGATAGCGGGATGTGTTGCCACACTCACCTAGTCAGGAAAATGGACTATCTAGTCTCCTAATTTATTCACTCAGGAAGTCCTACCCCAATTTTGAATTGCTCAATTTGATTCCTAAGTAATTGAATCTTTCCAACTCTTATTCAATCTTGATTTCACCCAACCATTTGAATGACAACCTAGTCAGCGATTACTCTCTTTCCCAATTAGTGATGAATCCATCGATTGATACTCAATTTGCTCAGTTAATCCAAAACACTCAGTTGGGCGACTGGTGTTCTCAGTCACCTGACTGGAAAAAATCAATAATTACACGATTTAAAACCATTGTACTCATATGTGTGATTGTGAACTTCAATTCCTTTGAACATCCTTATGTTTGTGACACATAGGTTCCTTATTACATTGGCAATTATGTTTGAAACGTCACAAGAAAATATTGGTATCCAAGAATACATCATTGATACCCAAGTAATAGGAATAAGTTGGAGAGCAACTTTAACCTACAATGTGACCGATGTTACCATGACTGTATAATCCCTTTACCCTAGATATCTAGATTGAAACCAAGGCATGAATTTGTTATCCTAGTAAAATATAATCTATATTTCTTGAACTAGATCAAAATACTGATATTGTGTGAGCTCAATATCATATTTTAACTCACATGAGCATGTTCATGCATTTCATAGTCCCAAATATTAAGTGGCAAGGATCTCACTCCAATGGAAGGTAAGAATCCATATACATCACTCATACTAATCCATAAGTGTCACAATGTACACAATCACTACATGTATGGCAATCCCTATTTAGAGTCACGTTGGGTAGTGGGAAAGTACACAAAACAACATGTGATTATTGAAGTTACTTCAGGTCTAAGGATCACAATCAAAACTATCACATTGAGATATCAATCTGAATGGCACGATATGCCTTCCATGTGTAATTCTTAAAGTGATTCTATATAATACAACTTGTTCTCTAATAAGTACCCATGATTATGAATTATCACGACTAAAGATACATATGTATAATTCAACATACAAGTACTATGTAAAATTGTTTTCCTATAATATACATTATAAGAACTAATTAGGGACATAACAATACTGAATACTCCAGAGTATACATATGATCTCATGTTAAAGTCCTCAACCTAAACCATATATCATTGAGTCAAAATATTCTTAGGATATTATTATATTTATTTATTATCCCAATACTGAAACAAACAATATAACTATAATTGCCTTTTATTAATAACAAAATTATATACAATGTATCCATATTATAATCATCACATGATGGCTCTTAGGACATACAAGCGATCGTTTCCCACTTGTAGTAGATACAATCACTCACGGACCGAATTACAAGTGATCTAACATGACCATCATGTTTTTTTTGTGAATGTGTTTTTGTCAAGGGATCAACAACATTACTTTCAGTTGGTACTCTACAAATGTTTACATCTTGTCAAAGCATGATTTCTTATAAGATATTATATCGCCATATGATGTTCTTGGAATGTTGATGGAATCTAGGGTCCTTATCCTAAGAAATATCTTCATTGTCGTCACATAAAAGATATATTGCATCCTTAATGGTTGAATCCACCCCAAGTTCACTATTGAACTTCTTGATCCATACTGCTGCCTTTGTTGCATTGGATGCATAAATATACTTGGCTTTAGTTGTAGAATAAAACAATGTCTCTTATTTGGAAGTCTTCTAGCTTACATGTGATAACCTAACTTTTACACTCTCATCAACTATACACCTCTCTCTCATCAATTGACCATCTTATCTGATTGGAAAGCAATTTCGTAGTTTGAGTGTGGCGACACTCCAATTTGGTTACATCCATGCTCAATTTTTACTAAATGTGACTTTATTTACCTAAAGTTACATGCCTTAATGTATCATGCTTTTGCTTACAATTTTACTATAATTCCCATTTCCTCCTGGCATTCTGTTGTACCCAATATGTAGAGTATTCAATTTTGAACCCAACTACATACATTTTCCTCAATATGACCTTTGAGGCTCAAGATATGAATTTGCAAGGATGCCATATATATTTTCTCTTATCCTATCTCTTTTGCTCCCATTTCTACCTTGCTTGGGCCAAGATATTGTCTCTTTAGGCCTATCCAGTGAAGTACATCCCAACTACTAGCATTTTCTTTCTTCCCATCTCATAACCACACACAAATATTTTTCAAATGATATCGACTGTCTGATCTTCAAGAGCCACAGATTGAGTCCAGATCTGATGGTGGGGAGTTCATCCCCTACCTCAGTTTGTATTGTAGTAGTCTCTACAATAGGGATGCTCTTTGATAGAAAATAGGAATCTTCGCATCTCCCTTCCCTTACAATCAACACCTCAATTTCCTCCCTTCCTGCTCCCCTGGCCTTCCTCCTTCTTCCACCTCCTTTCGATCCCTCCATCACCTCCTTCACCCATGTTTCCCTCCACTTGAAACCATGGTTTATGTCATGGATCTTGACATCGAGCCCCTTTTCTCCACACCCTCTCATCCACATATAAGGGTGGAATCATCTGTGTGGGGTCCCAGTGAGGCTGGGGAGCCAGTTCCCAACCAAATACATACCTTCCTTGTCCCCTCTCTACTGCCACGTCAGTGAGGGCACCACGACGACTGGCCCATCTCATGCACTAGTAGGTGAAAATGACCTAAGGAGCAAAAATGTTACACCCCGATCTCACAATTTCCTCAAATCATGAGATTAGGGCGTAAGAAAGGATTTATAATTAACACGAAGAACACCATTAACTTTTTCTTACCTTAAGAACTCCTGTTTCTTCACATTGAACCACATAAAACATCTTAACAAGGGAATCCGAATATTTCTTTTACTAATCAGACTTTAACAGAAAAGATACATATATAAACATTCATGATGTCTTTCACAACTTGTGCACATAAACCTTGTTAATTAGCATACATATCAAAGAGGAACAATATTACACATCGTAATTACAACTCTCTCTCTAAACTCTTACTGAGGACCTAGAGTGACAAGGACCGACTGACTCAACTAATCTCATTCTTGACTCTTGTGGCAGATCTACACTGAAGCTCTGATCATCTTCAAGTCCACGCGGTTAACCCTAAAATGTTTGAGTAGAGGGGTGAGCCTACTCGCTCAGTGAATGAATACTTCATGGAAACAGACTAATGCACTAATGTGATCAAAGATATAATTTAATTAAACGATATGAAATTTAACAACAATAAATATTACACTGAACAATTCTAAAACAATATAATTGAAATAGCACATTTCTAAGCATCATCAAGTATTTCAAGTAAGTAAACAGTTATATAAATTTACTGTGAACCTATATGATCATTTATTCATTTATTATTATGCCCTAAATATATGCAGTGTACTCTGCATATAAAGGTCCGCAACAAGTCCATGCTACGGCCCCACCGTACAAGACTTAGCGACACACCCGGGAATGCTAAGTCTGACGCCAGCCCTGCTCTGCTACAGGACCCCTGGCTCTCCGGCCAGAACATAGGCTCTACGGCCTCAATGCACAACCACGTGTGCTCCCGACTCCTCCTTTAACCGAAGTACACCGGCGGAGGGTCACAGGGTTACCTTCGTGACACACGCACGAATGATGTTAGATAACCAAGTTTTCTTTTTCTTTTCCCCAGTGCCATCGTGACACACGCACGATTGTTGTTAGACACTGCCTTTCTTTCCATCCTCGTGCCACCAGAATTACTCAACCGGTTGATGTTGGACACGAGTTTCACCCCTAAGAAACAGACCTTCATTTAGGGGTTCTACGGTGTTAGGGCACTTAGGTCTATACTTGATTAACAATAAACAATTTAACAGAAATATCACATAGCAACGTCAAAACTCAGTTATTCAACATATATCATATCTTAGTAACATCCCTTTCTAGGGCATGTCATACCTCATCACCTGCAATTTACGAGATATATATTGAAATATAAGAAGTCCTGCAGTATGTAGATATCATTTCAGAGAGAACAAGCATATAAAGTTAAATGCACTAGAAACATACAATTCAACAGTTAAGCATCACCACATCTCATATCGAGACCTTTCATATTACCATAGCATGATTCATTGAACACCCTATCCTTAGGGTTTCATTCGCCTTATTCATTCATCACATGCCAACACCCTACTCTTAGGGTTTCATTTGCCTCATTCACTTGTCACATGGCTCTTATCATGATCTCATAAGATATAAGCATTCACTAAATAAAGACTGTTTCCAACAAATCTTATATAATCAATATAGATATGAAATCATGGAAACTTAACTAAATTTAGATTCTTCCATATCATTTACTGAGATATCATTTATCAAGAATGAAATTCAATTAAGATAACCCATGAGATACATCCTAACCAATTATAGAGTTACTAGCCCTTTTCAATAAGGTTGAAACACTAGTGATGTCTCAATTAGGTTAAACCCTAATTACATCATTTGATATAAATCCGTAAAGAAATCTCGCTAGGAAGGGTTGCATACGTTTCTGATATGAATCTACCATTTAGGAATCATTTAAAACAGAGAAGGAATCCATATCACATCAATTTACAATAACTCAAATCAAACGGACATTTCAAGATTTAGAATTCACATGCTAAGCATTTAGGGATTTGGATGTTGTAATCAAATTCGTGCATTAGAATGTTTGAAGGAAGAACCCACTCACCCTAAGGTGTGAAAACACCTCACAACTGCAGCTCAACTCAGGGAATCTCGAATTCCCCTCAAATCCCTAGCAAATCTCCCAATTCTTCTTCTATTCAACTCGGAAACCTTGAAAAAGAGGAATTATGAAGAAAGGGTGAGAAAAGAGGGAATTTCGACATCCTCTTGGATCAAATCAGAGCATGGACGGAATCTTGACATAAGAGAGAAGATTCACCATAAAAGTCTATGCAAGGAATCCGAACTTACTTGATTTCATCCTTCCTGGAATCGCAAAACCCTAATTCAGCAATTTCCCCACTTTCTCCACTCAAGCCCTAATTCTCCCTCTCTCTCTAGGAGCTCGTTTCTCTGGAATGAATGACGAAGAATGAGAGCTGCTTGTGTGTGTGGTCGTTCATATAAGTCAATTGAGCTGCTTGGGTCAATTGCATATTGACCCAACACTTAACTTTAATTATATAGGCTGAATATTCAGTTATACAAAAGTTACTGTAATTCGTTTATTTCAGAGATCAAACCTTCTCCAACAATTATGGGAATTTAGCACGTTGTTAAAAATTGTTCTATAAGGATTCAGTTAAAATTTGAGATCATTTGGAGTTACCAATAATAAATTAAAAATCGAACAGTGCACTGCTATATTGCAGTCTGCAGAATATATTCGGCCGAGTTTGTCCTGCACAAACTCGACCGACACCCTTACTGTAGGGATTCAAAAGTCATCCAAAAATTATGCCAATTTAACAGAGTGTCTAAAATTGTATTTATCAAATACTGTTAAAATTTGAGATCAATTGGATATACCAATAAAAAGATAAAATTCAATTACCACACTGCTGTAAAATTCTGAAATTGTGATCGGTCGAGTTTGAAACTCGGCCGACAAACAGGTCAGGGCATTTTTCAAAAATTCTGATATTTTCCAATATTGTTCACATTTTATATATCTAAATCATATCCAAATTTGAAGCAAATCAGAGTTACACATAAAATACTAAAAATCATTTAGTGAGACATTCTACTTATCAAATTCTGTATTCATGCATCATCAAAACCCTATTTGGGCCGATTAGGGTTTATGCTTCTCAAACCCTAATTCTCAAGACCAAAGAACATTTAGACTTCTTATCATAGTTAAAACATCCTAATTGTGTTATCGTTATTAATTAGATTTCAAGAATGATTATTCTAATTAATCTTTGCGATTGTCTAGGTAAACCCTAGTTTACCAGTTAAGCTCAGATGGGGTCGTAACAACTCTCCCCCCCTTAGAATGTTTCGTCCTCGAAACATAAACCTACATGAAAGATACATTCAGGGTTATTCTAAGCTTCTAAAGCCTTCCATGTCATTATATTCTTGTATTTCATACCTGAATGTAGTTTTCAACATTAGATCTTTTAATTCTTTACTAAATCACAACATATTTCAAATAGTTCTCAATGATATCAAGCAAATTCTTTATGCCACAGTCAAGCATAGATTGCAAAGATAAACCACCACGCTTTCACTGCGCAACTCTGATACTCTGATACAACTATCTCAACTTATGCTGCTCAGAAAGTTCTATTATTCTGTATCACCTTTAAGTGTCAAAAGCAAGTTCACCATACTGTTTTAAACTTTAATAACATGCTACTCAAATAGCAAAACAGTCTTGAATTAAAAGACTAGATTCAACAATCAATTGCACAATACTACTCTTGGCATCCCCATTGGGTCATGGATGCATGAGGTGAAGCATTACCACCTCATTCCATACTATCATGTTTCGATCCTGGGACCTGTGGTTTATGGGCCCACACACAATACAAAGTGTAACCATCGTATTATATCATCTTAGGGTTTCAATAATAAGGTAATCCACGATTGTATCAGTCATTCAAGCATTAATCATATTCAATTACCATCAGTCAGTTATATTAGAGCTAGGTATAACAAGCTACACCTCATTAGGGTTACTTGTCCAGACAATCTGATTATCATCTTTTTCTATTAATATGAGTGAATAGGTATAACTACCTTATTCAGGATATCCCTCCATGTGTTCTGACATCATCCAAATCGTATCACCATGTCACAAATACACAATAGTAAGATGCATATCATGTATGAATTACTACAACTATCATACGCCTTTAATTTAACATATAGCTTACACACATACACTGAAATCATATGTAGAACCAACTTTCATACCCTAATATGCCTTCAACAAATCATACATGTAAAAACAAATTCACATATTAAACAAAGCTAGTGCTTTCCCATATCTCTCTGCTCATTCATTACTTCTTTACCTTTTGCTACCTATCCTTTCATATGGTTATATACAATAAACATCATTCTTGCTATCACACAAGAATTTATTTCTTATCGCACTTTATCATATTGTATGTCACTATTACCTTTTTCTCAGGTAACTAACACCTTTAGGTCATTTGACCAAGGTAAGTATGATACTTGCTACACAAGCATCCATCATGGCACTTGATGCACATTAATTCTCTTGCCACCTCTTACCAGGTACAAGGTATATTATTGAACACAAGGCCCGATTAACAATTCAAACTAATAATACATCATAGCTCATACCTGGCTATGCTCATCATCTCATAATACCTGCATGGTTAGCACATATAATAGCAGTACATCAATTATCTATCAATACCATGCAAAAACAATGTATTAATATTTCAAGGGTATTACCCTTAATCCTTTATCAGGATTTGGGTTTCCATCACACATGGCTCATCAGAACACTGTACATCTTGTCACCTTTCACTAGGCAACAACTTTATTCACATGGCGCACAAGGCCATTCACATCTTGTCACCTCTCACTAGGCAACAACTTAAAACAAAGGCTTACAAGCCCAACTCATCTTGTTACTTCTTTCTCAGTAACAAAAACATAATGGCACATATGGCCAATCAATTCTTATCAAATAAACATCATAGCTCATACCTGGCTATGATCATCAACTCATGAACCCTGCATGATTGTCACACATGATAATAGACTTATCAGGTTTACTACACATCATGCAATACAGGGTAAAACCACTATTCCCTTACCAGGGTTAGGGTTTTCCATCAATTAGGGATTTCTCTCACATATCATTACCCTTCATTAAGAATAGGGTTTTCCATTATTAACCATTTAGGTTTTCAAGATCATATTATCAATGATCAAACCCTAGTTCATTGCTCCCCACATCTAAGAGCCAACAATTATACCATAAGTATTCACTCATACTTATTTATTCTCATCAAGTATCATTAAATGATTATCATCACAAGGTATGAGTATCTCTCTCATCCTTAAATTGAGAATTAACAAAACGACCATGTTAGGTCACTTTCAATTCAGCTCTACGTCAAGCATAGACCACCACGGCCGTGCTACCTTGCACGGTCGTGCAAAGTAAAGTCGCCACGGTCGTGCTGCCTTGCACGGTCGTGCTACATAGGATCATCACATGAATCATATTTATATATGAATTCTATTATTTGATCCTTTCAACTTGATTAGGTCACATCAACCCTTCAATCATATGCATACAACTATGATTAACATAGGGTACCAAGTCATTGGTCTTATCAGCAATTAGGGTTCATCCCTTAATTGACACTAATCACTTAGGTACTATTAGGGTTTTAACCTTTGTTCCTTCATTGGTTAACATTACTAACCATCATTGGATAAATAGTACATTCATCATCACATTGGACCTCCATTACATAAGGTATCCTAAGGAATTAGGGTTTATTATTCATCCTAATTAGTGATTTCACATGTGGGCAACCTCTTAGTAGAGTTATACATGAAATTGGCCTCAATTAGGGTTTCACATTTGAGACCCCAAAGTTAAACCTCAGACATCAGTTTCAACTAATTCTTAGTTGTTCTGATCTTGCCCATATGTTTCAACATCTTACTGTATGTACATTCTTACTCTGATGTGGGTCTAATTATTCCAATTCTATTCTTATTATGCTATTGATAGGATTCATTAGATCTTAATAACGCATCCTGCCAACCGGACCAGGCCAAACCTGAAGTCCTGAAGCCAAGAACTACCAAGGATTACATTCTTCCTGAACTGTCACTCACAGTTCAGAAACTCGGCCGATCACTCTGGAACTCGGCCGATCACCTTCCAGATTTTGAAACTCGGCCGACCAACTTCGGCCGATCAGCAGGAAATTCGGCCGATCCTCTGGAGAACTCAGCCGATCGAAACACTACTTGTTTACCTACAAAGAAACTCAGCCGATTCAAGACCAAACTCGGCCGACCAAAACGCTGTTTGAAATCCTAGACAAGGAACTCGGCCGACAAAAACACGAACTCGGCCGAACCGCATACAGACTGAAAACCTAAACAGACCTGCTGATATCAATTTCACTGGAATCAGCGGGCAAAACCATAGAAACAAAAGCTCATTTCAAGATGATTTCTAATCTACATGTTACAAAGAATGAAATCAATAAATGCAACAACTGCATAGTGTGCAACAAATATTAAAGACCCATATTTCAAAGTATTGAATATTTCAATTTCAAACATATAAGAGCATTTCTATACATTTCCAACAAAAACAACATTATGAAATGTAAGTTCTATCTCCTTTTACATTTATGCTCTTAATTCTTGTTTCTTTTCTCGTTTTCTAACCCTAACATTTCTAGGGTTCATCTCTAGCCCATTCTTCCACTGTATACCTGGCCAGGGCATACGTGAGAGAATAGACAGAGTAGCTTGTACTGGTTGATCCAAGTACTCAGATATCGGGCCAGGATATCCAAATACTCAAATCCCCAAAGCTAACATCAAACATCTCCTATCTGCCACACATAGGACTCTAACCTACTAACTTAATGGTCCTTGACAACTCACCCTAAGCTCTGATACCAAGCTGTTACACCCCGATCTCACAATTTCCTCAAATCATGAGATTAGGGCGTAAGAAAGGATTTATAATTAACACGAAGAACACCATTAACTTTTTCTTACCTTAAGAACTCCTGTTTCTTCACATTGAACCACATAAAACATCTTAACAAGGGAATCCGAATATTTCTTTTACTAATCAGACTTTAACAGAAAAGATACATATATAAACATTCATGATGTCTTTCACAACTTGTGCACATAAACCTTGTTAATTAGCATACATATCAAAGAGGAACAATATTACACATCGTAATTACAACTCTCTCTCTAAACTCTTACTGAGGACCTAGAGTGACAAGGACCGACTGACTCAACTAATCTCATTCTTGACTCTTGTGGCAGATCTACACTGAAGCTCTGATCATCTTCAAGTCCACGCGGTTAACCCTAAAATGTTTGAGTAGAGGGGTGAGCCTACTCGCTCAGTGAATGAATACTTCATGGAAACAGACTAATGCACTAATGTGATCAAAGATATAATTTAGTTAAACGATATGAAATTTAACAACAATAAATATTACACTGAACAATTCTAAAACAATATAATTGAAATAGCACATTTCTAAGCATCATCAAGTATTTCAAGTAAGTAAACAGTTATATAAATTTACTGTGAACCTATATGATCATTTATTCATTTATTATTATGCCCTAAATATATGCAGTGTACTCTGCATATAAAGGTCCGCAACAAGTCCATGCTACGGCCCCACCGTACAAGACTTAGCGACACACCCGGGAATGCTAAGTCTGACGCCAGCCCTGCTCTGCTACAGGACCCCTGGCTCTCCGGCCAGAACATATGCTCTACGGCCTCAATGCACAACCACGTGTGCTCCCGACTCCTCCTTTAACCGAAGTACACCGGCGGAGGGTCACAGGGTTACCTTCGTGACACACGCACGAATGATGTTAGATAACCAAGTTTTCTTTTTCTTTTCCCCAGTGCCATCGTGACACACGCACGATTGTTGTTAGACACTGCCTTTCTTTCCATCCTTGTGCCACCAGAATTACTCAACCGGTTGATGTTGGACACGAGTTTCACCCCTAAGAAACAGACCTTCATTTAGGGGTTCTACGGTGTTAGGGCACTTAGGTCTATACTTGATTAACAATAAACAATTTAACAGAAATATCACATAGCAACGTCAAAACTCAGTTATTCAACATATATCATATCTTAGTAACATCCCTTTCTAGGGCATGTCATACCTCATCACCTGCAATTTACGAGATATATATTGAAATATAAGAAGTCCTGCAGTATGTAGATATCATTTCAGAGAGAACAAGCATATAAAGTTAAATGCACTAGAAACATACAATTCAACAGTTAAGCATCACCACATCTCATATCGAGACCTTTCATATTACCATAGCATGATTCATTGAACACCCTATCCTTAGGGTTTCATTCGCCTTATTCATTCATCACATGCCAACACCCTACTCTTAGGGTTTCATTTGCCTCATTCACTTGTCACATGGCTCTTATCATGATCTCATAAGATATAAGCATTCACTAAATAAAGACTGTTTCCAACAAATCTTATATAATCAATATAGATATGAAATCATGGAAACTTAACTAAATTTAGATTCTTCCATATCATTTACTGAGATATCATTTATCAAGAATGAAATTCAATTAAGATAACCCATGAGATACATCCTAACCAATTATAGAGTTACTAGCCCTTTTCAATAAGGTTGAAACACTAGTGATGTCTCAATTAGGTTAAACCCTAATTACATCATTTGATATAAATCCGTAAAGAAATCTCGCTAGGAAGGGTTGCATACGTTTCTGATATGAATCTACCATTTAGGAATCATTTAAAACAGAGAAGGAATCCATATCACATCAATTTACAATAACTCAAATCAAACGGACATTTCAAGATTTAGAATTCACATGCTAAGCATTTAGGGATTTGGATGTTGTAATCAAATTCGTGCATTAGAATGTTTGAAGGAAGAACCCACTCACCCTAAGGTGTGAAAACACCTCACAACTGCAGCTCAACTCAGGGAATCTCGAATTCCCCTCAAATCCCTAGCAAATCTCCCAATTCTTCTTCTATTCAACTTGGAAACCTTGAAAAAGAGGAATTATGAAGAAAGGGTGAGAAAAGAGGGAATTTCGACATCCTCTTGGATCAAATCAGAGCATGGACGGAATCTTGACATAAGAGAGAAGATTCACCATAAAAGTCTATGCAAGGAATCCGAACTTACTTGATTTCATCCTTCCTGGAATCGCAAAACCCTAATTCAGCAATTTCCCCACTTTCTCCACTCAAGCCCTAATTCTCCCTCTCTCTCTAGGAGCTCGTTTCTCTGGAATGAATGACGAAGAATGAGAGCTGCTTGTGTGTGTGGTCGTTCATATAAGTCAATTGAGCTGCTTGGGTCAATTGCATATTGACCCAACACTTAACTTTAATTATATAGGCTGAATATTCAGTTATACAAAAGTTACTGTAATTCGTTTATTTCAGAGATCAAACCTTCTCCAACAATTATGGGAATTTAGCACGTTGTTAAAAATTGTTCTATAAGGATTCAGTTAAAATTTGAGATCATTTGGAGTTACCAATAATAAATTAAAAATCGAACAGTGCACTGCTATATTGCAGTCTGCAGAATATATTCGGCCGAGTTTGTCCTGCACAAACTCGACCGACACCCTTACTGTAGGGATTCAAAAGTCATCCAAAAATTATGCCAATTTAACAGAGTGTCTAAAATTGTATTTATCAAATACTGTTAAAATTTGAGATCAATTGGATATACCAATAAAAAGATAAAATTCAATTACCACACTGCTGTAAAATTCTGAAATTGTGATCGGTCGAGTTTGAAACTCGGCCGACAAACAGGTCAGGGCATTTTTCAAAAATTCTGATATTTTCCAATATTGTTCACATTTTATATATCTAAATCATATCCAAATTTGAAGCAAATCAGAGTTACACATAAAATACTAAAAATCATTTAGTGAGACATTCTACTTATCAAATTCTGTATTCATGCATCATCAAAACCCTATTTGGGCCGATTAGGGTTTATGCTTCTCAAACCCTAATTCTCAAGACCAAAGAACATTTAGACTTCTTATCATAGTTAAAACATCCTAATTGTGTTATCGTTATTAATTAGATTTCAAGAATGATTATTCTAATTAATCTTTGCGATTGTCTAGGTAAACCCTAGTTTACCAGTTAAGCTCAGATGGGGTCGTAACAAAAAACCCTCAGATCCTCAAGATACTATATTTCCCATGATCCAACGACCAATCTGCTTCCATGTGGGCCACACCCCAACCAACAAGCAGAGATTTGGTCAAATAGATGACCATCTTGGAGCAGTGGTGAATGGTAGAGAAGTTTCAGAGTGTAGTCAGACCAAGCCATAAGCGGCCTAGTGACACGGGGGAGGGGTGACACCGATGAATCAGTGCATGATACGTGACCCAAGGGCCCCTGAAATGACCCTATGTGAGAAGCGTCCAACTTGCTATTTGATCTGAGATTGGCGGCCCATATCAAATATTGAATTAATGAATGATGTTGCAATAACGCCTAGCCTTGATTTCTATATAATTTTGGTGTAGAATTCACAAAATCATATCTCCTACCTCCCTTCGCCAAAATCGGTAAAACTAAAGGGAAATATGGGGTCATGATAGACAGGGGAAACATAAAATTGTCTTCCATATTCCCCTTTTATAGATGATCACATCAATAACTATGTAATGGGAAGGATGCTTTTTAGGTAATACACAATGCTAGAGAAAGTCCAGTGACAACTCCCTCGATGAAGTATGCAACTTTCTTCAAGTAACACCCGTACAACACTTGCAGCAGCTCTTGGTTGATCACCACAGGCAACAGCTTGATCTTATCTTCCTAGCGGCAGGAAGAAACCTCCTCACCTCTATAGTAGTCCATATAGACCATCGAGAACTCCAATCATTCTTTAAGAACAAATAAGAAGGAGTTGTCCCTTCTAGTTGATGTACTAGCACGAACTTGCTGTCCCACAATTGTTCTCCCTTTCCATCCTTCTATTTATTGGGTAGGACTTTCTCGGGTTATCTCAGTTACCATAACCACAGAAGAGAACAATTGTTAGAGCTAATCGATGTACTTAAGAAGTCCCCAATATCCCTCTATTTATAGGAGGATCAGGGTCAAGGTTACGAACTTTTTTGGGAGTTGAAATGGATGAAATTTCATGAATTTTTACATCCTGCGAGCGGAAAAATAGTCGGTTCAAAAGTGAACCGATCAGTGGGCATGAAAGTGATCGGTTCAAACCTTGAACAATCATTTCATCATGTTTCCCAATCACAATTGTATTGGCAATTAATATCTGATTTAATGCTCAACATGATGTCAGCACTAATCCTTGAATCAATTGAATTGATCCACCAACTGGTCGGTTCATAACCTAATTATGTTCAGTCCATGGACCTAAGCCGCTCAATTCACTTCATGAATTGGTCGGTTCATGAACTAGATTGCCAATATTTTTTCAATTGACCTAACTCACTAAAATGCTTAGTTCAACACTTGAATCAGTCGATTTGAAGTCCAGTCAGTCAAAATTCAGCCAATCTTTGTTTAAATTGAATACCTAACTCACAACTTTAAACTATATTCATGAACGAACTCATATTCCAAGTGTATCATATGTGTGTGACCCTATAGGTTCCAAGTTATGTTGGTAGTGAATGTCCATAACTGATTGATGACATCACAAACAATGAGAGGTATCTAGCAACACATCATTTCTAGCCAAGTAATTAGGATAGTTGGAGAACAACTTCAACCTACAATCTACGACTGGTGCTATAGAGATTATCTAATTCCTTTGACAGTGATATCTAGATTGAACTTGAGGCATGGAATCATCATCAGTCAATGTTAAATCCATGTTCCTTGAAGTAGAGCAGATTGTCTAAGATATATGCGACCTCAATATCATTTATTGATTCATATGTGCATGCTCATGCTTTTGTTAGTCTCACTTATCAAGTGGCTTGGATATCAAACTCTAGGAGGGACAAATCCCTTCTACATCACTCACAGTCATCCCCATGTGTCATAATGCACCCAATCATCACGTTTATGGAAACCTTTATTCAAGGTCATGGAGGATGATGTCAAAGTACATCGAACGACATGTGATGAATGTAGTGACTTCAAGTCTAAGAACTAAAATCACCACCATCACTATGAGAGATGATTCTAACTACCAATTTTGATTTCCATGCGTCACTCTCAAGTTGGGTGTATCCAATACACTATTCTTTGACAAGTATTTATGTGTTTGGTTTGATATCACATTTCATGACTGATGAGATTATGTCATCAACCAACAAATACTCTAGTCTTACGTGTCATTTCTATCTATCAAACTTCCACAATAACATCTAACTAGGGACATAACAAAAATGTACATATTATTGACATATGTATGATCTCATTGTTTAGGTCATTAACCTAAAGACATACATCATTAAGTAATGTCATTCTTTAGACATTCATCATGTTTCATCATTATCTCGTAACTAAATGAAATAGAATAAATTGGAAGATTGACTTTATTATTAATAAAATCATTTATAATATATGCCATCACAATCATCATACGATTGTCTCTCTGGGCATACTTACCAATAGACTCCCACTTGCACTCAGAGCCAATCACCCATGAATTTTATTCTTAGTGATCATTAACATGTCCATCATGTTTTTCGTACGCAAGTGCTAACTCGGTGGGTTAGAAACATTTGCCTTTAGTCAGTGTATTTCATGTTTCACATCCCTATTTTTCAGATGAGATGGAATTTCCGTAGCATGCTATCTGATATTACCTGCCTAACCTATAGATCCATTATAGTCATAGTATTTCTACCATGTCATCAATTAATGGAACATCCTTCAAGTTCAACTATATGAAATTTTAGATCCATAAAATATCCTTTACCGTGTTCATAACATTAGGGTGTTCAACTTCTATTGTAGAATAACGACCTATAGTTTAGAACTCTTCCAACTTATAGTTTTAAGTTATATGGTCAAACATGAATTTTGTATTGTGATCATTAATTGTCAATTCGAAAGCTTGCATCAGTGTAACTCTTTATATCAAACTCTTCCTTGTAGCCATAACTTAGGAACTAATCCTAAGTGCTTCTCAAGTACTTATGGATGTTCTTTATGGAATTTAAATATCATTGATTGGAATTTGGCTAATATCATCTTGTCATATCCAATACATACAAGAAAACATGATGAATACATACATGATAGATCCAATTGCTAATGCATATGACATCTTACTCATGTGTTCCCATTCTTTACAAGAATTGGAATATAGGGTTCTTGAGAGACTAATTCCATGTATCATGGACTGATTCTCTGTCATTAAATCCTTCATGCTAAACCCTTTCATCATCTTGCCAATATACATGCTCATACTTAGGTCGAGAAACTTTCCATAACTATCTCTATAGATCTCAAATCCCTATCACATAGGATGCTTCACCTAAATCCTTCTTAAAGAAGGTGCTTTCCATGCCAGGTTTCAATACTTATTAGTATTGGATGTTATTCCCCATCAACATGTGGAATATAAATATGCTCCCACTAAATATTTTATAATCGTAGATTTCATCTTTATACTGACTCAAGTCAAACTCTTTGACTATCTTGTCAAATCAAAGATTCCATCTCTGAGATGCTTGTTTTTCAATTGCATTGGTTGGTCTGTTGTAGCTTACAAACTTTATTTACATTAATGGAGTTATAAAACCTCTAGGCTGTGTCACATACACATCCTCTCAAATATTCCTATTAAGGAATGCAGTTTTAATATCCATATGTCAAATCTCATAGTCTCGATGAGCTGCAATAGTGAGGATGGTCCTAATGGATATAACAATGACAATTGGTAAAGGGATTTCATCATATTGAACATTTTGAACTTGTTTAAAAACCTTTGCAACCAATTTTCTCATTTAGGTCATCCATGTTGGTCTTCCTCTTGAAAACCAAATAGCACCCTATGGGTTTTACCCCTTTAGGTGGTACCACCAAAGTCATGCCTTGTTGTTGTTCATGGATTTCATTTTGAATATAATGGCTTCAAGCCATTCCTCATATTTTAGTCTCTCATTAGCCTCTAGATAGGTTGATGGTTCATCACCTTATGACCAGCTCACCACCTTTTTGAGCTATAAAATATCATAATCTTTTAAGCTCATGGCGTGTTCTACTAGAACTATGAGTCTTGGTTACAGAAGGAACTGGAGATTCCACAACACTTTGTGATTCTCTTTGTTCCATTGTACCTCCTTAGATTCAATGTTCTATTGTTGATCACAAACGTTTTGAGTTCTACTTTACTCCCATTGATTCCTTTGGAATTAAATTCCTCTCAAGGAATTCAATCATGCAGGTAACAAACATTTTTTGTTGAATTGGGATGAAAGAGGTACTTTAACAAACTACATTTATGTGATTTTATGATAAAGCATTTCAAGGAACTATTTCCTTGTATTAGTTTTAATCGTAATATTTATAAAAGACATATCGATGTTGACCTAAGTGTTACACATTGTCCATATTTTGATTATAACTTAACCATTCCATTCATATGTATCAAATGAGTTTGTTTGATATTGATTCTAGGCATTAGGTACATGAAAAGGATCAAATCGATCAAGCCCTAGATTGTTTTAGTTTAAGTCAAAAGCAATGCAAATGCACATATGTGGAAAACACTCCAAATCACCTTAGATTATTTTTGTAATTTTTTGTATCGATGATATGACTTGTAGATGAGATTAGAAAAAATTAGGGACACTTAATTTGAACATTTGATCACTTAAAAGCCATTTTCCAAAATTCATTACAAGATATTCATGGGTCGAGTTGCAAACTCGACCGGTCCTTAATGGGTTTTGATAATGACTTTGAATCGATCGAGTTACACATCACAATACTCGACCGATCCCTGTGTATTCCAAAACTAATTTAACTAAATCGGTCGAGTTTCCACCAGGATAAACTCGATCGATGGTATAAATTGGCTTTGTCACATAGTGTGATCGGTCGAGTTATCTTTATTGAAACGCGATCAAATGAACTATATAGAAAATGTATAACAAGTGATTCAAACCATTAGAGTGTTGCAAAACTCAAAATTATATATGATGCAACCCTTCAAATGGATAAAAAACATTCACAAGTGTTCCTACTCTCTAGTGGACATCCTCAAATATAAATAGGACCTATTGGAGTTCATTCCAAGGTTGCTCCTTCTTGCTAATCAAGCTCCTTGCTATAGTTGAGTGTATGTAGTTCACTTGAGCCCCTTTCTCTCTCTTGATTACACTTCAATTCATCATTATGAGTGAGATAGGATCTGTGTGAGAGAGATACTACATTGTATGCTTGTAAAGCTCTCAAAGCTTCTCTTTTCTCAACCCCTTTCTTCAAGATCAAGTTGGTGAAAGCTTCTCCAAGTGAAGGAGAAGGTGCAAGCTTCTTCAAGATGTAGAAGAAGGTGCATAGAACTTATTTGAGTGAAAGAGGAGGACAAGGAGGAAGATCTCAGGAGATGAGTGGGTAAATCATTCAATGAAAAATACTTGGTGGAATAAGGGGGTCTCCTTGGTGAAGGCATCCAACTGCTTATAAGAGTGGGTAAGACCTTGGTGAGGTAGAAGACTACCTCTTGGATAGGTAAGACCTGGATTTTAAGTTTTTTGGCTCCCTTGACCTCAAAGGTAAGATGGGGTATCCTTGTCCTAGAAAAGGACGGTCATATGTTGTAACTCTTATAAGTGAATATAAGAAGTAGACATGGTTAAGAAATCCTAGAGCTAGGTAGTGGACTAACTCTCTCCTACTTTAAAGAGTAGAATCACTCTAAAATAGATTGTTAAATTGGTTTCTTCAATCTCTCTCATCCTTTCTATGTATGTTTGAATTGCCATCAAATTCACTATTTACAATTGTGCCTATTTTGAAGTAAGTTGAAGGTCTAACAATTTTTGTGCAAGTGTTTTAGCTATATTCACCCTGCCTCTAGAGCCTTTCGATCCAACAAGTGGTATTAGAGCCACAATCTTCTCTGACACATCTCACACAAGATGAGAAGATGGGAAAATTACTTGGGTTCCTAAACCTAGAGGGAGGCTTCTCCATGATACTCCCAGTCTTTGACAACACCAATTTCCTCTATTGGAAACAACAGATGCAATTCTACCTTTAAGGAATGAATCATGACATGTGGAAGGCAATTACTGCTCCATACAAAGAGTCGATGAGTGATGTATCTACTTGGGATGAAGCTACACTCAAGAAGGTGTAGATCAATGCCAAGGCAATACGCATCATCTATGCCATCATCACTCCCTCTGAGTTCACCTGAATCTCAACTTGGGACACAACCCATGAGATTTGGAACAAGTTGTGCATTACCTATGAAGGCACACAACAAGTCAAAGATTCAAAGATCTACATGCTCAATGGAGTGTTTGAGAACTTGAATATGGGAAAAAAGGAAAAAGTTGTCAAGATGTACAGAAGGCTCAACACCATCATCAATGGGCTTTCTGCTTTGGGCCACACCTTGGATAGAGGGACTATCAATTCCAAGATCCTAAGGTCTCTTCCCAAGAGATAGGAACCCAAGGTGACTTCAATTGAAGAAGTTAGAAGTCTTGGTAACTTACCCACTAAGGAGCTCATCGGCAACCTTCAAGCTCATGAGCCAAGGTTAGACAAGAAAGATGAAGATGACAAGTAAGAGGAGAAAGAATCAAAGAAGATCAAAGACAATGCCTTCAAAGTTCAAGTGGAGGCAATGATTCTCCAACAATAACTTGCTTTCCGGTCCTCTCCACCCTCCTCAAGTGAAGATGATGGCCCTATTAATCATGAATCAAACTACTCCAAGTGCAAGCAATTCAAGGGAAAGTCTTCCCTGTCCTATACTCCTAGATGCTATGAATGTGGAATAAAGGGACACTATAAGAATGAATGCCCAAAGGCCAAAGGCTTGCCACAAGAGCAGCCAGTAGAAGAAGGAGGACTAAAACAAGGAAGGCAAGTATAAGAGGAAGGATAAGAAGGAGAAAAGGAACAATGATGCAACTCATGTGAATTGGGAAGATTCCACTTCAAGTGTCTGAAGCTTTGATGAAGGAGAATACCATCTTACACTCATCTCCTCCACAAGTGAAGAGATTGGTGAGGTAAGTGAGGTAAGATTGCATGAGTTATCCAAAGAAACTCTTATTGAAATGTTAAATTTTTCCTATTCATCTTATGTCGAATGCAAATCTAAAAAGAAAAGGCTAGGAAAGATCATTGTTGATTTATATGCTAAAATAGATATTCTTGATCAAAATGAGAAGTTGCATCTTGATAACATTGATTCCTTACAGGGGCAATTTCTTGATCTTGAGCTCCAATACAATGGAGTTGAAGTAGAGAATGGTGTCTACCTTTAGAACATCAATAGTATTAAGGAAGAAAACCAAGCCCTAGTAGATAAGCTTGCTTTATTTAAAACTGTAAATGACGATCTTAAGCATGCTTGTGATGCTACTAAAGATGAGAATAGAGTCTATCTAGATGAGCTTATTTTTCTTAGAAATAAAATTGCTAGATTGCTTGCTCAAGTTAATGATCTCTCTTCTAGACCTTTATTGCCTAGTCATGAAGTTACTAATCTTACTTTAGATAAAGATTCTTATCTTGTTAAATATCTCTATTTGGAGGCTAACTTACTTCATGAACAAGATGATCTTGCTAGTTTATGTTCTACTATCATTACTCTTAGTCATGATCATCACAAACTAAGAGATTCCTTGTAGAAATTCCTCAAAGGGAAGAAATCCCTCAGTGAAGTTCTAGATCACTCTACCAAACATAGTGGTACTAGTAGTTTGGGATATTTATAGGGAGCTCCAAAGAGGAAGAGCAAGGGAAAGGGTAAGAAAAAGAGAAAGGGGCCTCCTATCTTCCATGGAGAGTCTTCTATCTCTAAGAATCCTATGGTTTGTGTGCATTGCAAGAGTGATGCCCATTGCTCTACTTATTGTCCTTATAGAGAGAAGGGAACCAACCCAAAGATGAAATTGGTCCCCAAGCTAACACCGGATCCCAAAGTTTGAGTTGGGGTTCTTACAGGTAAAATGAAAAAGGAATTTTTAATAGTGGTTGTTCAAAGCATATGACAGGTGAAATCAGCCACTTTAACCAATTCATAAAGAAGAAAGGAGGGTCTGTTACATTTGGTGGCAACAAGGGTAAGGTGATAGGTGAGGGTGATGTAGGTGATGTTGGTATGTATGCCCTGAGAGCCAATCATGGGGTGATTGGTGGGATACATTAAGATTGATTTGATAAACATCAAAGGCAAGCTTCCAATTCTTTCTGGTTCAGTCATATGAGATAGTGATAGAATAGATTGAATGTCTAGAGAATGACAGTACTCAATGACGTATGCTTTCAGGTTGAGGACCTGAACGATGAGATCATACAGATGCTAAGAGTTTGTACATTCTCATTATGTCCCTAGTCAGATGTCATTGTGGAAGGTAGATAGACAGCAATGACACACACGACTAGATTGTGGTGTTGGTTGATGACATAATCTCGTTAGTCATGATATAGAGATATCAAACCAAACACATAGGTACTTGTTAGAGAACAAGTGTACCAGACATACCCACCGTGAGTTTGACACATGGAACCATGATATGGTAGTCACAGTCAGTACTCACAGTGATGGTGGTGAGTGTGATTCTTTGACCTAAAATCACTACACTCAACACATGTCGTTGGGCACACTTTGACATCATCAAACGCAGTCCTAAAACATGGGTTGTTATAAAGGTGATGATTGGGTGGCTTTGACACATGGGGCTTTTGAGGGGTGAGTGATAGATATGGGATTTGTCCCTCCTGAGGGAGTTTGATATCCATGGACACTTGATGAGTAGGATTGAGAAAGGCATGCACACATGTGTGAATCAGTATGTGATATTGATGTCATACATATCTCTTCCAATCTACTCTGAGATCAAGAAAGTGAATGAACATTGACAGGATGACTATTCCATGCCTCGAGTTCATTCGGGATATCAGTGACAAAGGAATTATACATTCATTGTAACACCATTCACAGATTGTAGGATTGAAATTTGTTCTCCAACTTTCTATTTCACTTGGGTAGCACTGATGTGTGACTAGGCACCGCTCTTTGCTTGTGAAGTCATAAGTGTTATGGACTTTCACTGCCAACGTGAAATGGACCTGCAGGGTCACACACATAGGATTTAAGCTGGAAGAGGAGTTTTGTCCACAAACAATGTTTAGATTGATTACTAAAGGAGTTTAGTAGTTCAATTAAACACTCAATTAATTGATAGCTCAATATCAGAATGTTCAAGGTGTTGGACACATTGATTGGAGTATCAGATTGATTGAAATTGCAATTGACTGATTCTGCACAATCTGCACTCCCAACTGATCGGCTCATGTGATGAACCGATCAGCTCAGCTTGGTGAACCGATCGGCTCAGGTGGTGAGTCGATCGGCTCATGGACAGGGTGAAATGATTGCTTCAAGTGTTGAAACGATTGGTTCAACTGATGCAACTGAGCAAGTTGGGAAAGTAGGATTGGTGAGAAATTTTCCTTTCGTTTCACATGCCCAATTTGATTGGAACAAGGATTGGTATTGGATACCAATTAGAAACAAAAGAGGAAAAGTCAATTGGGAATTGACCAGGACCAGGAACCGACCGGTTCAGAACTGAACTGACCATTTCATGGGTCCCAACCGATCGGTTGAGGTGTCAACCGACCGGCTCAGGTCCCCAACCGACCGTTTCAGAAATGAAACGATCGGTTCAGGGTGCACAGTTGGTTGTTTTTGTGGAAAATCTCGAACCCTTATAATCCGGCTTTAGTTCCGCATTGCCCAGGATGGAGAACCCTGTCCCATGACCTTCCTATATATATATGGGTATTGGGGGCTTCTCAAAGAACAACACAGTGCAACCAGTTGCTTTGTAAAGTTGTCATTCTCTCTGGTTTTGGTAACCGAGAGAGCCCGAGCAAGTGCTACCCGATAAGGGAGGCACAAAATGGGAAAGACAACTGCAAAAAGCGACTGGTGGCAGGAGAGTGTGTTAGTGACTAGTACACTGATAGGAGGGTGTGACTTTTTCCAATTCCTTGTGAGACAAGGAGATTGGAGTTCCAGGTGGTCCGTGTGGACTACTTCAGAGGCGGGAGATTTCTGCCGCTCGGAGGACAGCTGTCAATCCCGACAGTCCCGGTGTGACTAGGAGCTGCACAGACACCGTCCAAGACTAGAGGTGAAGACCATGCAAACCGCGAGGTATTATCACCGAGCAAGCCTCGGGATAAGGTATGATTCCACAAACCATCCTTTCCTATTGTATAGATGTTGACGCGTTTCCTTGTTTTGGGTTTTGGGAGGAGAAATTTTTTTGTTTCTGCTGCCTTCTCTGCCTCCCCTAAAACCCAATAGTGGTATCAGAGCCACATCAACTTCTCTATACTTTAGGATTATCGATATGATCGATTTTGGTTTGTCACCTTTATTTATTGCATACGATCCGAATACAATTGGATTTATGCATGTCCAATCCTAAATCCACAAATCCCAATTTACATATATGATATGTATTATGAATGAACTCAATACGCGTTGCCCTTAAATGAGTTTTGTGGTGGATGTATAGTGTGGTTATGGCCAATAAACCCTATCTGTGTATGGTTGTATGTGGTTGCTTGCATCTCGGTCTGCGCACCGATCTTCCTTCTCCTATTCCTGATGTAACTCGAAATAATTCGAGATTTCTTTCCTACCTTTGCTCCCCTTGAATGTAACTCGAGGTTTCTCTTTTACAATGTAAAATTGGATAGAATTTTATTTCCTGTTATGTCAAAGAACGGAGGACATCCTGACGACAGCTGAGATGATCGGTTCAAGGCGTGAACTGATCGGTTGACGTTCGAGACGATTGGTTCAAGGAGTGAGCCGATCGGTTGATGACCGGTTCGAGGAGTGAGACGAGCGGGTAGCGGCCATGATGAGATGTACAATGACCAGGTGAACTGATTAGTTGGAGGAGCCAACCGATCGACTGGTGGCACCCAGCCGATCGGCCTGCCTGATGGCGAGCCGATCAGTCATGTGATGAGTTGATCAAACCCAGAAAGGCAAAGCATAGAGTTCATCTTGTACAGGTTGCATGTGATGTAGACCTAGATGACCGTGATTCCTCTTGGCTCGAGGAATCACATTAGGATGGCCATAATCATCGCTTTTATCATTTCACATGTTTTCTGTGGGATATAGCATGTATATGATACATACTATGTATTGTGGTGATTGGATATGTATATGTATATAAAAAACCAAATCCCTCAATAAATATTAATGTCTTAGATGCCTTCCATTAGCGGCACACATGAAAAACTCAATCGACCAAGTGTAGGTTACGCCAAAGCATGGTGCGCCGTCTATCTTGTGGAAGTGTGAAGGGTAGACATGTAGGTTCTTCCAAAGTAGGGTGCATGTTTACTGTGTCGGCTTTTGGGTTAGACTTAACTGGTGATTCTTAGAGAGTCTAAGCCCAGAGGCAAGGAATGTTCATGGCAAGGTGTTGCGCATGTTCATTCATCAAGAGTTGCATATGATGCAATTGGCATGATGGCCTACCTAAATAGTCAAGATTGTGGGCGATCAGCCAAAGCTGACTCATGACTTGATGACATATGGATCTTGCCCACTAGAAGGTTGTACGCTGCAATCTTCCGAATTGATGGTGAGGGCTATCAATTTGAACTAAAATAGTGGGAGCGATAATTAATTAAAGGCCTAATTATATCGTCAACTTTTCAAATCAATCAAATAAGTCAAAAATGAGTTTTTGGACTAAAATTGCATATTTCCTTTTGTAGTACAAATGACAACAAACAACAATCACTTTTCTTTGTGACCAGTCCTTGAAAAGGACAGGCTAAATGGAACAAACTTCCATGACTGGTATAGGACATTGAGAATTGTTCTCACTCAAGAGCGAAAGCTCTATGTCTTGGATACTCCAATTCTAGAGGAACCTGCTCCTAATGCACCAAAGACAGAAAGGGATGCTTACAAGAAGCATTCTGATGATGCCATTGATGCAAAGTGCTTGATGTTGTGCTCTATGAACCACGAGTTGCAGAGACAACATGAGAACATGGGTGTCATTGAGATGATTCAGCATCTCAGGAACATGTATGAAGATCAAGCATGGTAAGGGAGATACGATGTCTCAAGGGCACTGTTCAAGTGCGTCATGACAGAAGGAGATCCAGTTGGTACTCACACACTCAAGATGATTGGGTATGTGGAGAACCTGACAAGACTGAGATTTCTAATGAGCCAAGAGTTGGCTACTTACGTGATACTGCAATCGTTTCCAGAATCCTACAGTCTGTTCGTTATGAACTACAACATGAACAACTTTGATAGGCCACTGTCAGAGTTGTTGGGCATGTTGAGGACAGCCGATACACAGATGAAGAAGGACAATCCTAAGTTTGTGATGGTGATGATGAGCAAGAAAGGCAAGTCCAGGCATAAGGGCAAGGGAAAAGCTAAGAAAGGTTCTGATGCTAGCCAGGAGCCCAAGTCGTCTTCAGCTCTCAAGGCCAAGGGAGGCGTGACCAAGAAAGGCAAGTGCCACCATTGTCAAAAGCCAGGACATTGGAAAAGGAATTGTCCTCTCTATCTGGAAGAACAAAAGAAGAAGGAGGTGACAGACGTCTCTACTTAAAGGTGTCACGAAAGTAAACTTGTAACACTTTTGAGGTATATGATACCAAGATGTAAAGTGTAAAGCACTCAATAAATGGGGCAAGTGTTGCCGCCATAGTAAGGAGTACTTTAGTTTATTTTCAGCCTAAAAGGCATGTAATACAGTTATGAACTGCTATTTCATATTTGCCAATAGATAGAAACACTTTATTTTTTGCATATTGTATGACAATGATGGCAATCAATAAAGAGATGTTTCAATTTCTAAAGATATGATCTTTGTGGCAATGCCTTGTTTATCTTGTGGTATTTGATATGTACAAGATAAAATGATACCTAAAAGTTATAGATAACTCAAACAATAAAATTAGCATCAATCATGAGAAATTCAATTCAAGTTTCCATGTGATGGATAAATCTAGACTCTTTTAGTTAGAAAACCAGTAAGAGAGATGAATATCTTGGACATGATTAATCAATCTTCACTAAAGGTAGTGGGAGAATGATTATCCTATTAGGTATAATACATGTGATGTATTTACATACCTATTGGAACAAATGCTAATACTTCAAATGGTGTTTAGAGAAATACCAATATGAATATCTTGAAGTGTTCAAGATTATCATAGATGAAGTGCAAATTTGGTAAAGTGTTAATTCTTGATGAGATCAATGAATGAAATACTTGGACCAAATGTTTGAGATCCTTATGAGTGATTATGATAGTGTATCATAGTGAACTCATGATTAAGGCATGGTGATGTCTAAATCAAGAAGGAATCATACTCTAAGGAGTTGGAGAATGGTTATCAAATAGCCGGATTCTTCTTAATAAAAGAATACCCCACACTAATAAAGGACATTAAGAATCACAAGGAGTTGTGAGTTTTTATATCCTTAACAGATACACCTCAATTATCTATGTGATGAGTTATTCATGTGATGAGTCAGCTATCTAGATGAATATGAGGAACCGAATTTTGAGTTATGGTTTACGACCATTACATCCTAAATGACATCTATGTGAACCATAAGGTATGGCCTTGATGGTAGCACCCATTGGATGAAATCCATAAGTGAAAATGAATCTTAAGTGTTGAGACACATGGATATGGATGATTCTTGTTGATTGCAACTTAATCACAAAGACATTTGGAATATGGATACTAAAACCGCATTCCTATGAGGAATAAAACAAGGATGTGTACATGACACAACCTATAAGGTTTATGAATCCACTAATGCAAATGAAGTCTATAAGTTACAATGGACTAATCAATGTGATTGATTGAGTACAAGCAACTCATAATTGGATCTTTACTTTGATGATATAGTCAAAGGGTTTGACTGATATGTCAAAGATAAAGAAGGATTTGTGATTTAGTGGGAGCGTGTTCACATTCCACATGTTGATGTGAAATAGAAATGTTCTAGAATGGAAATCCAAACGGTGGAAATTATCTTTAAGGAAGATAGAGATGTTTCCTATGTGATAGGAATAGAGATCTATAGAGATAGTTCTTGAAAAACTCTAGACCTGAAAAGAGAAAGCATACATTGGCAATCTGTATTGAAGGGTTCAGTATGCACAGATTTAGTGGGAGAAAACTTGTCCATGTTACATGGAGTTAGTATCCCAAGGCCAAGTGTCCAATTCTTATGAAGAATGGGAACACTAAGAATAGATATGGATCTATCATGTATGTAATCATCCCATCATCTTGCATGTATCGACATGGCAAGAACAAAATGCATTCATCATCTTGTATGTAGGACATGGCAATATGATGTGCTCATCCTGATAACTCGTATGTGGGACATGACGAGTGGATGTCTGTCTAGTTCCAGTAAGGGTTACTGGAATACCATGAGAACTTGATAAGTACTTGAGAAGTACTAGTTCTATGGAGATAAGGAAGAGTTCAATGTAAAGAGTTACATTGATACGAACTTCCGAAAGGATAGAAAATTAATCACAAAATATATATAGGATATATATAAAAGTAAAAGTTTGTTGATAATTGGAAGTGTTCCAATAAAATCACTTAAAAGGAAATGCCGAGTATCTATGTGTTAGAGAACATCAGTGGATACTATATGGATCTGGAAGTTCATGAGATGAACTTATAGATATTCCGCTCATTGATGACAAGTATGGTGAAAAACCACTAGAGGGGGGTGAATAGGGTTTTATGATTATTTTAAAATAATTTTAACTCAAACAACCACAATTGAAATAACAAGAAGGAGACAAGGTGTTTAGAGTGGTTCCAACCTTAACAAATACTAAGGTAGTCAATCCACTACCCGGTTGCTTACCCAATTGGGATTTTGAAAGTATTAATTTTATTACCTCTCAAGGAATTTACATAAAATACAATACTTTCTACACCCTTTAGACAACCTTCACTTTGAAGTAGTTGCACCAACTCGAAGCAGCCTTCTTGAAGTAACTTCAAGCTCCCCCTTGAAGTAGTCTTCCTCTTTGAAGTAGCCTCCTGTTGCAACAGCCTTCTAGAAGTAGTCCAAAGCCTCCTTCTTCACCAAGAAGATTAAGACCCTCTCCAATTCGCAGCCTCCAACCCTAGGAGTAGCAAGGAGAGTACAAGTAATAAGAGTGAACAAGAAAGGAAACAGGAAATTACAATTACCCTTTGATGCACAAGGCTTGATTTTCCTATATCAAGTGTATAGATCTCCTAACCAATGAATATTGAAATGTTGGTTTGGTGGTTAGAAGATACTAGCCTACATGACACGAATTTAGAGCAAGGAGAATAATAGCCAACTACAAGTGTTGCTCAATTGCTCAAAACAGATTGCTAATGCAAGTGTATGCTCAAGGATTGCTCAAGTGTAGAATTAGTAAGTTTAGGTGTCCTAAGGCATGTCCTATTTATAGGAATGACCTACAAGTGCTTAAGGACATTCTAGACACTTTCTAGGGGGTTCTAAGTGCTTAACTAGTCATTAAGTACACTTTAGTTGCTTTAGCAATGACTAGTTAATTAATTCTGAAAGTTGCTGTCAGAACTCATCTCGGTCGAAGTTTTGTCGATCGAGAGTCCTACTCGGTTGAGGGTTTGTCGACTGACAGACTCTCTGGAGCAAGTGTATGCAACATTCATCTCCAACTGCCAACTACCTTGTCAGCTGTGTCTAACGGCTACTTGGGTCTTTCTCGGTCGAGAAGTTTGTCAACCGAGAGTGTTTTGGTCGAGGATTTTGTCGACCGAGATTGACCCTGTTTCAATGTTTCAATTAAAGTACTAAGTGTGTATATGAGTGTGCATATGTGACACTATTGAAGGGGATGACCTATCTAAGTGTGGTGATTGGCTAGGGAAGATCTAATGCTTGATTTACATAATGTCTAAGTACTTGTACATTATATATTTGTACAAGTTTTATAATTGATTACATTTCATGAAATTACAATAATTCAAGCATATTGATCTTCCATAATATTTGTCATCCACCTTATTCCTGCAACACTCAAGTAGCACGTTAGATCGAAAAGAGTGAAATGTTTGTCATTATCAAAACAAAGGGATTAAATGATGTCCATTTAGCCAACAATCTCCCCCTTTTTGAAGATGACAAACATTTCCAAAATATAAATCAATGAGTTGAGTTTCATGCTTGAGATTTACTTTGTGAATTTTTTTGTTTTGTTTATGAAATGTGTGCTTATTATTCCCAAAGAAGTATAAAACATGAAATCCAACTCTTTAGGGAATATAGAAACTTTTAATGTAAAGCCAAGAGATTTATGAAACTCATTGATTGAGTTTTTCAAAATTACCATTGTAAGATTTACCTTTATTTCTCCCCCTTTGTCCTTTCAAAAAGATGTCCATTAAAATAGAAAAAAAACTCCCCCTTAAACCAAAGATGATATGATAAAGACATTTTTAAGAAGTGCAAATATCAAAGAAGACATATTCTAAGGGAGTGATAAGTAGTTGCTTCCTTATTTTGTTAAATTGTTCTAGTGGAAGCGGTTTTGTAAAAATGTCAGCCAATTGATCTTCCATATCAACATGATGAAGGGATACATGATTCTTAGAGATATGATCCCGTAAAAAGTGATGACGGATTTCAATATGTTTAGCTCGGCTGTGTAAAATAGGATTGTGTGCTAAGTTTATAGTGTTTGTATTGTCACAAAATATAGGCGTGGAAGAAAACGTAAAACCATAATCGTTTAACACTTGTTGCATATAGAGTACTTGAGCACAACAAGATCTGGCTGTCATATATTCAGCTTCAATTGTAGAGAGGGAAACCATATTTTGTTTCTTGCTAAACCAAGATACTAAGGCTCTTCCTAACAAGAAACAACCACCACTAGTGCTCTTGCGATCAAGTCGACATCCAGCATAGTCGACATCAGTATAAGCTTTAAAATCCAAGGATTGTCCTTTAGGATACCATAAACCATAACATGTAGTGCCGGCTAAATATCAGAAAATTCGTTTAACTTCTTGAAAATGAGAATGCATGGGTTGTGATTGAAATTGAGCACAAAAACCAACTGAAAACATGATGTCTAGTCTAGAAGCGGTTAAGTAAAGCAAACTGCCAATCATGGCTCTATATAAGGAATCATCAATAGGTTCCCCATCTTCATCCTTATCAATTTTAATGGAGGTAGCCATTGGAGTAGTAGCATGTTTGCACTGATCCATTCCAAAATGCTTTAAGAGTTCTTTAGTATACTTTTCTTGGCTTATAAAAATCTCAGCAGACATTTGCTTAATTTGAAAACCAAGAAAGAAAGTTAGTTCACCCATGATGCTCATTTCAAATTCTTTTTGCATAATGTCACTGAATTGTGTGCACAATGATTCATTTGAAGCTCCAAAAATAATGTCATCAACATATATTTGAAAAACTAGAAAATCAGATGTATATGTTTTGAAAAATAAAGTAGAATCTGAATTTCCAATAGAGAAATCATTATCAAAAAGATATGTCTTGAGCCTTTCATACCAGTTCTGAAGTGCTTGTTTTAATCCATAAAGTGCTTTCTTAAGTTTGTAAACATAGTCATCTTTTTTTGGTATTTCAAAACTAGGTGGTTGGGCAACATACACTTCTTCTTGAATGATTCCATTTAGAAATGCACTTTTTACATCCATTTGGTAGATTTTGATATTTTTGTGTGCAGCTATAGCTAGTAGCATTCTAATAGCTTGAAGTCTTGCTACTGGTGCATACGTTTCATCAAAGTCTATTCCTTCTTGTTGATTATATCCTTGTGCTACTAACCTAGCTTTATTCCTTATTACTTCCCCTGCCTCATTTAACTTATTTCTAAAAACCCATTTAGTTCCGATAATGGTTTTATTTTGTGGTTTTGGAACTAAATCCCATACATCATTTTTAGTGAATTGGTTTAATTCTTATTGCATTGCTATTATCCAATAGTCATCTTTAAGAGCTTCAGACACCTTCTTAGGTTCAATGATAGAAACAAAAGCCATGTTTGCAACGTCTTTAAAAGAAGAATGAGTTTTGACTTTATCATTAGGATTTCCAATAATTAACTCTTGAGGATGATCCTTAATGAGTCTAGGAGTATATTGTATCCTAGCTTGGTCATTACTTGGAGTATTTTTATCACTATCAGTTGGTATGGATAAATTTTTGAATTGATGAGTGAGATCAACTATTTCAAGGTTTTCTGATTTTGATTCTTCATGAAAGGAAATATGAATTGATTCCTCAACCTTTCTAGAAATAGTGTTGTAGACTCTAAATGCTTTTCTAGAGGTAGAATATCCCAAAAAGAATGCTTTATGTGATTTATAGTCAAACTTGTCTCTATCCTTTTTAGTGTTTAAGATATAGCATGTTGATCCTAAAGTATGAAAATAGTCAACTCTAGGTTTCTTAGTATATATTATTTCATATGGTGTTTTCTTCAAATAGGAATGAAGAGTTACTCTATTTAACACATAGCATGTTGTGTTTACTGCTTCAGCCCAAAAATTTTTAGGTGTATTATGTTCGAGCATCATGGTTCTAGCCATTTCTTGTAGTGATCGATTTTTTCTTTCAACTATGCCATTTTGTTGTGGAGTGCGTGGAGAAGAAAAATTGTGAGTGTAGCCTTGAGATGTGCAAAATTCCTCAAATAAATGGTTTTCAAATTCTCCACCATGATCACTTCTAATGGTACATATTTTGTTTTGTAATAGATTTACAATCTTGGAACAAAATTTTATGAAAACTTGAATAGTGTCATCTTTGTTTGCAAGAAAATATACCCAAGTATATCTACTATAATCATCAATAATAACAAAACAATACCTTTTGCCACCAATAGATTGTGTCCGCATAGGTCCAAATAAATCCATATGAATCAGTTCTAGGGATCTACAGGTGCTAAGTACATGTTTGGGTTTAAACAAAGTTTTTGTTTGTTTACCCAAGGTACATGGTTCACAATTTTCAACTTGATCAAAAGACAAATTAGGCAAACCACGAACAAGATCATATTTAACTAGCCTTTTGATAACATGTGAACTAGCATGACCCAATTTTTTATGCCATAGTTGTAGAGAATTTTCATTTGCAAGTAAGAATTTTCCAACTACTGATTTCATAGAATTAAGTCTAAGAATATAGAGATTTCCAATTCTTTTTCCTTCATAAACAACATTTGTAGTATTTTCTATTAATAACTTGCAGCAATTTTTGTTGAATAAAACATCATATCCACTGTCACATAATTGACTAACACTTATTAAATTATGGTGCAAACCATCAACGAGTAAAACATTCTTTATTTCGATATTTGTACCAATGTTACCTATTCCAATGATTTTACCTTTACCATTATCTCCAAAGGTAATTGTTCCACTCTTCTTTTCCTCAAAAGTTTGAAACACATCCTTGTTTCCGGTCATGTGTTTGGAATATCCACTGTCAACCACCCAACCCTGCATTAAAATGTAGATTTTGGTACCCATGTGATGGTCCGGTATGGTTAGGAACATTTAATTACAGACTGAATAAAAATTTTGATTCAGAACTTCATTCGGTCGACAAAAGTTCGACCCACATTTCTTGCAGTCGACCAATTTGTCGATCGAGAAAGCTGCTATTTTATAGATTAAAAACTGAATAGAAGCAGAAGTCTGCTCGGTCGACCACTTTTTGACCGATTCTTGCCCCGATCGAACATTTTCCGACCGAAGAGGTTGTTGTTTTACTCAGGTTGTTGCTGTAGATTTTGATTTATCACAGGCATCTAGTCGGTCGACAAAAGTTCGACCGATTATATTCTCGGTCGAGAAATACTTCGACCGAATATATTCTCAGTTCAGAAAATTAACATAATGCATGAGACTTTAAGTTGAGATAAGATAATATAATTTTCAAAAATTGAGCATTGGATCATATCTCAACTAAATTTCATTCAAGTCTACTAAGTTTGGGGTTTTGGAACCCAAACCAACTCGGAATCCTTGTTCTTATAAGGGCATGAAAATGAGTAATGTCTAAGACGTAGACAAAAATGACAAGTAATAGAATCAATTTCATTTCTCTTTCAAGGAATTGTGTTCTTAGGTACAAACATAGTCTTAGTCTTGGATGTTTTAGTCCTTTTGGGTTGATTTTTCTTTGGATCATATCCTAATCCTCTTTTTCCATTGTAACTAGAGGAAATTTTCAGAATATTTTCAAGGATGTCATTACCTCTTAAATCATTTATTTTTCTTTGTAGCTTAGCAATGTCATCCATCTTCTTGTTTATCTCTTTCCTTGCTTGATCTAAATCAGATAATAGAGAGTTTCTTTCTTGTACAACATTATCATAATCTAGATGGTTACATAGAATTGGTTGGGTCTGAAAATCGTTTAGTTTAGCTAGCAAATCAACCTTTTCTTGAGAAAGAAGATCAAAATTCATTTCTAGAGTAAGTAAATTTCTATTGCAGTCATTTAAAGATGTTTTTAAAGACAAATTTTCAAGATCAATATTGTTCTTTTCAGAAGAGAGATCATTTAATCTAGCATATAATTATTAATTTGTTTTGGTAGCCTTCCTTAGTTTCTTTTTGCAATCAATATATTTATCATGATTTTCTTGTAGACTAGCAATTAACTCTTCTTTAGGGAGATCAAGAAGGCTTACCTCTTGGGAATCTTCATCATCTTCTCTTGCCATAAGACATTCCACCTTCTCTTCTCCACTTTCACTCTCACTTGACTCATCCCATGCATCTTTATAAGCTTTTTCTCCCTTCTTTTTGTGTGAGCTTTTCTTTCCTTTCTTTGCTTTAGGGCATTCATTTTTGAGATGTCCTTTCTTTCCACACTCAAAACACCTAGGAGAAGAAGAAGAGCTAGAGATTTTGTTAGTTCTAAATCTTTTATATTTCTTACCATTTACAATTAAGGCTTCTTCTCCTTCTTCTTCACTTGACTCATCACTTTTCGGTGTGACAATCTTTGAAGCTTTTAGAGCCACATCTTTCTTTTTCCCTTGTTGAAGTTCACATTCTCTTCTTTCTTCTTCTTCTAGAGTTGCTTCATGAGCTTCTAGGTTGCCAATGAGTTGTTCCATCCTCAGTCGGGTGAGGTCATTTGCTTCTTCAATGGTCGTCACTTTGGGCTTGTATTTGGGAGGAAGTGATCTAAGAATCTTTGACACCTGGTCTTCCTCACTAATCACTTTACCTAAGGCATTCAAACCATTTACAATAGAAGAGAATTTTGCATACATTTCACTAATAGATTCATTTTGATCCATACAGAACTGTTCAAATTTCTGTTTAAGCATTCCAATTTTTGAGTTCTTAACTTGCACAGTTCCTTCATAGGTTATGGAAAGTCTATGCCAAATTTCGTAGGCTGTTTCACAATTTGATATTCTATTAAATTCTCCAACTGAAATTGAACAATAAAGTATACTTACAACCTTTGCATTCATTTGGGCAGACTTTACCGTATTGGTGTCCCAAGCTGCATATTCGACTTGAGGAAGTTCGTAGGGAGTTGACATCATCCTCCATAGATCCCAACTAATCCCTTGGAAGTAAAATTGCATTCTCCTTTTCCAGTAGGTGTAGTTAGTACCATCAAATACAGGGGGCCTAGCCACAAGTGTCCCTTCAAGGTTGAGGTTGTTGAGCAACCCATCACCCATTCTTCAAGATTTGGTTAGAGTTCCTTGAAGCCTGCTCTGATACCAATTGAAAAACCACTAGAGGGGGGGTGAATAGGGTTTTATGATTATTTTAAAATAATTTTAACTCAAACAACCACAATTGAAATAACAAGAAGGAGACAAGGTGTTTAGAGTGGTTCCAACCTTAGCAAATACTAAGGCAGTCAATCCACTACCCGGTTGCTTACCCAATCGGGATTTTGAAAGTATAATTTTATTACCTCTCAAGGAATTTACATAAAATACAATACTTTCTACACCCTTTGGACAACCTTCTCTTTGAAGTAGTTGCACCAACTCGAAGCAGCCTTCTTGAAGTAACTTCAAGCTCCCCCTTGAAGTAGCCTTCCTCTTTGAAGTAGCCTCCCGTTGCAACAGCCTTCTAGAAGTAGTCCAAAGCCTCCTTCTTCACCAAGAAGATTAAGACCCTCTCCAATCCACAGCCTCCAACCCTATGAGTAGGAAGGAGAGTACAAGCAATAAGAGTGAACAAGAAAGGAAATAGGAAATTACAATTACCCTTTGATGCACAAGGCTTGATTTGCCTATATCAAGCGTATAGATCTCCTAACCAATGAATATTGAAATGTTGGTTTGGTGGTTAGAAGATACTAGCCTACAGGAAATGAATTTAGAGCAAGGAGAAGAATAGCCAACTACAAGTGTTGCTCAATTTCTCAAAACAGATTGCTAATGCAAGTGTATGATCAAGGATTGCTCAAGTGTAGAATTAATAAGTTTAGGTGTCCTAAGGCATGTCCTATTTATAGGAATGACCTACAAGTGCTTAAGGACGTTCTAGACACTTTCTAGGGGGTTCTAAGTGCTTAACTAGCTATTAAGTACACTTTAGTTGCTTTAGCAACGGCTAGTTAATTAATTCTAAAAGTTGCTGTCAGAACTCATCTCGGTTGAAGTTTTGTCGACCAAGAGTCCTACTCGGTCGAGGGTTTGTCGACCGACAGACTCTCTGGGGCAAGTGTATGCAACGTTGATCTCCAACTGCCAACTACCTTGTTAGCTGTGTCTAACGTCTACTTGGGTCTTTCTCGGTCGAGAAGTTTGTCGACTGAGAGTGTTTCGGTCGAGGATTTTGTCGACCGAGATTGACCCTGTTTCAATGTTTCAATTAAAGTACTAAGTGTGTATATGAGTGTGCATATGTGACACTATTGAAGGGGATGACCTATCTAAGTGTGGTGATTGGCTAGGGAAGATCTAATGCTTGATTTACATAATGTCTAAGTACTTGTACATTATATATTTGTACAAGTTTTACAATTTATTACATTTCATGAAATTACAATAATTCAAGCATATAGATCTTCCATAATATTTGTCATCCACCTTATTCCTGCAACACTCAAGTAGCACGTTAGATCGATAAGAGTGAAATGTTTGTCATTATCAAAACAAAGGGATTAAATGATGTCCATTTAGCCAACATATGGAATCCTTGATCATGCAATGTGGCTAAAGGTTAGCAAAGGAATTCTAGATCACATATTACGACAACTCCATCTCATATGTGTGACGTACAATGAAGAGATGTGAGACATGCAATTTATACTGACTTTGGCAAGGTGTTGCCATTACTCACTATGATCGCACTAGAGCAGAGTAACATGTGGGACATGTTTGAAGATCACTATGAACATGATTCAAGGGTGATTGGCTCACAGTACAAGTGGGAGTCTGTTGGTATGTATACCCTGAGAGCCAATCATGGGATGATTGGTGGGATACATTAAGATTGATTTTATAAACATCAAAGGAAAGCTTCCAATTCTTTCTGGTTCAGTCATATGAGATAGTGATAGAATAGATTGAATGTCTAGAGAATGACAGTACTCAATGATGTATGCTTTCAGGTTGAGGACCTGAACGATGAGATCATACGGATGCTAAGAGTTTGTACATTCTCATTATGTCCCTAGTCGGATGTCATTGTGGAAGGTAGATAGACAGCAATGACACACAAGACTAGATTCTGGTGTTGGTTGATGACAGAATCTCGTTAGTCTTGATATAGAGATATCAAACCAAACACATAGGTACTTGTTAGAGAACAAGTGTACAGGACATACCCACCGTGAGTTTGACACATGGAACCATGACATGGTAGTCACAGTCAGTACTCACAATGATGGTGGTGAGTGTGATTCTTTGACCTGAAATCACTACACTCAACACATGTCGTTGGGCACACTTTGACATCATCAAACGCAGTCCTGAAACATGGGTTGTTATAAAGGTGATGATTGGGTGGCTTTGACACATGGGGCTTTTGAGGGGTGAGTGATAGATATGGGATTTGTCCCTCCTGAGAGAGTTTGATATCTATGGCCACTTGATGAGTACGATTGAGAAAGGCGTGCACGCATGTGTGAATCAGTATGTGATATTGATGTCATACATATCTCTTCCAATCTACTCTGAGATCAAGAAAGTGAATGAACATTGACAGGATGAATGTTCCATGCCTCGAGTTCAGTCGGGATATCAGTGATAAAGGAATTATACATTCACTGTAACACCATTCACAAATTGTAGGATTAAAAGTTGTTCTCCAACTTTCTATTTCACTTGGGTAGCACTGATGTGTGACTAGGCACCGCTCTTTGCTTGTGAAGTCATAAGTGTTATGGACTTTCACTACCAACGTGAAATGAACCTGCAAGGTCACACACATAGGATTTAACCTGGAAGAGGAGTTTTGTCCACAAACAATGTTTAGATTGATTACTAAAGGAGTTTTGTAGTTCAATTAAACACTCAATTAATTGATAGCTCAGTATCATAATGTTCAAGGTGTTGGACACATTGATAGGAGTATCAGATTGATTGAAACTACAATTGACTGATTCTGCACAATCTACACTCCCAACCAATCAGCTCATGTGATGAACTGATCGTCTCAGCTTGGTGAACCGATCGGCTCAGGTGGTGAGTCGTTCGGCTCATGGATAGGGTGAAATGATTGCTTCAAGTGTTGAAACGATCGGTTCAACTGATGCAACTGAGCAAGTTGGGAAAGTAGGATTGGTGAGAAATTTTCCTTTCGTTTCACTTGTTCAATTTGATTGGAACAAGGATTGGTATTTGATACCAATTAGAAACAAAAGAGGAAAAGTCAATTGGGAACTGACCAGGACCACAAACCGACCAGTTCAGAAGTGAACCGACCATTTCATGGGTCCCAACCGATCGGTTGAGGTTTCAACCGACCGACTCAGGTCCCCAACCGACCGTTTCTGAAATGAAATGATCGGTTCAGGTTGCGTAGTTGGTTGTTTTTACTCTTGCTTTAGTCCCGCATTGCCCGGGATGGAGAACCATGTCCCATGACCCTCCTATATATATAGGGGTATTGGGGGATTCTCAAAGAACAACACAGTGTAACCAGTTGCTCTGTAAAGTTGTCGTTCTCTCTGGTTTTGGTAATTGAGAGAGCCCGAGAAAGTGCTACCCGATAAGGGAGGCACAATAAGGGAAAGACAACTATAGAAACCGACTGGTGGCAGGAGAGTGTGTCAGTGACTAGTACGATGATAGGAGGGTGCGACTCCTTCTAATTCCTTATGAGATAAGGAGATTGGAGTTCCAGGTGGTCCGTGTGGACTACTTCAAAGGTGGGAGATTTCTTCCGCTCGGAGGACAGTTGTCAATCCCGACAGTCCCGGTGAGACCAGGAGTCATCAGTCTCGGTGTGACCAGGAGCTGCACAGACACCTTCCAAGACCGGAGGTGAAGACCGCGCAAGCGGCGAGGTATTGTCGCCGAGAAAGCCTCGGGACAAGGTATGATTCCACAAACCATCCTTTCCTATAGTATAGACGTTGACGCGTTTCCTTGTTTTGGGTTTGGGGAGGAGAAATTTTTTTGTTTCCGCTGCCTTCTCTGCCTCCCCTAAAACCCAACAGGTGATTCACTTCGCATCAATAATGTACTTTGTGTGGATGGCCTACATCACAATTTAATGAGTGTTAGTCAACTTTATGATAATGGTTATCTTGTTCTTTTTACCTCACTTGAATGCTTGCTTCTAGATTCCCTCTCCTACAATGTTATATATAAGGGAAATAGAAATGATATTATCTATATTATTGTGCTTGAATCTATTAAGCCTATTGTTTGTAGATGTCTTCTTTCCAATTCAAATTATATTTCTTTAAAGCATTGTAGGCTTGATCATGTAAACATGCATCAATTGAAGAAGTTGAGCAAATAGGATTTCGTGAAGGGACTTCCTAAATTGATGTTTGAAAAGCATGAGGAATGCCAACCTTGTACCCTAGGAAAGAAAACCAAGTCCTACTTCAAACCCAAAGGATTCCTTAGAACTAAAAGAATTCTTCAACTTCTTCACATTGATCTATTTGTACCAATGCATACGTAATCTCTTCATGGTAGCAAGCATTGCCTTGTGATTTTTGATGATTTTTCTTGCTATAATTGGAATTTCTTTCTCATTTCAAAAAATGATACTCTCGATGTTTTCTTGACCTTTTGAAAATGAGTTGAAAATAAAGCTTCTTGTTGGATCATCTCTATCCACAATGATCATGGGGGAGAATTTGAAAATGATTTGTTTGAACAATTTTGTGAGGAATCTGAGTATGCACATAATTTTTCTTCACCAAAACACCTCAACAAAATGGAGTTGTAGAGAGAAAGAATAGGTCACTATAGGAAATGGCTAAGACTATTCTTCTAGAGTATGAAACTCCAAAGAAGTTTTGGGCTGAAGCCGTTAGTACTTCATGTTTTGTGCAAAACTAGGTTTTTACTCATCCATCATTAAAGAAAACTACCTATGAGCCATGGCATGGTAGAAAGCCTTCCATTGATTTGTTTCATGTTTTGGTTGTCCTTGTTTTGTTTTGAACACCAAGGATTCCCTCGACAAGTTTGCTAGAAGTCTTACAAGGCTTTCTTTCTTATCTATAGAATTACTAGCAAGGATAATAGAGTATATAACATTGAATTGTGTAAAGTAGAAGAATTTATCAATGTTAGATTTTTTAAGACTAACCCCTCTATTTCTAAGAATATTGGTAATGATGATGTTGTAGATGAGGTGATTCCTTACTTGAAATAACTCAACATTGTTGATAAAGGAAAAGAGGTGTTAGGTGATGAAGACGAAAAGAAGGATCCAACCCCCCACTTTGCAAAGCATCATCCTAAAGAGCTCATCATAGGTAATCATTTTGAAAGGATGAAGGCACAAGCTTCCTACAACAAAGAATAAGCAAACAACACCTTCATCTCTCAGCTTGAGCAAAATATATCAAAGAAACTCTCAAGGATGATGAATGGATCCTAGCCATGCAGGAAGAGATGGAACAGTTAGAGAAGAACTGAGTGTGTGCTCTTGTTCCAAGACCAAGTGATAGAAAGATCATTGGCAACAAGTGGGTCTACTACAACAAGCTTGATGAAAGTGGAAAAGTGGTAAGAAACAAAGCAAGGTTAGTTGCTCTGGGCTACAATCCGAAAAAACATATGCACCTGTAGATAGAATTGTGTAAATTAGAATGTTACCTTCTTTTGCTAGTCATAAGAATTTTTTTCTTTATCAAATGGATGTTAAAAGTGCATTTTTGAATGGTACAATTGAGGAGGAAGTATATGTTACTCAACGTCCAGGGTTTGAACATGATAACTTGCCTAACCATGTTTATGTGTTACAAAATGCTCTCTATGGACTCAAACAAGCACCTTGAGCTTGGTATGAGAAACTAAATAAATATTTGCTAGACAATGGCTATATCATTGGCAAAGTTGATTCTACTTTGTTTCTAAAACACACTTCTAGAAATTTCTGGATTATTCAAATTTATGTTGATGATATTAATTTTGGCGGGACTAATCTTGATCTTAGAAAGATGTTTATATCTATTATGCAGAGTGAGTTAGAGATGAGAATGATGGGGGATCTTACATTCTTCCTTGGATTTCAAATAAAACAAACAAAAAATGGGAACTTCATCAACCTATGCAAGTACATCAATGAGCTACTTAAGTACTTTGGGATGGAGAACACCAAGCCAATGGACAACCCCATCTCAAAGATCGCCAAGCTTGATAGAGATGTAGAAGGAGAAAAGGTAGATGGGAAGTTATATAGAGGTATGATTGGGATTTTACTTTATTTAATCACCTCTAGGCTTGATATGATGTTTAGTGTTGGCGTGTGTGCTCATTTTCAATCAAATCCTTGGAAATCACATCTTATAGAGGTTAAGAAGATTTTGAGGTATCTAGCCAAAATCCAAAATTTTGGAATATGGTATCCCAAGTCAAGGGACTTTACTCTTAATGCTTATAGTGATGCTGGTTACGTAGGTTTTTTGATTGATAGAAAATGCACAAGTGGCACTTGCTTCTTCCTAGGACCTTTCCTAGTTTCTTGGTTCCTAAGAAACAATTCACTGTGTATCTTTCAACTACCGAGGTTGAATACATTGCAACTGGAAGTTGTTGTGCCCAGGTCCTATGGATGAAGCAAATGCTCCAAGACTTTAACGTTCATTTTGATGCTTCTCCTATCTATTGTGATAATACTAGTGCAATTAACTTATCTTACAATCCTATATTGCATATTAGAACAAAACATATAGAGGTCTGTCATCACTTTCTTTGTGACCAAATTTCGAAAAAGGATATTTATATCACACATGTGGATACAAAGAATCATCGTGTGGACATTTTCATTAAACCTCTAGCTAGAGAGCAATTTTCTTTTATTAGATAAAAATTACTTATAAAATCTCTTGATGATATTGACATGCCTTCTATTTTGTTGTTATCTTACCAATATGTTTCTTGCTTAAAATTGATCATCTCTTACTTTCTATGTGCTATAGTTGTCTTATTTCCATGCCTTATTTTGATTATTTTGGGTATTTTTTGTAAACAAATGTTTTATCACACAATAGTGCCCTATTATGATTGAAATGTGCCTCAATATGTCTAAAATGCATAATAGGCTAAAGACATAAATTCAAATAGCACCCTAGAGGCTAGGAATTAAAAATTTTATTTCTTGGACAGACTATCAGTCAGTCAAATTACAAACACGATCGATCCTTGGCCGAGCTCATGTAAAAATACCGATCAGTCAAGTTTCCAAATCTCAAAACACGGTTGACTGATGGGCCAGACCAAACATAAAAGGGGTATCAGCTGACTTTTATCCCTCTCAACTAGAGAAAAGTCGACTGGTCCCGACCTCTAGCCTCCTTGACCTCCAACCCTAGGTTCACACATCCTCTCCCCTGCCTCTTTTATCCTCCCTTGCCTCTTCCCATACCCACCTAGGTGGATAGATGATTTGTTGGTGAGGCTCTCTCTCTGTTTTGGTTATCTTTGTTTCTCAATCCACCTCCATGGCTTCCAACTGTAGGAAGAGAACCATCTCTAGTGGAGCACCCCTGGCCTCCTCTAATCCTTACCTCCTATCCTTTGATGAAACCTCCTTCATCTCATACGAAGCCTTAAATCGCTATAAAGTTATCCTTTATAGGAACCCTTTCCCGTTTAGAGCTTTGTTTGAGCCTCATCTCACCACAATGAAGGTTATCAAGGAGGTTGTTGAGTTTTTTTTCTCCCATCATCTAGGTGCTTTGTACATAGAATGCCTATGCTCCACAATTCTATAACTAGAACTAAGGTGGTCCATGAATTTTATGGCAATCTTCGATGGAACTACAACACAATTGTTCCACCTCCTAATACTAAGGTTATTCTAACTTCCATGATTGCCGGTACAAAGTTTACCATCTTTGAAGATTCCTTAAATATCTTTTTCAATGAAACTAAGATTATTGGCACTTGGAGAGCTGATTATCCTAATTATTATGATTTGCTTGACTCTGAGGCCTTCTATAAAGGCTTTGAACATACTCTCCCTGATATTCACAAGTTTTTGTAGAAGCCTCATGTTCCCTATAGGAAGAAGTCAACCTTGGCATCCTCTTACTTAGATCTCAAAAACTATCTGATTGCATTAGTAGTTAACTGCAATGTCCATCCAAAGAAAAACCAAACGGAAATTGCAGAAAACACCACTGTGATCATGTACTGCCTTTTGAAGAATGTTGGAGTCAAGTGGTCTCGATACATTCTACACCACATGAACTACTTTAGATTTGGGAAGAACACCCGTGGTACCCACCCCCTACCCTACCTTGATCTGTGGTCTTTTTTTCTTTTGCAACTCAGAAGTCCCTTTTCCATGATCTTTACTACAAACCTAGTAAAAAAGGTGTCTACATCATTGAGACCACGATCAAGAAGACCTTTCTTCCTACCTCCCCTACCACACCTTGAGATTCCACATCTACCTCCACCCAGGAACGTCCACCTCCACCACCACCACCACCACCACCCCGACCTGACTACCCCTCTTTCTTAATGAAAAATGAATCCCTTATGGGTTACATGATACACTAACATGCATATACCCTTTAGGTTTAGGATCACCTCCACCATGACCTATGCTAGATGATGTCCCACATGTACCTATCTTGTAGACATCCCTACCCTTCCTACCATCCATACCCATGTGGTGACTATACCTCCTATGCATACAATCACTTCTAACCACCCCCTCCTCATGTTGCTTCCGCTACCATCCATGCTACTGATGGTGGACCTACCCCTGAGGCTCTTCCTCGACTGGTTCTTCCTGTTGGTCCTGCTGCCACCCTACTTGCTAGCTTTGGGACTTCTACTCCCTCCTTTAAGTAAGAAAATGACTTACATGCATATGACATGTCATGGGCTGAGTAGAATGCCAGATGGCCCAGTCGTGGTTTTGGTCCTCATCTCAATGAGGAGATTCTTGACTAGGCTCCTGATGAGGATGAGGATGATGATGATGAGGGCACCGAGGATGATGGATCTGAGGACAATTTTGATGATCATTTTGTGAGTTCCTTTAGAAATGAAGGTAATGTTGACGTTGTCTCTGCTGCACCTTCAGATGGTGATGAGGACTACAATCCTGAGGCCAATGATGATGATGCTAATGATGACCCTGTTGACATAGATAGCATAGATATAGATTAGATGTTTTAGTTCTATAGTCTTTAGGTGTTGATCATATCTATCCTTTTATACTATTTTGTACTAGACATTTGGGCATTGTATGTGAGGCGTACTATTTTACCATCTTGCTATTTTATCATTGGTTTGTGTCTCTTTCCGTGAGGACATGCCTAGTGTTGTAATCTTAATCTTATGTAATATAACTCTATGTTGGACTATATCTTATGAGTTCTTGGTATGGTATTCCATATTTTGATTATGATACTAGATTGCTTATTTCTCTGTGCTTCATCTCTATTTTGGTGTGTGCTATATGTGGTTGATTGTTTTAGCTTGTGTCTCTAGAGAAGACATGTGCTTTTAGCTCTTCTACCTCCCTGCCCGTTTGTGATGACAAATGGGGAGAAGTGATCTCAATCACATTGTTTTACTGCTTATATGATCCTTTCCTTGTCAATTATCTACATATCATGTGACTTGCTAGAGGACCATATAGTATGCATATGTTCTATGGTTATTTTTGAAAAGACTAACCATGCATGCTTAGGTAATCATGAATTGAGGAGGATCAGTTCACATTGTTCATCCATATATCCCCTTGCAATTCACAAGGTAAAGGTTTAACTCTCACGTCCCTTCTCAAAGGTAAATGTTTGTTTTTCATATCCTTTTAAATATGTTGAGGAATGGTTTGTCATTATCAAAAAGGGGGAGAATAAGTGTTACACATTGTCCATATTTTAATAGTGACTTAACCATTCCATTCATATGTATCTAATATGTTTGTTTGAGATTGATTTCAGGCATTAGGTACATGAAAATGATAAAATCGATCAAGCCCTAGATTGTTTTAGTTCAAATTAGGGACACTTAATTTGAACGTTTGCTCACTTAAAAGCCATTTTCCAAAATTCATTACATGTTGTTCATAGGTCGAGTTGCAAACTCAAGCGATCCTTAATAGATTTTGCGAATGAATTTGAATCAATCAAGTTACACATCCACGTAACTCGACTGATCCATGTGCATCCCAAAGCTAATTTAAGTAGATCGATCGAATTTCCACAAGGACAAACTCGACCGATGGTTTAAATTGGATTTGTCACATAGTGTGATCGGTCGAGTTATCTTTATTGAAACACAATCAAATACACTGTACGGAAAACATTGAAGAAGTGATTCTAACCATTGGAGTGTTGAAAAACTCGAAATTATATCTGTTGCAACCCTTCAAATGGCTAGAAAACATTCACAAGTGCTCCTACTCTCTAGTGGACACCCTCAGATATAAATAGGACATGTTGGAGTTCATTCCAAGGTTGCACCTTCATGCTAATCAAGCTCCTTGCTATAGTTAAGTGCATCTAGTCCACTTGAGCCCATTTCTCTCTCTTGATTACACTTCAAATCATCATTATGAATGAGATAGGATTTCTGTGAGAGAGATACTTCATTGTATGCTTGTAAAGCTCTCAAAGCTTCTCTTTTCCCAACCCCTTTCTTCACGATCAAGTTGGTGAAAGCCTCTCCAAGTGAAGGAGAAGGTGCAAGCTTCTTCAAGCTATAGAAGAAGGTGCATACCACTTATCTAAGTGAAGGAGAAGGACAAGGTAGAAGATCTAATGGGCTGAGTGGGTAAATCCTTCAAGCAAAAGACCCAGTGCGAGAAGGGGGTCTACTTGGTTAAGGCATCCAACTACTTTCAAGAATGGAAAAGACCTTGGTGGTCTAGAATACTAGATCTTATATACATAAAACCTTGTTTGTAAGGTTGTTGACTCCCTTGACCTTAAAGGGAAGCTAGGTATCCTTGTCTCAGAAAAGGAAGGTCATATGTTGTAACTCTTATAAGTGAATAAGAAGTAGATGTGGTGAAGAAATCCTAGAGATTGACCTCTCTAGGTAGTGGACTGAATCTTTCCTAGTATGGAGAGTGGAACCACTCTAAAACAACTTGCTAAATTGGTTGCTTCAATCTCTCGCATCCTTGCTATGTATGTTTAAATTGCCATCAAATTCACTATTTGCAATTGTGCCTATTTTGAAGTAACTTGAAGGTCTAATAAGTTTTGTGCAAGTGTTTTTAGCTCTATTCACCCCCTCTATATCCCTTCGATCCAACAATAGTGACATTACCCATATCATATCTCTTATGGTGCCCTTTAAACCATTTTAGATGGTACATCATTTTAGTGTTAAGCATGTGCATGGGGTAGGAAAATTAGAAGATTAGGTTTGATTCATTGATAATCACACCATGATTCAATAGAGTGTGAATCCTTCTTCCTGATACATCATTATGTTTCAGGAAAAATTCCATCTGATACACTATCACGACATCTCTGGAAGGTCCACAAACTGTTTCTTAAAATATTTCAACATTGATCATATCAAAGTGTCTTAATACTTTTACCAAGGTTGTTTTGTACTTCATTTATGATTTCCTTGAACACTTCAAGAGATTCATATTTGTGTTTCACAAAAATTCAAACTATCATATCAACTGAGATCATTAATGAATATAATGAGGTACTAATAAATCCCTTTAGCATTTATTCTAAAAGGTCTATGTACATCAATATGTACATGTCCTAATATAATACTCTCCATCCCACTACATCTAGTGAAAGGTGCTTTTGTCATCTTTCCCAATAGATAAGATTTCCATATCTCTATTGGTTCAGTAACCAAAGAGTCTAGATAAACATCATCACGGATTCTAGAAATGCATTTCTTATTTATGTGCTCTAGATGACAATTCTATAGGTATTCATTGTTTGAGTTATCAAATTTTAATATTTTGGTATTTACTTTATAAACATTTATCTTTGGATCCATCAAACAAAGATCATGAGATATTTGGGTCTTTGCCATAATAGATCTCATCCTTTAGAAATAGAACATTGACTATACTTTGTTTGATTTTTATATACATACATGTCTATATAAGATGTAGAAAGTAAATGTTCCTATTTAATGGTAGATATGAAATAACAATTCATAAACTCTATTACATGCCCTATGGGATGAGATAAACTATAAGATTTGACTATTGTGGAAGCAACTCTTGCACCATTTGTGCAAACAACCCAACCTCACCCTATCAAAAAGGCTTACATCCTTTTAAATCCTGCATACTCGAACATATTTGAGATCTACATTTGGTATCATATACCTAGGATGAAGAAGTAGTTAAATTTATCTCATAACGTATATACCTAAAGTGGAGATCTCTATCCCCTCCTTATTCTTCTTTAGTTCCTCCAAGTAGAGAGGGCAATCCCTTTTCTAGTGTCCTGGTTGGTGATAGTGGTGACAATTACCTCCCTTATTCACCCCAGCTCCCTTTGCCTTGAGTGTTGAAGACTTGAGCTTCTGTCTAGTTTTAGAGCTCTTCTTAGCTTTACCTTTTCCTTAAGACTTTCCCATTGATCTATTGATCATTATCATAGACTTGGGCTTGTATTTCTTCATTTTTACCTCAACTGTTCTCAACATGCCAAGTAACTCTATCAATGCCTTATCAAAGTCATCCAGGTTGTAGTTCATGACAAACTAGTTATATGACTCTAGCAATGACTGCAAAATCATATCAATGGCCAACTCTTGACCAAGAGGACATCCCAATCTAGAAAGGTTCTTCACATACCCAATGAGCTTAAGAACATGAGGACCTACTGGATCTCCTTCTTCCATGTTACATTTGAATAACACCTTAAAGACATCATATCTCTACTATCTTTCCTGATCTTGGAACATGTTCTTAAGATATGTTACCATCTCAATAACATCCACGTTCTCATGTTGTCTCTTCAACTCATAATTCTTAGAGCACAACATTAGGCATTTGACATCAACAACATCTTTAGTATGCTTCTTGTAAGCATCCATGTTATCCTTAGGTGCAGTGGGAACAGGTTCATTTGGCTCTGGTGTCTCCAAGACATAGAGCTTACACTCCTATGTGAGAAAACTTCTCAGCAACCTGAACCAGTCATGGAAATTATTCCCATTTAACTTGCGATCATAGAAAAAAGTGTTGTGTGTTTTCATTTGATTCTATAAGAGAAATTTGATCTGATTGAATAAAATCTGATGATATATAATTAGTCCTTTAATTAATTATCACTCTTATTGTTTTTTTTTAAATTAATAGTACTCATTTATCAATTCAGAAGATTGCATCACATAAACTTCTATTGAGCCAAGATCCAAATAATTGAGTTATTACCCAGCCAACACCAACATCCATAATCAATTATTAAGGTAGGAAGCTTTTTCCAATTGCATCTTATGCAATTCTTGGATAGATGTATATAAAACTCTTTGCCATAGTCATTTGCATGGCTCTAAGTGCTTAATCTCATTAAAGAAACCTAGTTAATCCTGGCCCAAGAGCAACACAATAGAAATGCACCCCACTTGGGATACCCACATAACAACCATCACACTACCACGAGATGGATAGCACACCACGCTTGGCATTCCCACGTATAATAAATCAATATTTTCATGTGTGTTGCTAATGGAATGCATCTTAGACTTAATATGTTTGATTGAGGGATTTTATATTTATATATATACATATCCAATCACCACATACTATAATACATATCATATACATGCTATATCCCACAAATGAAAATATGGAATTAAAACATAAATTGTAATTCCTTGGAGTCACAAGGAATTACTACTACCTAAGTTCTACACCGCATGCAAAAACCTATTGTTGGTGAAGACCTGTGATTGAACCAATCCATGTTGATTTGTTCAACCCTTGCACCGGTTGACTCACCTCTTGGTTGGTCATTTGGTCTGTCAGACCGGTCAGTTGGTCTCCGATCCAACATCTTTTGGACATCTTCAGTCGATCGGTTGGGCCACCAGCCAATCAATTTGGCTCCTATGTCGATCCTCCTTGACCCTCTAGTCAACTGATTCATCTTTAAGGTAGTTGAGTTGTCTAGAGATGCACATCTTCTTCATCGTAATAGGAAATCAAACTATCCTAATGATACTAATCTTATTACATGATAATTGAGCCCTGAGTTACATTCAAGGGGAGCATAGGCAGGAAATAATAATACCTTTACATATTGGAATAAGAAGGTAGAGGCTCGGTATGAAAATTGAGATATAAATTGGAATAAATAAACCACACAACCACACATAGATATATGGGTTATTGTCTATAACCATGCTACACATCCACACATGTAAATTGTATATATATATATATATATATATATATTAGTTTATCATCATATCTAGTATTTAATCGAATATGCATATTAATTATTTTAAATATTCACATCATATGCAATAAGTAAAAGGTGAAAACCGAAATTTAATCATATCGATTAAATCCCAAAACATAGCATATTAACGAGGCTCTGATACCACTGGAGGGGGAGATTGTTGGGATTAGGAATATAATCCAGCCCATGTCCTAGTGGGATTTGGACTTGGGAGAGGGTTGGTTTGTGCTACCAATCCTAATAAGAGTCAATTCTAAGAAGGAAAGAGGATGGCTCCCTACGTGCATCATGGAGTTGGACTGGGAGTGGGTCTAGGATTTAGACAAGGATTCCTGGTTGCAACCACATGCATGGAGGCCTATAAATAGAGGCCCTGGGGGAGGCCATTGAGATCATCCCACCATCCACCGGTTGAGGTGTGATCTCTCCAGTTGTTTGTTGGTGCCTTTTATGGTAGAGGGTGTCAGAGAACAAGAATAACTGGTGGAACTCTATTGGTTGAATAAGAGAGGGTCAACGACTTTGTCTTGACAGTCAGTGACACATAGGATGTACTGACATAGCAGCTCTTTTGGTTGATAAGAGAGAGCCAACGACTTTGCCTTAGAGCAAAGTAGCAGTTGGCGGTAACTACCTGGATTTAGGGGAGGTGTGAGGTGTAATCTTTGTTACATAATGCTGATTGGCGGGATTGTCCCGTGGTTTTTCTCTCATTGTCTTGGGGAGAGTTTTCCACGTTAAATGTGATGTTTCTTCTTTAGGTCTATACATTTGTCAGTAATGCTTCCGTAACAACTTTTCGTCACGTCCGAGACTGTATCGGTATAATATCCCCAATAATTTGAGTGTTTCAAGATTTGGTTGAATGACTTAACTTCATGGTTAAACCCAAAATCGAAAAACTTGGTACAACGCCCAAATTTGGCACAGGGTAGTTGCGGACTAAGCCAGTATTTAACGTTTTGGCTACCAATCAGAGCAACTATATCACGTTGTGCGGTCCCATTACAAAACAGCATTCTAGATCACGTTCCCGCTCATCTGTCCCGTCTGACACGGGGACCGCTAATGAAGTTAGCATCAAACGGTCTGTTTTCTTATCAGATTACTGATCGATGCATAAAATTCGTAGTACATCAAACCAAACAGGAGCGCATGCCTTTAAAATGTGAAAGTCTTCTAATGTCCACTTCTGTCATTTTTTAATTGAAATGAATCTATGTCAAGCTTTCTTCCTTTCACGATTGCATGGAACGAAATTTAAATTTCAAGTAGGAAAGTAAAATGAAAGGCCTTCTTCGATTGGTTGTTTCGTTGTTCAAACATTTTTTTGGGGAAGCGAAAGCAAAGTGTTAATTTGCAATGTGTGAAGGGCTTCTTCAATAAGGCTGTAGTAGGTGTAAAGTATGTGACTTTGCAATATAATTTTTAAATAATACTTATACTCAAGTAAGTATGTGAAATATAAATATGTCCATCGAAACAACTTCGTGTGTTAGTAGGAAGGTTCTTCCCACTTCTTGTCGCTGAGATTTCGATGCATACGCAAACTGGATTACAGATATTTTGGTAGCTACCACACTAGCTTTTTGTCGGCCGTGGGCCAGCTGATTGGCGATCAGAGGTTTAGAATCCAACATTGATCGTTTGGTATGTGAGCTATTAAGTAATACTAGTAAACACACACGTACATATGCACATGATTTATTGTAAATGTTAATTTTATGTTAAAAATCTAATTTATTAAAAAGAAGAAAATACATTGAAATACACATACCACATTTTACATGTTTAACTTATATGAACTCACTATAAAAAATTTACCATATCTTTCGTATTTCAATGTATATAAAAATGTGTTGTATTTTAATTTTTGTTTAAAATGTAAATAAAATGGTGGCATTCATGCTAAAATTTATCATACTACAATTTAGATATATAAATTTTGAAAAATACAATTTGATGATGATATTTCTATAATTTAAAATTTGATAGTACTAAATGATTTAAGAAGTTTTCAAAAAAAATTAGTACTTGCATGATAAGTAAAAGTAACTCTATGTACCACTATTTTTTTTAAACATATGTTGCCTTTTACCTCTTTTTATTTTAGATAAGATATCATTCGAGTCTATAGTTTATTAATCACTCAATCTCTACTCCACTAATAAGTCTGATATTTTAAGTCCTCCTTCATGTATGAAAATGGGAAGCCGTGCATTCCCCAATCTCATATCGTCAAAAGGCATTTCTAATACATTTTAATTAGTTTCTCTTTACATTCCTTCAGAAATAGGCGATTATAGGAAAAAAATGTTATTCCAAAAGGAGGGATAATCCAATTCATCACAAACCCTTATGTAAAGACCTTTTTATGATATTTATATATAAGTAGTAAATCATATCCAAAATTGAGGAGAGATTGTGCCAATAGAGAAGAGCGTGTGTCTGCATGTTAAATAGAGGTCATTTCATTTCAATTGATATTAAATATTGTCTTTCTTTCTATAATTAATTCGAACATTCACCCTCTCTAATTTTGATAAAATTATAATTCATTTTGGATCGCGACCCTCATTCATGAAAAAGACCTAAGTACATTAACTAATTTATTATTTTCATATTTCTTTCTCATTATATATAGGTAAAAATGGAGGGAAACATAAATGGTATTTGAAAAATCATGATATGGTACAAAATGTTAGAAGTGAGACTTTGTAGAATAGAAAGAAAAAAAAGAGAAAGGAAGGGAGGAGAGGAAAATATACTTAATGAAATGTATCCTTCTAATAGTGTTCTTAGGAGTTTCTAAATGGACATTTACAATTCCCTTCAATTTATTTACCCTTTCATATTTATAATAAAAGATAATGAAAATGTTACAACATAAAACATCTATTCCTCTCAACCAAAATAATTTACCTAATTTTGCCATTTACAAATAAGGAAATGCCATATTTGATTTTTGAAATAAATGGCAAACACATTTCATATCTAAATCATCATCATTACTCACTTCCAATCCACGACACCAGGCACATTACACATATTGGGTTACATGTCTAAATATGAGATTAAATAAATGGTAGACAAATTTCATTATGTATATTTTGTATTCAAACATATTACACATTTTTTGATACATAAAATGGATCCATAATTAATAGGACAAAATAATGTAAATCAGTCAACAACAAATAAGAATATAAATACAATGTAAAAAAAGCAGGGAAATCAACCTCATGTCTATACTTCATGCAGATTTCTTTCGATTAGTCTATTGTGTCTATCATAAATTTGAAAACAATTAGGTCCTTCATAAGGATCCTCAACATCTTCGATCACCCTTCACATAGAACATATTTCAAACCCCATTTTTTAACCTACTATATGCATTGTTGAACATGGGAGGTGCAATCTTCAACACAAATACATGTTGTACATGAGCCACTTCCCCATTAAGTTCTAGCGAAGCATTGCTCCAATGAAAGTCAGCATTGGTTGGTAAAGTAAGCAATATGTATATATTTGACTGCATTGATGATTATGTTTGTCAAAGAGTATAACAAAACAAATGATTGACATGATGAAATAAGTATTAGATAAATCTTTATCTAAACTGATTATTGTCACAGGTACAAGTCACTTCCCCATATAGAAAAAAGTATTGATGGAGTAGCCATCAACAAAATAGAAGAACAATATCCTGAAAATATTTATAAAGTTCTAGAAATATTCGAACAATATTTATAAAGTTCTTTTTAGGTAAAACAAGGATACAAATTAGTAAATGTAATAAAAAAACTCATTTAAATAGTACTTCATTACAATCTAAATAGTAATTCATTACTAAAATACCATATAAAAACTATGTTGAACACCAATGTTCGTAAAGATTAATAAAAGAAAACTAAAAGAAGGTTTCGATGAAGATTTCATAGTAAAAAATTTTGTTGTCATTATTTATGGACAATTACTATTCAAAATCTGAGGAAGAGAAAGTAATCTTTTTGTATGAACCTTCTACATATTGTGTTGTAGAACTACTCCGCATCATCCATTACAAATGAACTTTTTATATAAACAAGAAAGAAAAATGAGGTACTAAAGAAAGAAAGATAATGTTCGTTCAAGGATAAGAAAAGTTTAGTACACATCTCACTTGTTTTGTTTCATGGTGCACAATGATGCATTTTTCTCAACTACTTACTGAATAATTCATTGTCATTGTCCACAACATCCATTATTTGTCTGTTTGACCTTATTGTAATTATTATCATTACTATAGGAGACATGAAACCTTTCTCTAATATGAAAAAAGAAGTTAGGTTTCTATTATTTGTTGTGATGTCGTGTGATTTGTTTGTCCTGTTGTCTATCTAATATCATGCAATAAAAAATAAACAACGACAATAATTAATGTACGTTTTAAAAACTTCATCAGCATACAATTATGAAGACTTTGATATAAAAATGAAAGAACATTTAAGTTGGAGACTATTGGCTTACCATCAGATGCCCATCCTTGCCGGGACGCTAGATAATGCTTTTAACTAAAATCATTTGCTGGTTGTTGGGAGCCTCTCCACACTCCAACCAGGTCATCTACGACGTCATGAAAATAATACATGTTGAAGAACTTAGGTTGCCAGGGAGGGTGTTGCATGTACGTGTATACAATTATTTCAGCTTTGAGTTTAGTAATTTGTTGTTTCTGGCTTGGTGGTAGTCGTGGGGTGCTAAAGAATGTCGTGTAGTGTTGTTAATGAAGAAGGGAAGAGAAGATAAGTTTATGACGAAAATATGACTATAAGAGGCGAGGGCAGAAACAATAGCAATGGTCAGAAAAACCCACGATTTTATTTGATGGATCTCTATACCTTACGGTTTTCAGACACTTAGAAGCCTCCTCCGTTAAAATTCACCACAGATCTAGATGAGTTCATAGACGCAATCCCATGTGCCTGAAAACATACACATCCATATCTAGGAATAAGAGACGGAGGTTGTAGTAGCCTGGTAGAGCATGTTATAATATCTCATTGAAAATAATATATAAAATTTAGCGCACAAGAAAAGGATTTTATATCCAACAATTTGAAGATACTGAGCAGCATGGTTGATCCCACCACAAAGACCAGAAGGCTTTGTATTCAGTTATGGCAAAGGACAACATATTATTAGATTAGCATGCAGTGTTCGAAATCGTGTGCCCAGTGGCAACACACGACACGGCCATGAATAACGGATCAACACTAAATATAAATAGTAAGGATTACTAGACTGTAATCTACGCAAAAGCTCGAATGCGTTTTCAAAAATTTATCTGACATTCCTACTCACCGTGTGCTCTTAGTAGCGACACCAATGATTTTGATGGTAGGTATGTTTGGGAAGAAGAAATGGGGCTTTGGATAAAAAATGATATCACACTTCATTGTACAGACCAATCACATCTTACACAATGTAGAGCAGTAGGACCTACAGGAAGTGTTTGTGGCAAATATGCATCATCCTCACGAAACACAACAAAAGTCTAATACAATTCATATCAAACGCAGAACGATGTACTGGAGACTTACAGTTACCTCTTTCGATGGCCGACGAAGTACATTATGACTATGACGATCAGCCCCATGTGATGTGCATCCCCTGGAAGGACACCTACCTGTATTGCACTGTTGGTTGACTACCATGATGACACAATCTGATTTACATGACAAAGTATGTATGGGTCACCTCTGCGACTATCTGCACATGCCTGAAAGAATAATTTAGATAATTAGCGAGGATGCGAGACATCGCTCACCTTTTGCATGACTGGACATTCTGTGAGGACCTCCAGAAGAAGGGCAAAGTGATAATGATTTTCTCTATTGCTGTCGGTGTCCACATCTTCTTTAGCAGTGTACTTGTTCCGAGAAGCCATGGTGCACTTCTCTTAGAGGTCATTTAGGTCCAATCTAGGTGACCGAGAAGGAAAATAAATCAATGGATATCGGACAAACAACTAGGGACATACTCATTTTCTCCTTTGCATTTGCATCGTCAGTCTATCTCTATTGATCAGACTACTTGCATATGGCCGTAGAGGATGTGGTCATGCAATACTTCACACAGAGCAGCTTATGGCACTCGGGAACTACTCTCTGACCAGGAAAGGATAAAACAATTGGGAAAAGAACGACTGGAAGATGGTTAGACGGGGAAATATGTGGAATTTTGATATTGTAGAGAGAGAGAAAGAGATAGAGAGAAACGATGATCATGGAAGTGGGGTGGTAAAGATTGGAGTGATCATGTGAGGAGTGAGGCTATAGATAAGGAAGTTGTTTGGGTAGAAAGAGAGAAGTGACTGACATGGATATATCGACAATTTTTTTTTGTTTTTCAGATAGACACGTGTGAGGCAACCAAATGGCATTAAAATTATTTTTAATAATCATGGAAATAGTATTTTTTTAGGAAGACGGTTATTTAAAAATGGAGATTAATAAAAAGTAACGAAAAGACTGGTATAGCGGGGAAGATAAGATAGATTTCAATTTTTTGTTCATTTTGTTGTCGACAAATGATAATGGGAGGGAAAGAGTGGGAAAAGGAGAGTTTAGTTTTTGACAATGCGACAATGGGAGAGGAAGAGTGGTGAAAGAGAGTTAGAGAACCGTATCTATATCTATATCTATAGATGTATCTATATCTATATCTATACTAATATAAAAAAGGGAGTTTTTTCAAAGAATTACAAATACATGCCATTTTACTTCCGCAACCAATCAGAACATTCCATTTTGAAAGGTCGTCCTCTCCTTAACTCTTTCTTTTTTCTCCTTTTTTTCAAGAATTTTTTAACTTCAATTTTTCCCCTCCCCCTCCTTGCCCAAGATCACGATCCCCATTACCCCTATTCCCAACTCTACCTCCATGTACAGCTTTATTAGTATCTCTCCTCGTCGCGGAGAAATAAAGTGTCCAAGTTATTCAAACTAACAAACCACTCTCCGAGGAAACAACCTTAATACCCTCTTCCACGGACTCTCTCCCCTTTATTCGGACTCCCTTCTTAACTCTTTCATTGTCCCTCTTCTCGCAATTATCTCTTCATTCCCCTTTTTTATCTAATTCCTTTCCTTATCATATTATATTGTCAACCCACTATCTATTAACCATAGAACTCCATTCAGTAACACGTGATTTCGTTGTTGAGCCGACATATTTATTTTATTTACACCAATAGTCCCTTACCACAATATAAAATAAAACCAAATCACTCGCTCATCTTTTCTTTTCTTTATTAAAAGGCCACGTCTTTTCCTCCCATATAAACAAACACCTCCCCACCCACCTTCTCTTTCTCAAGAAGTAACGATAACCCACAACCTCCTCTCCGCCCACCTTCTCTTTCTTCTTCTCACACCGTTTTAGATTAAAAATCTTCTCCGTAACTAACATGACTTCATCTTTTAACAAACTTTGTTATCTTCAAATATGTATTCTCTCCCTCGTTATCATTTTTGTACGAGCATATCTATGAATTAGGTCTTAACACATTTCGTTGACCAAATCAATTTCTCTATCTTCCTCTTTCCAGAAAAGCCCCACCTTTTCCTCCCAAATAGAAAAGCCAAATCACTCCCTCATCTTTTTCTTTTTGAAAAATCACGTCTTTCCCTCCCAAATAAACAACTAAATCCGTATATGACCACACAAAACTTGGTCTTTCTCTCATCCCCCCTCTCTTTCGACATCCAACTACCTTCACATTTGCGGCGTAGTCTAGATATTTTTGTTATCACTAGTACATAACCGGCCTTTAGTGCCGGTTATTTAAGGCATTTAGTGTCAGTTTTTAAGCGACACCTATGTGGGCGCCGCTAAAAGTCCAACCGTTACACGTCGGTTCACAAACTGACGCCACAACCCTTCGCGCGCCACTGAAAACGCGCCAGCAGGGGTATAGGCGTCGGTTATTAGCTTTGAAACCGACGCCATATACCTTCGCGCCACAGAAAGGACGCCATCTGGGGCACCATCGGCGTCGGTTTAATAGTGATATCCGACGCCATCTCACCCGCTGCCACGGTCGTGCTGTCCAGCACGACCGTGGTGTCTGGCCCACTGCCCTCATTAGGGAAATCAACGTCGGATACTAGTAGGGCAACCAACACTGTAACCATTTGTCGTTGGTTTTATACAAATAACCGACGCCTATTTTATGTTTTTTTTTCTGTCAGTCTGCAGACCTGTTGTGGCTGGTCACAGGATGAGAAATATACAGTTCAGTTATGAACTGCAGGTTTTACGACATCCATTGATATCAGCTAACAACATGCCACAAACCTGCAATATTAACAACATAAATGTTCACACATTTAGCAACCTGCAGTTCCATTCGATTTTCACACATATAGAAACATTCATGTAGCAATCTGTAGTTCCATTCATTTTCACATTCACACATGTAGAAACATTCATATAGCAACCAACAGTTTCATTCATTTTTACTCAGACACATGTAGAAACATTCAGACATGTAGAAACATTCACACATATTATAATTCAGAAATTCATTTACAAAATATCATTCTTTAGTCATTATTCGCTATCAACATCCCAATTATATGTTAAAACCCCCACTACTTGTATGGTTGTTGCCCATTCTTGTCTTACATCATTTAATTCTTCCGTCGTATAGGGAGCATGTACATTTAGTAAGACCTTTCCTGTATTGTGGTCAGTTTTAAACACCTAAAAAGAGAATGAGGTATATATATAATTAATAATATATAAATAAGAGTGATATATTTCATATTATCTAATGAGACTATATATAATACCTCAGGAATGGTATCGATGTCCACTGCGGTATATTTGATAATCATGTGCATGAATCGCATCACATAGTATGCACATACCCATCCGTTGTCTTGTGTAGAACATTATAAATTGAAACATACAAAATATTAAAAAATACAACTAATTAAGCAATATTCACATAAATAATATATACATTGCAGTCGGGAACTTACTTCCACATTTGTCCAAATTATTTGCTGGTTCTTTTTCCTGGGGACCTTTCCTCCAGCCTTTTTGAACTCATCTAAACCCCTACATGTTAATGTAACAAAGTACATTGCATAATTAAATAGTAATGTAATAACATATGTTAACGGATATGAAAATGAAATATTTCTCACTGGAATAATGTCATTTTCATTTTGTGTCCATATTTTGAATTCAATTTAGTCCCCTTAGGATCTAGATAATAGACAGTGAACGTCTCGGGGGCAATAACTAGTAACTCCCAATGCATACCACTAGAGGTAAAAAAGTTAAAAATTAATAACTCAAAATCCACAATAAAAATGTAATTTTTTAAGTCCAAATTATAAGCAAAGTAAACTTACTCCACATTGAATGGAGCTATTATCAACGTCTTCTTATTTTGAGAAAAACTTGTAAAAGCATCACAACATTATTGTTGAACTGACGGAGGGTCTTTAGCTACTAGACTAATCAAAGATGGAATCAAAAATCCTACATGTTCGAATGAAAAATCTGCACATATCTTGTCTAAGTAGCTGCAAAACATGTATTATGTATGCATTAATAAATAAGAAACCAGATCACCAGATCCTACACAAGGTATATGGATGTATAAAGAATATCTCACCTTATCTATAGCTCTATCACAGATGTATTCAGCCAATCATATCGAAACAACTCCAAAATATCTTGTATAAATAGGTTGCTTTCGTATGATTGACCTGCAACATCTGCATCTATAGAATCAGTCATAGGGTAATTTATATCATGTTCGCCTAACCATATTGCCATACCCCTACAATAAGGACCTAACGGGACAGGTAGGTCCTGTGGAACCCAACTTGGTAATGTAGGAGGTGGAGGTGGAGGCCTAGATGTTGTGGGTGTCTTCTTTTTAACCTATATATATATAATTTTAGATCAACTGACATCATATACACACACTAACAATTTAATGTAATGTAAATTTACCATACAATTTCTGTATAGAGGATAGCCGTTTTTGGCCACAATATCACTCCGTCTTCTGCGTCACCAATCGTTTCACAATCTGGGTGGGCATATGGCAATGGAAGATCCATCCAGTTGGATAATATACGTAGCGGGCTCACACAAACCCAACCAGCTGGTAATGGAGACCCATGAAACATTTCTCCTGGTAGGGATGAGTAAGTTGATGCCTCTGCAATAATACATTCTTTACTTTTTAGACGACATGGCTTCAACCCCTACAATTTTTGTGTAAAGAATGTTATATACATATATACATATCATCTTGAAAAACATATCATCTTGAAAAGACTAGTTATTATGTCATAAAAATACTTACATTGGATGTGCTAGGTGGTGGGTCTACATGATTACTCCCAACCTCTACAGTAGGAGTAGAGCGGGACGCCATAGGTACTGTCTGTTGAGTGGCAGTCTGAGATGCCTGCCATTTTCTCAGTGCTTCTTCGAGTTTCCTATCAACTAGCTTATCTTCCTATACATGGATAAAAGAAACATTAGCTTCTGATTATTGAATTCTCTTTTACAGTAACATTATAAAGAAAGAATAGGTTACCTCTTCTTGTGAAAGTCCCTCTTTTGGGACATATTTGTGCTGGGATGGCCCAAAGAACGCTTTGATGCACACACCAATGCATGCAACCCTAACACGTCTAGTGTAACATACCAGATCTAAAACTCTACCCTAGAACTTTGACCTTTTGGGTTTAGCCAAACTAGGTTAAGATTAGAGTGATCCTAATAATCTAATGCATGAATAATGTAAAGTAATATGTCACATAATTCATTTGGTGATAATAAGATGATAAATAACTTAATTGGATGCATAATGATGTTAATGGGCTTCTAATGGGCCAGATGACAAAACCCATGTAAGAAATCCTCAAATTAAATAATCGACTTCAAATTCGTAATCTACATATTAAAATAAGCTTATATGTCAATTTTCATTTAATTTGGACAACCTTGAAATAATATGGTAAGTTAAGAGAGAGAAATTGCCTAAAAGGTGTAATTAATAAATAAATATAATAATTGACTCCAAAAGAGGAAAATAATGTTATATTCGTGATCTATATAATAAATATAGCCTTTGGGTGAATTTTTATCCAATTTGGAGAAAGTTTGCTTAAAGGGTGAGATTAGGAGAGAGAAAGTATGTAGAACCTTCAAAATATTAAATAAATATTCAAACAACTCCAATATGTAAAATTGATGGCAAATTCGTATCCAACATATTAAATGTGACTTGTGGGTTAAGTTTCATAAAATTTGGATAATCCTAAAGCCAGTATTAAAGGAGGAAAGAGAAAATAGTAATTTATTTATTTGACACATTAAAAGTTCTTAAAAGGCAAATCTAATTTTATATTCGGAATCTACATGTTTAACTTAACTTGTGTGCAAAGTTTGGTATAATTTGGATAAGAATAGGACCCCTAAATAAGGAAAGAGAAATATGTGTATTAATTGGTTTTAATTTTACTCCTAAATCGATTAAACTATAGTTTCCTAATCTAATGTTGTCACGCAGGCTTTGATTTCCTTTTCCCAATTTCGGCTTGCTTTTGGACCGTTGATCTGCGATCTAACGGCTTCGGGGTCGTCTCCTAGCTCCAAATCGGAGTAGGAGTACATATTTTTCGGTTGAGGATTTCTCCCTCGATTTTTAATCTTTTTCGACGATTCTTTTGCCTCTGTGATCCTTGCTCTATTCCGCAGCTTTTGATCCCAGATACATGGGTATTTATACCCCGAGTTACCCAAACAGCTGGCGCCGCCATTGCTCTCTGTTTCCGCCCTGTTTCCTGCTTCGAGGTCGTCTTCTCGTCGTTTCTGGCCATCGGACCATGAAGGGTCGGTCTTCTGATCTCCGCTGATGTCCCAGATGTGAAACACGCGCTTTAGGTTGGCTGCTTGGGACACCGGATATGTCCCCCTGCTCTGTCCTTCACCGGAAGCCGTTCTGAGTCCATGTCGATGCCCCGACCATCGGGATCGATGTAGAGGACTCGGGATGCTCCCTTTTTCCCTCACGAAGCTTCCTCTATGTTTGATTGGTTCATCGAGATAGGTATTACATTTTCCCCTTTTTAGTTTGTTGTCTGTTGTCTGTTGATTTCAGAAGTGGTTTTTCCCGCATCCGGCCACCACCCAGCTCGAGTCAGGGGTGATTGAGTTCGGTTTGATCTCAGGAAATTGAGGAAGGGTTTCGTTTTGCAGGACCTACTTTGGTGCTGAGAATCTGACTTTGAATCAAACATGCAGAGTTCCGTTTGCCTTGTTCTTGCGAAGAAGATGACACATAGCCGTTTTACATCTTTACCCTCCTGCTTTATTGCTTTCGCTATGTTTCTCAACCAGGGGCATTTTGGTCTTTTCCGCCTTATGTTCTTTTGCTGTGAGCAAGGTCTGGTCGTCCACAGACTCGTGACTTGCCCACTCATGATTGGGCCAAGTCACCAAGTCTGTGGGGCCCTCTCGCTCTCTCTCTTCTCTTTTGCAACTCGTTTGTTGATGTGTTATTTTCTCATTGGCCGAATTTCAAAAATCCATAACTAATAATCTACTGAGCGGAAAAATAGAAATAAATAGTCGTTGGATTCAGAAAAATAAGGGCTTTCTAATGGAATTGGTTTTATCGCCTGAATCTAATGTTTTAAATAGGTGTTTTTTATGGATCTAATTAATGATGAATTAACTTCAAAAATTTATAACTAATAATTTATAAGTCAGAAAAATATAATAAAATATGTTTTGAACTCAGGAAAATATAATCTAAAATATGGAATCATTTTGGAAACCTAATTCATATATTAATAAAAAGGTGTTTTTAGGGTTTATGAAATCAATATAAAATCTAACCCTAATTTCACATATATGCTAAATAGATGTTTTGGAAGCCTAGGCTTGGACCTAGAAGTAACTTTGGACTTGTTTGAATATGAAGTTGAGGTATGTTGTATCTCCTATTCATCTCTATTGAGAAATTCACCTATCTTATCTTTCTTTTGACTTTGGCCTACACATATGTCTATTCTCTTGATATCATGGTTCGTGTGAACTATCCTGCTTGTTGTAGACTCGAATATTTACTTGATATCATATCTTGTTGCCTTGGTGCATTTTGGTCTCCTATATTGATGTGTACCACTTGGAAGTGGATGTTATATGTTTTGTGTTGTCCATTGTGTGATGGCAACCTTTGTATCATATTCTGACTAAACTATTTACTTGCCTCTATATTTACATGCAATGTGAATCAGTAGCACTAGAATAATGTAAATTACTTTGGTTTTGTGTGTGTGCCCTTTTTGTTTATGGGATGGTGGTGGTGGTGCCCCATACCCGAGTTTCAAGGATGTGAAGCCTTGGCTCAACTTTTATATATATTGGGAGTTTGACGGTGAGTCATTCTCTATCAGGTTTTGAAGGATGTGAAGCCTTGGCCGCCTTTGTATTTTATATTTTTCTAGGACTATGTTTATCTCACATGCATGTATATTTGATGATTGGTTGTGGGGTGTGTGCCCTACTATCTATCTATGTGCTTTTGTTGCACAAATTTTATTGTTTATGGCAAGTATCCTCTTTTATCTCTTTTATTATATATCTTATCTTTTATGCCCTTATGGGTAGTCCTTATCTCTTGCATGGGAAGCCTTTACACTTGATGTCCTTTATTTCCTTACATTGCTCAAATTTGCTTTTTAGTATGCACATACCAGCCTTTGCTGATGTTCCCTTTTGTTTCTCTTTTGCTGGGGTATGCTTCCAACCCTAGGTGGAAGACTTGGATGCATGGCATGGTGACTTGGACTTAGTTTGTGAAGCTTGGAGACAATCTTGAGGTGGTTTAGATTTCCTCTACATGGATCCTTATGATGTAAGTTTGTAACCCTTTGTTTTATAATTGAATAGTCAAATATTTTCTTCCGCTGCTATACATTGGTCTTTTGATTACCATTATATAAAGATTTGAAAATTTTACACCCACTCCATCATACCTTCTGAGTGTGTTTGGACTGGAGGTTTTATTGTTCAAATTTTTAGTAAGGAGGTGGTTTCACTTCTTTACAGCATGGTATCAGAGCCCATGGTAGTCGGAATCGACTATTTCAATTTTGTCTCCCTTTAGAACCCTTGACTTAGTTAGTTACCTTTAAGAGAGATGTTGACCCTAGATCTGATGATCTTTTGTGCAAAAAGGTTTGGTTTGAGGATAAGAATAGGTTATGAGGAAGTAATCATATGGAAATATTGTGACTTGGTTTTCGCTTTGATTTTGGGCCCTAAATTTCAGTTTTCAATCATAAAAGTTTTTCACAACAAAATATTTTCCATATAATACTATATGTATAAAAAAGAAATGTTTTCTCAGATTTATCGATGTTTTCTTGAACTAAGTCACAATCAAGAGAACTCTAGTTTTAGTAGAATCTAACCCTAGTTTGTGACTAGGATTGATTTAATGGTATAGCTGACCTGCCCTATGACTTTTTGGTTGTTCATGTAGGGTTGATAGGTTAGAGACACAAGGACCTAAAATCTCAACCCTAGATGGTGACTTTAGTTGGATACATGAGAAATATTAATCTCTAAAAACTTTCATAACTATGAGATGTGGGTAGCTCTAAGAAGTTGTTTAGTTTGACTTGTTAGGTTGAACCCTTTAAGGGGCGGAGAGTAGTTGATCGTTGATGTTTGAATCTGTAGATTTCGAGGACGAAATCCTTTTTAAGGGGTGGAGTGATGTAACATACCAGATCTAAAACTCTACCCTAGAACTTTGACCTTTTGGGTTTAGCCAAACTAGGTTAAGATTAGAGTGATCCTAATAATCTAATGCATGAATAATGTAAAGTAATATGTCACATAATTCATTTGGTGATAATAAGATGAAAAATAGCTTAATTGGATGCATAATGATGTTAATGGGCTTCTAATGGGCCAGATGACAAAACCCATGTAAGAAAGCCTCAAATTAAATAATCGACTTCAAATTCGTAATCTACATATTAAAATAAGCTTACATGTCAATTTTCATTTAATTTGGACCACCTTGAAATAATATGGTAAGTTAAGAGAGAGAAATTGCCTAAAAGGTGTAATTAATAAATAAATATAATAATTGACTCCAAAAGAGGAAAATAATGTTATATTCGTGATCTATATAATAAATATAGCCTTTGGGTGAATTTTTATCCAATTTGGAGAAAGTTTGCTTAAAGGGTGAGATCAGGAGAGAGAAAGTATGTAGAACCTTCAAAATATTAAATAAATATTCAAACAACTCCAATATGTAAAATTGATGGCAAATTCGTATCCAACACATTAAATGTGACTTGTGGGTTAAGTTTCATAAAATTTGGATAATCCTAAAGCCAGTATTAAAGGAGGAAAGAGAAAATAGTAATTTATTTATTTGACACATTAAAAGTTCTTAAAAGGCAAATCTAATTTTATATTCGGAATCTACATGTTTAACTTAACTTGTGTGCAAAGTTTGGCATAATTTGGATAAGAATAGGACCCCTAAATAAGGAAAGAGAAATATGTGTATTAATTGGTTTTAATTTTACTCCTAAATCGATTAAACTATAGTTTCCTAATCTAATGTTGTCACGCAGGCTTTGATTTCCTTTTCCCAATTTCGGCTTGCTTTTGGACCGTTGATCTGCGATCTAACGGCTTCGGGGTCGTCTCCTAGCTCCAAATCGGAGTAGGAGTACAGACTGTTTTCTTTGATTTTTCGGTTGAGGATTTCTCCCTTGATTTTTAATCTTTTTCGACGATTCTTTCGCCTCTATGATCCTTGCTCTATTCCACAGCTTTTGATCCTAGATACATGGGTATTTATACCCCGAGTTACCCAAACTGCTGGCGCCGCCATTGCTCTCTGTTTCCGCCCTATTTCCCGCTTCGAGGCCGTCTTCTCGCCGTTTCTGGCCATCGGACCACGAAGGGTCGGTCTCCTGATCTCCGCTGAGGTCCCAGATGTGAAACACGCGCTTTAGGTTGGCTGCTTGGGACACCGGATATGTCCCCCTGCTCCGTCCTTCACCGGCAGCCGTTCTGAGTCCATGTCGATGCCCCAACCATCGGGATCGATGTAGAGGACTCGGGATGCTCCCTTTTTCCCTCACGAAGCTTCCTCTATGTTTGATTGGTTCATCGAGATAGGTATTACATTTTCGCCTTTTTAATTTGTTGTCTGTTGTCTGTTGATTTCAGAAGTAGTTTTTCCCGCATCCGGCCACCACCCAGCTCGAGTCTGGGGTGATTGAGTTCGGTTTTATCTCAGGAAATTGAGGAAGGGTTTCGTTTTGCAGCACCTGCTTTGGTGCTGAGAATCTGACTTTGAATCAAACATGTAGAGTTCCGTTTGCCTTGTTCTTGCGAAGAAGATGACACATAGCCATTTTACATCTTTACCCTCCTGCTTTACTGCTTTCTCTATGTTTCTCAACCAGGGGCATTTTGGTCTTTTCCGCCTTATGTTCTTTTGCTGTGAGCAAGGTCTGGTTGTACGCAGACTCGTGACTTGCCCACTCATGATTGTGCCAAGTCACCAGGTCCGTGGGGCCCTCTCGCTCTCTGTCTTCTCTTTTGCAACTCGTTTGTTGATGTGTTATTTTCTCATTGGCCGAATTTCAAAAATCCATAACTAATAATCTACTGAGCAGAAAAATACAAATAAATAGTCGTTGGATTCAAAAAAATAAGGGCTTTGTAATGGAATTGGTTTTATCGCCTGAATCTAATGTTTTAAATAGGTGTTTTTAATGGATCTAATTAATGATGAATTAACTTTTAAAATTTATAACTAATAATTTATAAGTCAGAAAAATATAATAAAATATGTTTTAAACTCAGGAAAATATAATCTAAAATATGGAATCGTTTTGGAAACCTAATTCATATATTAATAAAAAGGTGTTTTTAGGGTTTATGAAATCAATATAAAATCTAACCCTAATTTCACATATATGCTAAATAGGTGTTTTGGAAGCCTAGGCTTGGACCTAGAAGTAACTTTGGACTTGTTTGAATCTAAAGTTGAGGTATGTTGTATCTCCTATTCATCTTTGTTGAGCAATTCACCTATCTTATCTTTCTTTTGACTTTGGCCTACGCATATGTCTATTCTCTTGATATCATGGTTCGTGTGAACTATCCTGCTTGTTGTAGACTCGGATATTTACTTGATATCATATCTTGTTGCCTTGGTGCATGTTGGTCTCCTATATTGATGTCTACCACTTGGAAGTGGATGTTATATGTTTTTGTGTTGTCCATTGTGTGATGGCAACCTTTGTATCATATTCTGACTAAACTATTTACTTGCCTCTATATTTACATGCAATGTGAATCAGTATCACTAGAATAATGTAAATTACTTTGGTTTTGGGTGTGTGCCCTTTTTGTTTATGGGATGGTGGTGGTGGTGCCCCATACCCGAGTTTCAAGGATGTGAAGCCTTGGCTCAACTTTTATATATATTGGGAGTTTGACGGTGAGTCATTCTCTATCAGGTTTTGAAGGATGTGAAGCCTTGGCCGCCTTTGTATTTTATATTTTTCTAGGACTATGTTTATCTCACATGCATGCAGGTTTGATGATTGGTTGTGGGGTGTGTGCCCTACTATCTATCTATGTGCTTTTGTTGCACAAATTTTATTGTTTATGGAAAATATCCTCTTTTATCTCTTTTATTATGAATCTTATCTTTTATGCCCTTGTGGGTAGTCCTTATCTCTTGCATGGGAAGCCTTTACACTTGATGTCCTTTATTTCCTTACATTGCTCAAATTTGCTTTTTAGTATGCACATACCAGCCTTTGCTGATGTTTCCTTTTGTTTCTCTTTTGCTGGGGTATGCTTCCAACCCTAGGTGGAAGACTTGGATGCTTGGCATGGTGACTTGGACTTAGTTTGTGAAGCTTGGAGACAATCTTGAGGTGGTTTAGATTTCCTCTACATGGATCCTTATGATGTAAGTTTGTAACCCTTTGTTTTATAATTGAATAGTCAAATATTTTCTTCCGCTGCTATACATTGGTATTTTGATTACCATTATATAAAGATTTAAAAATTTACACCCACTCCATCATACCTTCTGAGTGTGTTTGGACTGGAGGTTTTATTGTTCAAAATTTTAGTAAGGAGGTGGTTTCACTTCTTTACATCCAGGATGCTCTGAGTTACCCAGAGCAACTGTCAATTCATCCCTTGTGCGCTCAGGGATGAACTTTCCTTGTTTCCTCAGCTCGTGCAGCTCCCGCTAATCGCCAAAACAAAACTTTATAATTAAGTTAACACCACAAATAATCAATATTCGAACGATTGTTGTAAGAGTTGTATTTTACCATTTTTGCAGTCGCCTCAGCAGTTGCAGGCTTCCTTATTTCTCCCTTCTTATTTTTCCTCCCAGCTATCCAGACATCATGGAGAGGAAGAGGTGTTCTACCTATAGTAGAGGACTCTTGAGTAGCAGTAGACTGAGCAGTAGCCTCACACTGTAGTCTTTGGCAAATTCCTGCATACCCCTTCAGACCCATTGTGTGGTCATGCACATTCAGTGCACGCCTTGCTTTTTGCGCCTCACTGAGGGACTAGTTAGTATGCACATTAATGATTTGGTTAGTAACACTAAATGTTAATCTTGAATAGGTGAATACAATGTATATTAATTAAATTGGGGGTGACGCCTAATACCTTGAATTCATCAGTTTGTCTTGAAGCAACAAATGCGTCCCATTCTTCTTTGTTCAGGAAGTTCCACTATTCTATGGCTGTCTTCTTCCTCTTGTCACCTTCTTTTATGTATTCTCAGGTGATATTTGTCTTATAGTTCCTTAGGACTCTCCCACAACATTGCATCACACATTTACGATGCAGCTTTTCATCCAATTCAAATATACTCTGCAAATAGAATTGATATTAACTAGTATCCAAAAAATTAATAATCTAACAAATAGAATTGCAAATTAATAATGACTCACGCATAAATCCTTCCATATTACGTCTTTCTTCCCCTTAGGAACTTTATGCCAAGAATCTATCTTACAACCGCAATGGCTACGAGTAACATACCGAAGATATGAAACAAACGAATTGCGATTCACTCCAATTGCATTTCCTGCATTATCAAAATCCACAACAAGTTTGGGTCCATTGCCCCTTTGTGCTATTAACTTCTTCATCATAGTGCTGCCCCTTCTCTTGTCAACTTTTTGGTGCTTCTCATCAAGTGCCTCAAGTGCTTCAGAGGGTACATTTGCATCATCAACCTAAAATTTGACAAAATAAACACAGTTATAGGATATAACTAGAAATGGACATATAGATATAAATATATGATATATATTTTTAAAACTTACATTGTGAGGTGGTGCATTGATATCCTCACCCTCACGGTAATCATCAGCACGGTCATCAGAAGAATGCTCAGCCATCTGAAAGTTCACATTCACATTGTAAAGTTCACATTGTAAAGTAATTCATATTGTAAAGCTCACATTGTAAAGCTCACATTCACATTGTAAAGTAATTCACATTGTAAAATTCACATTGTAAAGTAATTAACATTGTAAAGTTCACATTGTAAAGTAATTCACATTGTAAAGCTCACATTGTAAAGTTCACATTCACATTGTAAAGTAATTCACATTGTAAAGTTCACATTCAGAAAAATAAAATATATAAAAAATATAAACATGCCTCTAATATTGTGATTTTTTATCAATTAACAATCCTTCATTGTGATCTCCGCACACATACAAGTCATCATTAGCTTCAATATTTGCTGGTGTTGGTAACCCATCTGAGAATGGACTGGAGTCATCATACTTATCATAGTACTCTTCTTCATCTATAGGATCTTCAATGAACTGTCTTTTACCATGAAGAACAACCGACCATTTATCATTTGTAGGATCATCGATATAAAATACATGTTTCACCTGTGATGCCAATATGAATGGTTCACCCTTCTCGCCAATCTTTTCAAAGTTCACTAAAGTGAAACCCAATTCATCCACTATAACTCCTTTGGTGTTATCAACCCAATTACATTTGAAGAGCAGAATTCTGAAATCTATGTAGTCAAACTCTCATATGTCTTCAATGACACCGTAATATGACATTTTAGCTTCACGTGGACTCTTATCCTTTGCACTTGCAAAAAGCATAGTCGACGCTTGAAGGGTGACCCCACTGTTTTGGACAACACTCTTATCATCTTGACACTTTGTGTAATATGTGAATCCATTAATGTCATACCCTGCATAAGACATAACATTTAATTTCAGTTTAAAGGCGAGGCATTTGATAGTTTCAGTAATATCATCTACTGTTTGAGATAGTTGATGTAAGACTTTATCTTCGAACCACTTAATAAATGTCTTGTTATGCTCTCTAGCAAGCCACATTGTATTGGCTCGAGGATATTGTCTCTTGATGAAATTGGTATGTTCCTCGATATAAACACTCACTTCGTAAATGTTGTGTAAAATATACAAGTGACCTTGTTCCAACTGCTCACGGCTGATTACTTTCACCTGTGATCCCAAAATTCCATTTCCAAATTGCTCCTCAATATTCTTATCATTACTAGGAGTGTCAGTACCACTGAGAAAGTCATTGCAAAAATCCATAACCTCTCTCGCCACATAACCCTCAATAATACTCCCTTTAGGCTGATAACGGTTTCAAACATCACTTTTAAAAATGCTCATGTATCGTTCAAAGGGATACATCCAATGCAAGAAAACTGGTCCCAATATTTTCACTTCCCTAGTCAAGTGGACAACAAGATGTACCATGATATCAAAGAACGACGGAGGAAAATAAATCTCAAGCTGACATAGGGTAACAACCACTTCTCTTTGCAAATTATCGAGTGTATCGGGGTCAATAACTTTGCTATACAGACTGTAGAAAAAGAAACAAAGTCTGGTGATTGCAAACCTTACATGCTTCGACGATATAGATCTAATTGCCACAGGAAATATTTTTTGCATTAGAGTGTGACAATCATGAGATTTAAGACCTATCAACCTCACATCTTTCCTTGATACCAATCTACGGATGTTGGATGAGTAATCCTGTGGCACCTTAACATTTACCAAACATTCAGAAAAAGCTTTCTTCTCCTTTCTAGACAATGTGTAACAAGCGGGAGGTAAGTATGTTCTCCGATTTCCCATTTCACGAAATTCTGTTAATTCTGACCTTATTCCCATTTCACGTAGGTCCAGTCTGGATTTTATCCCATCTTTAGTCTTACCTGGTATATTCAACAAAGTACCAATGACACTATCACAAACATTTTTCTCAACGTGCATGATATCGATACAATGTCTGACTGTCAAAGAACTCCAATAAGGAAGATCCCAAAATATTGACTTCTTCTTGAATAAAGATTTGTCACTCCGTGTGGCCATAGTACATTGTGATCTCTTACTAAATTCATTGACAAAGTCTTTTACTCTTTCATAAACAACCTCCCCTGGTATAGGTTTAGGTGCACTCCGTTCCTCATTCAATCCATTGAATGCTTTGTGCTTCCTACGATACAGATGGAATTTTGTAAGAAACCTTTGATGACCGAGATATACAGTCTTACCGCCATGTTTTAGTCTTGTTGAATCAGTGTTCTCTTCACATATAGGACACACTTTAGCTCCTTTGACACTATATCTAGACAAATTCCCATTTGCTGGAAAGTCATTAATAGTGCAAAACAACATAGCATGCAAACGAAATGTCTCTCTACGTGAAGCATCATAGGTCATCACACCTTCACCCCAGAGTTTCTTTAATTCATCAATTAGAGGTTCAAGATAAACATCGATATCATTTCTAGGTTGTTTAGGGCCCAATATCAACAACGACAGCATTACATACTTATTTTTCATACGCAACCAGGGAGGAAGATTGTATATAACAAGCATGACTGGCCAAGTGCTATGTTGGCTGCTCAATGTCCCGTACAGATTCATCCCATATATACAAAGCCCAAGTCTTAGATTCCTGACTTCTTCACTAAATTCAGGGTACAATAGATCAATCTTCTTCCACTGTGGGAAATCAGACACATGTCGTAGGATTCCATCATTATTTTTCTTAACATCTACATGCCACCTCAAATTCTTTGCATCTATCGGATTGGAAAACAAGTATTGAAACCATGATATTATAGGTAGATACCACATCACCTTGGCAGGAGAACCAGTTTTGGACTCCCCCAAAGTTGTCAATTTATACCGTGACACACCACATTTTGGACAATCTTTCAAATCCACATAGTCCTTTTGAAATAATACAAAATCATTTGGGCATGCGTGTATCTTCTTGGCATCCATTCCCATTGGGCACAACAATTTCTTTACCTGGTATGTTGAGATTGGCAGCTCGTTTCCTTCAGGAAGCATTTCTTTCAACAAAGACAACAATGACGTGAAGCTTTTGTCGCTCCATCTATTGTTAGCTTTCAGCTTATACAATCTCAACACAGCGCTAAGCTTCGTAAACTTAGTACAACCTGTGTATAATGTTATCTCAGCATCATGCACAATGTTTCTAAAAATGGGAGGTGGATCGGTGTGCTCTACCCCACAACTATCCAACATCGCATCAACGATGTCTACTGGAACAGGTTCATTCACATCTACGTCATCAGAGGAAATTTCTTCTTCCACACAAGCACTGCTATCGACATCCACTAGTTTCGAGTTTGAAATCTCTCCATGCCAGTGCCATTATGTATAGCCTTGTATAATCCCGTTGCACATGACATGACTTTTGATTTATTCACTAGTGCTGACTTTCAAGTTGTTACCGCAATGCCTACATGGACAGTAGAACCTATCTCCAGGTTGTTTCCTATGTTCCTCGACAAATCTAATAAACTGGTCAAGACCAGATATAAACTCTGGGGTGCAGCGATTGCGAATGGACATCCATGATCTATCCATTCTATGATCAAAGAGAAAACAAGTATATATTACAACAAGATTAGGGTCTAGGGTTAACAGATTAGAGTTTTTGCATGGTTAAAACTTTAGGCCAACAAATACATGTGCTTTCATTCTTATATATAACAAATGTGTACAACCTATCCCATTCTTGAACACCTAATCTCACTAGTAAGTGTATAATGTGTATTGGGTTTTTAAGAAAATTTCGGCACATTTCCCCGTTGTTCTCCAAGTACATATGTACTTAGAGAACAAACAGAAAAATGCTGTCGAAATTTTCTTGAAAACCCAATACACATTATACACTTACATCCTAAGTGAGATTAGGTGTTCAAGAACAGTTCCAAACCGGGGACTATCCAAGATTTACTCCTAATGAGTAAATCTTGGATGGGTTTCTAGACCAACAAATACATGTGTTGTCATTCTTATATATAATAAATATGTACCACCTATCCCATTCTTGAACACTTAATCTCACTAGTAAGTGTATAATGTGTATTGGGTTTTTAAGAAAATTTCGGCAGCATTTCCCCATTGTTCTCCAAGTACAGATGTACTTAGAGAACAAACGGCGAAATGCTACCAGAATTTTCTTGAAAACCAAATACACATTACACACTTACATCCTAAGTGAGATTAGGTGTTCAAGAATAGTCCCAAACCGGGGACTATCCAAGATTTACTCCTAATGAGTAAATCTTGGATGGGTTTCTAGGCCAACAAATACATGTGCTGTCATTCTATAACATTGATTTCAACATTTTGAGTGTCCATATATGTTCACCATCAAGATAAAGATTACACATAAATTAGTATGACCTAGGGATGGAGAGATTCATAATTGATTTCAAAATTTCAAACTAGCTCATGCATTATCATCAATCTACATCATACAATAAGGATTCATGTAGATGTTAGGGTGACACATCACTACAAAATCAGAGATTTAACAATGGGGTTTTAATATCTTACATAGATTGATCACAAAATTTCAACAATATACTTAATTCAAGATTATGGTAAAATGTGTATTAGGGTTTTAATATCTTAATTCAACATGCATCAAAATTTACAGAATTAGGTCAAACATTAGTATTCAATTGCAAATGTATCTTCTTCTTCCTGCTCCCTCCTTACCAAATGGATAAAAGCAAGGCCACGACCATGTGGGCTGGCCATGGCCATGGTCGTGGCCAGCCCACATGGTCGTGACCTTGCTTTAATCCATTTGGTAAGGAGAGGGAGCAGGAAGAAGAAGAGGTAGAGGAAGAAGAAGAGGTGCAGGCCCGCACAGTCGTGACCTCCTCATGTTGCTTCCAGGCAGAGGATCGAGCAACAGAACAGCAGGGCGAGCAGGTGTTGAGCAAGCAAAAGAGAGGGAGAAAGCAAAGAAGGTACCTCCTCTGTCGAGCGGCAGCGGCGGCGAGCTACAGGTGTTGAGCGGCGGCGAGAAGTGACGACGGGTATCGCGTGGTGACCGCGTCCAGTAGAGGCGGCGGCATGGCGGAAGCAGAGGCGGTAGCCTGAGCAGTGATGACTACAGGCGTGGAGGCAGTGGCAGTGAGCAGCGGCAGAGGAGAAATCGCCGGACCAAACCCTAAAGTAGCGCGAGAACGAATGAAACAGAGAAAGGGGAAGGGTCGGGCTCGCACGGGTGTTGTTAAGTTAACAATAGGTGTCGGTTCTTAAATAAAACTGACACATAAAACTAAAAGTGTCAGTTCTACAAACACATCGACACCTATTCTCAATGATAGTCGTCGGTTTTTACTAGAAAAAAACCGACGTCTATCTACATATGCTGATTAAAAAAATTGTTCTCGATTAATGACCATCGTCATCGGTTTCTTCCAAAAATCGACACTCAAAGGGTGTGAAAAATCTCCGGGGAACAATGCGGAAAAACCCATAAACGTCGGTCATTGTAGCAAAACCGACAACCAAAATGTGCCCAATTTCTATTTCGCGAATAACCTTTCGTCGTCGGTTTAGTAGTTAATAACCGACGCCATATGTTAAATTTTGGAGGTAATTTTTTTCACTAGAAATTTTGAATTTGGCGGTTAATTTTAGGCGTCGGTTTATGATTAGGGAACTGACACTGAATAAAAGCGATACCCGTGTCTAGTCGCCCTTCACAGATAGATATCAATTTTTTATTAAACTGAGGCTTTAGGGTTTAAGTGTCAGTGTATTTATACAACTGACGCCTTTAAAAGTGTCGTTATAAGCCATTTCTGTAGTAGTGTATGCAATTTAATATGAGACCTACAGGAAGCCTAAATACATGTTCATGTGGTACTAAGCTGGCATTGGGAGGCTTGTTCTAGAGATATGATGGAGGAGAATGTTCACAAGTACGGTGTTGTATGTGAGTCTTTTTATCTGCCTGATGTATGCTTATGAAGGTGAAAATTCGGTACTAAGTCGGTAAGTCGATGAACCTAAACACGACCTTTCATGATTGGTTTATCTCCAACCTCTATGCATATGTGCCTACTTATCATGCATCCATATCTTTTCTCCTAATATAATTTTTAGTGTTCATGTGTTGTATCCAATCACATATTATTATTCCACATCATTGATGATAAATCAGTATGACATGGATGAAGGATATTCACATCCTTTCTTTAATGCACTATCCGAAAAATGGCCAAGCTAGAAGTCATATTCCTTTCTCTACCCTCCTTTCTATAGGTGAAAAATTGAGGTTTGTACCTTTGGAACCAGGTACGATTATGGGAAGATTTTCCATACTACAATATGCTTTTGTAGTTCTTATTGATACGAAAAAATTATTTGACCCCTTAAGATCCAACCTTTCACGTAATACAAGAAATGCATATGTAATTAAAGAACATCATGATACAGGTTGTACAGGTCAACCCCAATAGTTATAACACCAATAATTATGGCATCATAACAATAAAGAATAAGGGAAATTGTTAGCTTTTGAATGAAACAACATCAAACTGAAAGTTGTGTCATAGAAGTTTGACTTCCACTTCCTATGATGGTGCAAGATGTTGGTAGATGACATATAACATGTATGTGTGTTCGGGTTTTTTTTTACTACATAGGCATGAGAAGACCTCACTCTACGTAATTTGATGGCTCATTTTTTTATCCCATATTAAGTAATTTTAAACAATTGTTCCAATGTAGTCATCAATTTTTTTTCTTCTTTCAATACATAACCATAGTTTAATATAACCAATTTTAAGCCAATTAAGTGGCACCCCGATGGTAAAAGTGATGTCGTAAGACCGCGAGGTCATGCGTTCAAACTCTGACGATGGGATGAACGAATCATCAATTTTTTAAAAAATATATAACAAATTTTAAATATACCAAAGCCAAATGTAAGTGGTTACTAAAACGATCAAAGCATGTTTTTCATATTCTTATAGTAATTATAGTATTAGAATTTTTATTTTAGTATCATTAGTTGAATTTGAAAAAGTACAACAAAAAAGCTATAAAACATGGTCATTTATAAAAAAAATCCTAACTTACTAAGAAATAAATCCATGATGATTATATAGACTTACATCATTTTAATTAACAAAGCATGTTCATTTTTGTTGGGTTTTATAGAGTAGTATTGCAAATGCTATTTTGAAAGACAATACTAAGGATATGAAACTTATTTACTCAGTCAATTTATCAAATGTGAATATGTATGGTATTATTCTAATTTTATTTTGTTAGTAAAAGAAACACAACATAAATGTTGTTTTATGCAATATGTTTACTTTCCTCAATGGTGCAAGATGTTCGTAGATTAGATATATAGTGGAGATGTGTATTAGACTTTTGCTTTTCTATGACCAGATGAGAAGTTCTCTCTCTCTATAATTTTTGTGGCTCATATTTTTATTCCATATAATATACCTCGAACAATATGTTCATATATTATTATTGATTTTCTTTCACCATATAACCATTCTTTATTCATAAGAGTTAGCAAACTAAAATCTATACTATTGTAAAAAGAGAGTTGTTTTAACTAATTACAAATGCATGCCATTTTTATTAAATGTTACTATATATGGTATTATTCTAATTTTTTTTGTTAGTAAAGGAAACACAAAATAAATATGTTTTGTGCAATATGTTTACTTTCCTCAACGGTGCATGATGTTCTTAGATTAGATATATAATGGAGATGTACATTATACTTTTATTTTACTATGACCATATGAGAAGTTCTCTCTCTCTATAATTTTATGGGCCATATTTTTATTCCAAATAGAAAAGCCAAATCACTCCCTCATCATTTTCTTCTTGAAAAGCCACGTCTTTCCCTCCCAAATAAACAACCAAATCTATATCTGACCACATAAAACTTGGTCTTTTTCTCATCCCCCCTCTCTTTCGGTATCCAACTACCTTCACCTCTGTGGCGTAGTCTAGACATTTTTGTTATGCAATTTAATACGAGACCTACAGGAAGCCTGAATACATGTTCATGTGGAGGCTTGTTCTAGAGATACGATGGAGGAGAATGTCCACAAGTACGGTGTTGTATGTGAGTCTTTTTCTCTTCCTGATGTATGCTTATGAAGGTGAAAAGTCGGTACTGAGTCGGTAAGTCCATGAACCTAAACACGGCCTTTCATGCTTGGTTTATCTCCAAGCTCTATGCATATATGCCTACTTATCATGCATCCATATCCTTTCTCCTAATATAATTTTTGTGTTCATGTGTTGCATTCAATCACATATTATTATTCCACATTGTTGATGATAAATCGGTATGACATGGATGAAGGATATTCACATCCTATCTTTAACTCACTAGCCGAAAAATAGCCAAGCCAAAAGTCATATTCCTTTCTCTACCCTCCTTTCTATAGGTGAAAAGTTAAGGTTTGTACCTTTGGAACCATGTACGTTTATGGGAAGACTTTCCATACTACAATATGCTTTTGTAGTTCTTATTGATATGAAAAAATTATTTGACCCCTTAAGATCCATCCTTTCACATAATACAAGCAATGCATATGTAATTAAAGAGCATCATAATACATGTTGTACAGGTCAACCCCAATAGTTATAACTCCAATAGTTATGGCATCATAACAACGGAGAATAAGGGCAATTGTTAGCTTTTGAATGAAACAAAATCAAACTGAAAGTTGCGTCATGGAAGTTCGACTTCCTATTCCTATGTTGGTGCAAGATGTTGGTAGATGACATATAACAGGTATGTGTGTTCGGCTCTTTTTTACTACATAGACATGAGAAGCCCTCACTCTACATAATTTGATGGCTCATTTTTTTATCCCATATTAAGTAATTTAAAACAATTGTTCCTATGTAGTCATCAATTTTTTTCTTCTTTCAATACATAACCATAGTTTAATATATCAAATTTTAAGCCAATGAAATGGCACCCCGGTGGTAAAAGTGATGTCGTAAGACCGTGAGGTCATGCATTCAAACTCTGACGACAGGATGAATGAATCACCAATTTTTTAAAAAATATATAATGAATTTTAAATATACCAAAGGGAAATGTAAGTGGTTACTAAAATGATCAAAGCATGTTTTTTATATTCTTATAGTAATTATAGTATTGGAATTGTTATTTTAATATCATTAGTTGAATTTGAAAAAGTACAACAACAAAGTTATAAAACGTGGTCATTTATAAAAAAAAATCCTAACTTACTAAGAAATAAATCCATGATGATTATATTGACTTACATCATTTTTAATTAACAAAGCATGTTCATTTTTTTTGGGTTTTATAGAGTAGTATTACAAATGCTATTTTGAAAGACAATACTAAGGATATGAAACTTATTTACTCAGTCAATTTATCAAATGTGAATATGTATGGTATTATTCTAATTTTATTTTGTTAGTAAAAGAAACACAACATAAATGTTGTTTTATGCAATATGTTTACTTTCCTCAATGGTGCAAGATGTTCGTAGATTAGATATATAGTGGAGATGTGTATTAGACTTTTCCTTTACTATGACTAGATGAGAAGTTCTCTCTCTCTCTATAATTTTTGTGGCTCATATTTTTATTCCATATAATATACCTCGAACAATGTGCTGATATATTATTATTGATTTTCTTTCACCATATAACCATTCTTTATTCATAAAAGTTAGCAAACTAAAATTTATACTATTGTAAAAAGAGAGTTGTTTTAACTAATTACAAATGCATGCCATTTTTATTAAATGTTACTATGTATGGTATTATTCTAATTTTTTTTGTTAGTAAAGTGAGAGAAAGAAGGAAGTGTGAGGTGTTCTGAGAAGGGGAAAAGGTATTTAGAAAATTTAGAGAATCCTTGAAAAAAGGTTAGAAGAGAGAGAGCAATATTTCAAAAAAATTGTAATTTGATTGGCTAATGGTATTCTCGTAAATAGTAGAACTTATTCTAGTAGTATACATATGTTGGGCGGAATGTGCTACTACAGCAGCCTTACTTAACTGAAGCGACAGGTCCACCGTACTCTATTCCATAGGCTGCATGATTATGATCACTTACCCATCATTACGGATTACGACCACTTATACGCAGGATGGTCGGCCTGCGACGTTGTAAGGCTTGAAACCAGGGAAGGATGCAGGGGGATGTGAATGCCTACTCCATTGTACTGTTGACAATGATAGGTTGCAGGTATCTCACAATACAAATTAAACAACAAAATGTAGGGCAACAGGAGGGGAGGTATCATCCCAGCGCACCAAGAGAGAAGCCGACGATTGGAGGGTTCTTGCCGAGGCATATACGTTACACGCCTTGCGACATTGAGTATCAAAACTTGTGATGAGCCTACAACTTGTTCTAAGATCTACAACTAATGTTAATTCTTTTTAGTTATTAAGGGACAAATTTAAGTTCAGTTAGTACATATAAGTAGAAGAAAAGTTCTTTTGTGCATAATTGTCAAGGTATCAGGCGGTGACCCAACTTGTTTGAGCGCATATGACGCCTAGGTGGACTAGTCGGGTGCTAAACTTTTAGAAATTATACACATAAATCAGAATTAAATATATAATATGTAGTATATGCATGTACACAAAATATATAATACTTCAAATATATTACAGATTGTCATAATACACATCTCAAATGTGTTTTAATGTATTTGTATTCAACGAATATTAATAAGCTAAAGAAGGTTAGGAAGACTAAAGATGACATACAAGTATAGGGTCCAATATTTAAAGTTGAAACTAGTGAAATAGTTAAATTTCTACAGCTCAATAACAATTATAGAACAAAAAAGTTGAAGATATAGAACAAAAGAAGTTTGGCATAAAAATGATATTAAAATTTATAATAGAGAAAATTTCAATCGTCCCATCTGATATGACAGCCAAAGGAATTTTATTTATAATAGCATGACATATTGCCACATATATGCTATATATCATAGTCTCACTCTAAAAAACCCCAAATGGTATACTAATAAGATTTTATATAACCCAACTGATTTTCATTCAGAATAGCATGGCATATTGTCATTTTTCACGTATATGCATGCTATTGCTCATGTATGACGCCATGACGTGTCAGGCACAGGCTCACCGGTTATATGGAGTTGTGAAGAGGTCCCAAGACGTATGACAAATAAAAGTAACTATATCACGTTGTGCAGTCCCATTACAAAACAACATTCTAGAGCACGTTCTGCTCATCTGTCCCGTCTGACGCGGGGACCGCTAATGAAGTTAGCATCGGGCATTATGTTTTCTTACCAGATTACTGATCGATGTATAAATTTCTTAGTACATCAAACCAAATAGAGAGCGCATGCTTTTGAAATGTGAAAGTCTTCTAACGTCCACTTCTGGCATTTTTCAATTAAAATGAATATATGGCAAGCTTTCTTCCTTCCACTATTGCATGGAACGAAATTTTGAATCTCAAGTACGGAAGTAAAATGAAAGGCTTTCTTTGATTGGTTGTATTGATGTGCAAACGCTTTTTATTGGAAAGCGAAAGCAAAGCATTAATTTGCAATGTATGAAGGGCTTCTTCAATAAGGCTGTAGTAGGTGTAAAGTGTGTGAATTTGCAATGTAATTTTTAAATAATACTTGTACTCTCATAAAGTATGTGAAATATAAATATGTCGGTTGAAACAACTTCTTGTTTTTGTAGGAAGTTTGTTCCCACTTCCTGTCAGGATTGGCGATCTGAGGTTTAGAATCCAACATTTATGGTTTGGTTAATTTGGTATGTGAGCTATTAAGTAATACATGTTGGGCGGAATGTGCTACTACAGGTCTGCCTTACTTAACGGGCCTGAAGCGACTGGCCCACCATACTCTATCTTGCAGGTTGCATGGTCACGGCCACCGCTCTTTGACGGGCTCTTCCTCAGGCTGCAGGATGGCCGGCCTGCGGCGTTGCGAGCCTTGAAAGTTGAAACCAGGGGATGTAGGGGATGTGAAGGCCTACTCCGTTTGTTTCTGTTGACAATGATAGGTTGTCGGTATCTGACAATACAAATTAAACAACAAAAAGTATTACAGCAGGGCAAAAAGAGGGGAGGTATCATCCTAGCGTACCAAGAGTAAGTCGTCTGATGTTCTTGCGGAGGGCTCTTTGCTCCTATTTAGTTCAAGATCAAGATTATAAAATCCGGGTTAGATTAGTTGATAAATCTAGATCAATTTATTTGTCTTCGGTCATGATTTTGTTTGACAACTCATCTCATTGTAAACACTCAATAGATTAGACTGGCCTCATAACTTGTGTTTTTCAATATGGCATTAAAACAAAATAATATACAAGACATTCAAATTCAGACTGGGATCTGAAATTCTATTAAAAGCAGCACTGACTTACAGATTGTGAAAACTACAAGATTACAAGGAAATAGAAGGGAGACAGACAACAACACTGACTTGGTCTGATTAGACGATTACAGACCCAAACGGACCCCGTCAGTCTGATTTCTGTAAAAAAAAGACTAGAAATTAATTGGGTTAGTTGGGATCAACACCTACATGGCACAAAAAGATAGCGTCTCGTCCGAATCAGATCCCGAACCAAACAATAACTTTGTTACACGCCTTGCGACATTGCGCAGCAAAAATAGGTTCCTACAACTTGTTCTAAGCTCTACAACATAGGTAGTCCTTTTTAGTTACTAGCAATCGAGTAAAGTGCAGTCAGTAAATGTGAGTAACGGAGAAGTAACTTTGTACATAGATATCAAGGCTTCCAAGCGGTGGCCTAACTTGTCTAGACGCCTAGTTCGACTGCTCAGGTGCCCAGACATAGAAATGTATACTTACAAAGTTATATCATGTATACAGAATAGATAATACTAAATTTATTAAATAGCATCATAATTGATCTCAAATGAGTTATAATGTAACATCAATTAGCTAAAGAAGGCAGGTTCTCTGCCTTCTAGTCACCGTTCTTCGGTGTTTGTCTGTCCTTTAGGGGGTTGTTTCTCTCCCCTGTCGTGAGAGTATCATGATCTCTAGCAGGTCTCGTTTTGCCTCAGGTTCGTTTGCTGCTCAAGCTGTTGACATGGATGGTAGAGATAACAATCGGATGGAATACTGGTTTGGTTCATCCCTTACACCGCTGCCTAATGCTCAAGTTGAAGGCATTTCTCATAAAAGCTGCTTAAGTCAGCCTCGAAGAAGAGAGATCTATGCAGAAGTATTTTATTCTCGTTCCAATATGAGTAGTAGTGGTTCTAAGTCTGTGTACCTGACTGTTGCTTGTTCTTGTGGTTGTTCTTCTCTACTTGTAGATGCCGTTTGACTTGAGTAATGAATGGATCTATTTACTCTCAAAAAAAAAATTAGCTAAAGAAGGTTAGGGAGAGTGAAGATGTAATACACATATTGAGTTTAGTACTTAAAAGTTGACACTAGTGAAATTGTTGAATTTTTGAGTTATACAATAATCATTTGAGAGCAAAGATGATATCTAAAATTATAATAGACAAAATTCAAGCCAAATAATCTGATGCAAAAGCCGAACAACACTATATATACAATAGCAAGACATGTTGCTCTGTATATGCTATATGGTGAAGTCTCATTAAAAAAAAAATGCTACAGTAGTAAGACTATATATAAATAAAAATATTAATTTTATGCTGTTGGAAAATGTACTACAAATAACAGAATTAGGGAAATAACAAAAAAGTTTAAATTAAACGGGCCAAGTGCCTTCCCTGCAACAACTAGTTGGACTCCAAAGAGTCAAGTACCCGAACCTGGGACCCTAGGCAGTTGATCAGATTCCTAGTCAGCCCAAGCGGATTCCTGACCAGAGTCCATTTATAAGCTCCTGGATAGACGCCACGACGGAATCAACTAGCCAGCTAGTTTACGCTTAGGCAATGCCTAGTTGAGAGCTTCACCAACTATGATTTTGTTTTCTATGTCAGAGAGTAGAAATTTTAATTCACATTCCGATTCACAAAGTTGGTGTGCACAAATTTATATATAGAATGGTAATGTGAACATTTGCTCACAAGAACTCGAGGCCAGTATAAAAACCACAAATCTGCGTAGCATGTGTGCACGCAATGATGTCTCAGGCTCAAGGCTCATAGGTTATGTGGAGCTATGGGAGGTTAGAAGACATGTAGCAAATGTATTTGAGTATGGGATATTGAAAATATACTTATCTACACAAATTATAGAATGACATTGGGACCAGAGATGATACGTGCCATTCTTTTGGGCTAGAGGAGGCAAGTTATGGATGTAGACTTGGCTATTTAATTTAAAATGAGGAGCATACATGTCAACACGTTTGTTAAACTCCATGATGTGGCACTATTTGAGAATGTATCTCCCGTGATAATTGTCGTGTCCAAGAATGTTCCTCAAGATGATTCAAACACCAGATGTCTTATCATGATCAAATACAAAGTAAGACAAATATGACGGTTGAGGCAGAACACACGTTTCCGAATTTGATGATTCTGGGGAAATAGTTGAACCCAAGATAAGTAATGACCAAGTTTATAAGTGAGCTCACTTACAACATTGAGGACAATCAAGTTGTAAGACCCATGACTTAGCTTAGTGTTTGATTGTGTTTGCCTTGCTCAATAAGATGCCTTAATGATGAATGCATATTCATCTTAGTTTTAGTCGCCATATTTGGCCCTGTTTAGCACTGAAAGCTCACATACACCCCCTGAATCTGCTCATATACATTTTTCCTCAGTTTCAGATGATTGTTTAGAGTTTTGATTAAATCCATTCATCTCTATTGTAGGATTAAGCATCACGCTATGTGTACCAGTGTAGGAGACGGTGGTCCCGCTAACCGACTGGCGGGTCTAAGAAACTTTCAATAATTTGGACCTTATTTTGGATGGGTAATTCCTTCATCAGAAATCATCCTCATCAGTCAAAGGTTTCATTGACGCAGGCCCATCGACCCATAGTAATACCCCCCCCCCATGAGGGTGGGTTTGTTCCATGAGGGTTGCGACTACGACCAAGAAGACGACCGCGACTGAGAAGACGATCGCAACCACGACCAAGAAGACGACCGCAACCACGGCTAAGATGTAGTGTCGACCGACACTCGGTACCACCGGGCCCACCTCGATATGGTTGGGCCGAGGCCAAGGTACCACGACCGACACACTACCACAGCCGCGACACCCCAACTCGACCGCTACAAAACAACTCAATCGCGGCTAACACCTCGACCGTGACACAACCATCTCGAGCGATACAGCCGCCTCGACCACGAAATAGGACCGCGACCACAACACCTCGACACGGTCAGGCGCACACTCGGCACAGTCGTGTTGAGGAGTACCGTGACCGATACCGAAGGTCGTGATCATGACAGTTAAGAAAGTGCTCCATAGACCTACACCTATAAATAGACGACCCCTCCTTTCGAGGCATCTCTTCTGCTTTACGACGCCGATAGGTTACCGCTATGTGTCCAACCAAGGAAGATGATCTCTGTCATCAAAGACTATCTATATGGTGTCCTTACTACTCTGCCATTAGCCATCTACCGCTCCATCTCCTACGAGCAAGAATACGAGAAGAGAAGGAAGAAGGAGAGAGAACATCATCCTCATCTTCCTTGGTGTTCTTCCCCTCCTTGTCTAGATCTGCCCCGACATCGTGTAGAAGACCGTTTCTCCATCGAGCTGCGACCATCTTCTTAACCATGACCATGGAAAAATCTTCCCTCTCTCTTTTTCTTTTTGTTTCTATCATGAGGAGCGAGTAGTCCTTTTCACTAGGATACGGGGACTAGCCCCACTGCCCGTGCTTACATATCTATTTTATAACATTCCATGGCTTGTATATAACTCTCCATTTCATTATTAATTATTTAATGCATGCTTTATGGATTGATCATCTGCCTTGTATGATCTATTATATTTCTTTGTTGCAAGAACTTAAATACTTAGGATTTGAATATTGATTAACATGGTTGATTCCCAGACGAGATCTTCTGAAGGGATATCTTTGGAGTAGTAAGTGTGTGATCTATGGGTAACGAGACATCCAACCCATGAAGATGCTTAGGCAAATTGTATTTCCTAACAGATGGTTTGCTACTCCATTTGGATAGTTGTATCTTGCCTGGATGTGTTTTGTATGTGTTTGTATGTGTAGTGGCGGTGAAACTCGATTCCACCCCAGGATTACGATCATTAATCTAAACTCAGTTTTAATCCCGTTCTTTTACTATCCTTAAAATTTGTTTAGCTGAACCCAAATCAACCCCTGTTCTAAATATTAGTATTAGTTGATCCAGATTTGACTAGCAAAATTCTTAAAAATGTTGTCCCTTGAGATTCAATTCTTAACTATACTACGATAAGGCTCGTCCGCTTGCAGGTGATAATATTGCACAAGGTTTTGATAAAAACTTAGAGATTTTAGCCCTAGGTGGATTTGTTAGTGCAGTAAAAGCCACACCACTTAACCTTAATCTAATCTCTTGATATTATTTAATAACACATGGCAAGCTTGTGTTTTCAGATTGGTCTTGTTTGATTGATGTTTGAGAAAAGCATGCATATTCTGGACCAAGTTTCAATTTACCCATGTTGATGTATTTATTTTGCAATTTGTCACTTGTAGGTAGTTCCCTTTGTGCCTTAGCATCATGAAAGAGAATGATGCTTAAGGGAACCTTGTTTGGAACATTATTTATATTTTTGGCTCATTAACATTATACTCTTTATGATATCACATTATCATAATTATATTAATTACATCATGCCATATACACTTTATTGCCAAAAGGGGTTATATTTCATTACCATCCATGAAACATTATATATGTATTTCATTTTTATTACTATGAATTTTAGCACAATTAGGGGTTACTCAATTATCTCAACATTCATTATTATATTTGATCATTAATAACTTGGATTTACACTTCATTATCCTCATATTATCACTTTATTAAGTTATAACAAATGATTTCACATGGAATATTCAATTTGTCATTAAGTCTATAATTAATCCAAATTATGTCACATCAATTACATATATTTACATTGAACATTATCTTATTGCCACATTATCTTTATTGCTCACATTAATGTCATCATTAATCATCTCTCATATTTATTCCTTTATATTATTGATTTTGCACACTTATGTGAATCCAATTACTTCATATTCACATTGAAGCCTTTACATATATTTTAATGATCAAGGTGAGACATATTACTTATCAACAAATTGATTCACATTAAGTGACTAATCACATGTGTATTAGATAACAAGGTAACTTGCATTTTATATTGATGACTTGATTAATATGTGATTAGATGATTATTTATATATTTATATCATTTATGTGTATCAAAGTATGTTAACTGATTATGGCACTTAACATCATTAATGTATCATGAAAGGCATTAAGGGTATATATGTTAAGGTTAGATGATTACAACTTTAGGGTTTAGGTCAGCATGACCATTTTATTTCACTTATTCATCCTTAACATGCATTAATTATGAATTATAACCTTACTCATCATATCATTAGGGTTTATTGGTTCATGACATTATTAACATCTTACTTATTGACAATTAGCATAGATATTCATATTATGTGCATTAGATATTTATTAGGGTTCAAGCACATGCATTATTCCTTAGATGATAATGATATGTTCATTACATATTAACAAGCATGTTAGGGTTACGATTATATCTTGTTTGGTCAAAACCAAAGATCCAAGAACACTAACCACCTAAGTATGAGGTTAGGGTTTCTAAATATAGGTTAGATACACTTCAAGACGTTATAGGGTTCCATCCCCCTAAAGAGGATTTCATCCATGAAATATAACCACTCAAACATCATCAACCTAACCATACTCCACCCCTTAAAGGGTTTGACCTACTACACTAGGGTTAAAGGATAAGTCTCACTAAACCATACTCATGATCCATCATGCTTCCACTACGCACTCTGATATCTTCCCAAACACCCAAACTCTAAGATCTAGGTTCTAGGAATAAACTTATCCAAGCATGTGGTCCTAAGGGACATAAGCAAATGATCTTGGTATCCATCCTCAAACAAATCATCATACACATGAAACTTAGGGTTCACAAAGATATACAACATAGAAGTCTAAGGTCACTATTACCTAAAAGCAAACTATTTTAGGCAATTCGTATTAGCTCAGGCCAGGTCGGTATCATATGGGCACGGGAGTCCTCATAGACCAAGCTAGTGGTGCATAGGAAAATATTGTCAGCCCCCGAAACCCTGATCCTTTCTAGACACCTTTGCTTCAATTTCATGCCCTAATAGCTGCCTAAAGGCAAAACCTAAACAGCATCAAGTTATGCATATTTTTAATTATGAGCATATTAGAGTTTTATTCATCAAGACTCTAGGGTGAAAATATAGGGTTCTAAGTCAACCTTTCAACGTAGATCAAATCTAGGGTAACCATGTCACCTAAAGGAACTATGCAAGTCTAGGGTTCTAATTAGGGAGACAAATTGAAATAGCCAGATTTCTGACTACCATGGGCTCTGATACCATGTTTTAAAGAGTGGGATAAACCACCCTCTACTAAACTATGGTAAACAAAACACATTTTAGATAGCAGCGGAAGATAAATTTTCCTGACTATATTCAATTTCATAAAAGATTGTACAAGATACATCAAAAATCTCCCTTTTAGGATTTACATCATCATACACAACTAGGATCTAGATAGAGGGAAGTCTAGACTACTCCACTTTTTTCTCCAAGAAACATATCCATCATCTAAGTCCAAGCCAAGCTAAGATCTTCAAGTCCTATTCATCCCCTCGCTCCATATCTGGGTGGTTGGGAAGGCACCCAGCAAGAGGGAAAGGAAAGACAAGTATGCGTTACAAAACTATTCTAATGCAACAAGATAAGCAAAGAAAATATAAACATGATAGGATTCATCATATGATGAAGACAATCAAGAGAATGAGGCCATATACAAAAGAATATTTCAATAGATGCTTGCCATAAACAACATATCACAAAAACAATTGCATGTATGATTAATATTGACTATCTTAACTAAGTAGGATTGAGGCACCTACCAGACCTTCAACCAAAGGGTGAGGGGAGAGTAACACATTTCCAGTCACCTACACACATTTTGTGTGGGGGGGGGAGTAACACGTTCCCGAGGGGAGAAATAACACATTCCCCAACTATGGGTGGTTGTACATACAAGTACCACTACACTAGTTATTTAGTCTAATAAAATCAACATGCTAGAAATAATGGCAAGTAATAGCATCATCCAAATAGAACATGGAAAAGGGTTACCAAGACCCAAGAACAATATTCCAAAATGATTATGAGGCAAGTATAGCAATAGATTCAAAAGAAAAGAATATAAGGTGAAAATAAGCTTCATTATGGAAAGCATAGGTTAAGGAACAAAGAATTCCCAACTGAAGTGTATTAAGCACATACCTTTAATCTTTAGAATCCTAGAACCACTTTTCATAACTTTTACATGAGATCAGATCCACTTTCCCTAATATGATCATCATATTTATGTATTAGATATATATATATTCATTAAAGGCTTAAAACCTAAAAACCATCAACGTTTTCTACAAACAATCGAATTAGACTCTAAAAACCTCACTACTGTCTTATTTACGTTCTTCTAATCAAAATAACATATATATTTGTATATTTTCGAGTTACTGACTTTTTAGAGTATTTTCCATATTTATTAGTTAATTAAATCAGCTCGAAAAATACATATTCGAAAAACTCAAAATCAGACCACAAAAGTATTTTTGTTAGATAGATCTCATTCTCTTGATTCCAAAACATATTTTGGTTTTACATTTGGATAATCGAGTAAAAAGATATGATTTTTCAAAAATAGACCAATCGAAAACTGCCACGTAGGCATAACACCCCACTTAGAGAGTGAGAGGGCGAGAGAGGGGAGTGGGGCCCGCTTGCTGCTGGCCCAGCCCAATGGGATGCCGACCCCACGCTCGCATGGTGCCCAGCTAGCCTTGTCAACTCCCGGTCAAAGCAAACAAGAGAAAAAGTAAAAGACCGTACTAACCCCCGTGAGAAATAGAGGAAAAAGGAAGAAGGAGTGGAGGGGTAAAGGCGTAAAACCGAAAAAAAAACATTGTTGGTCATCTTCTTCACCCGATGACATGAATAGTGCTACAAGCTGCTGCTTGCTAGATTTTTAGGTAAAAATGCTATACTAAACCAAATACTAAGTTTAGATATGCAAACGAAAGCCAAAGACAATACGAATCTGATGATACCTTGTATTTGAACGGAGGCAAGGAGAGCAGAGCTTGAGGGGCGCCCCAATACTTGAGGCAACAACGGCTAGATGAAGGTCAAGACGTCCACGAAACTCAAAATTGAAAGGACGAATGAGTTGCTAATGTGCCGGAGGACCTAGGGGCACGGTTATATATAGGCAAGGAGGTCTATGCTAGGGTTTAGCTAGGTGGGGGTAGCGAGAGGCGGCACATGAGTTGGGTGTTTCTCGAATCTCCACCAAAACCCAAAAACTTTGGGATAAATCGGTGCGGATTTGTGCAAGGAATTCCTACGATAAAAAATTATTAAATTTCATTGAGTAAAACTCGAGATATATGGATTTAAAAACTTGATAGTCAAGCAACCTGTTGCCAAATCGGGCCAACGAAGAAGACAATCCACGGACCCTCCGATCGAGATCCAACGGTCAATGATCATCATGATATAACAGTTGTATATTTGATTCCTATTAAATTTGACTAAAGCAATTTAATGTTTTTTCTCTCTCCTCATTTGGAGGCCCAAACGTTATCCAAAAATTACCAAATTTTATATTCTGACTGATTTTGACGTGTAGAATCGAAATATAAAATTAGTTTTGCCTTTTGAGAATCTTTATTGTATTAAATAATCCAAAACACATTTTATCTTTCCTCATTTATTTATGACCCTATGATTATACTAAAATTATAAAACTTTACCCGCAAGTCATATTAAGTATAGTGGATACGAATTTGCTATTATTTCCATTTGTTGAAATTGTTTATTATTTTAAATAATGAGTTGAAAGTTTTGCACACTTTCTCTCTCCTTAATTTATCTTCTCATCAAATATTTTTCAAATTGAATCAAAATTCATACAAAGATATATTTGAAAATGTAGAACAAGAATTTGGCATTATTTTATTTTTTGTAGACTTTTATTATTTTATTGAATTCATTTACATTTTACCACTTATTTATCCTTTTAATTTATTAAAGGAACCTAGAAATATTCTAAAAATATAAAACTTGGCCTATAAGCAACACTAAACGTTTGAAACACGATTTTTCCATTAATTAATTTTTTTAACATATATTTAATACTTTTGGTCTTTAAGTTATTTTCTCTCTCCTGAATAAAATAAAATATTAAACATTGACCAAATTAAATATAAATTTTCCTAAAGGCTTATTTTTATGTTTATATTACGAATTTGGAGTTATTTTTCCAATTTGAGTACATTAGATATTTTATTTCACCTTATTGGCTTATTTCCCATTATCTTATAATAAAGGCTTTTATATATTTATTTATTATCCAAATTAGATGATACTTGGCCATTAAGTTTTATTTTAAGTCAATAAAACGAAATTGACATCCAAATTATCTTCATGTGTTTTCACTTATGATTTTTGAGACAATATATTCCTCATTATCGCCTTTTAACCATTATATCCCATATTATCTCCAAATATTACATTTATCATCTCCTTTGCATATATTTTGGGATTTTATTTCTTTTTCATATTCTAAAAAGCACTAGAAAGTTCTAGGATGAAATATTTTATTATATTTATTATTTAAGTAGACATTTTACATATTAAACCCATTATTAAACTTTCACTAAGGTATTTGTACGTAAAACCCAAATATTGGAATAAAAGGTGAACAAATGTTCATTAAACCATCATATTCTCCACAAATTAAATAGAAAGGTCAAAGAGGATATAAAAAAAAAGATGGAAAAGAGGGCCAAAAAGGTGAAATGCCCATAATTCAGTATGTTACAACACTCCACCCCTTAAAGAGGATTTCGTCCCCGAAATCACTAGCAATTAGGGAAGGGTGAGTGTGCAACCTCTCATCACAAAACTTCAGGTTGTTCCTCCAACCATAAAACTTCCATGAAAACTTATACTTCAACTACACCTAAGGGTTCAAAACTTCACATACAACTCAGTGTAGGTTGGGTTCTCAAGGATCACCCAGGTCACTATTAAGATATTCTTTTTAGGAAATTTACATTATTTATATTTTTGGATCATTAACATTATAATCTGTATGATATCACATTATCATATTTATATTAATTACATCATTCCATATACACTTTATTTCCAAAAGGGGTTATATTTCATTACCATCCATGAAACATTATATATGTATTTCATTTTTCTTACTATGAATTTTAGCACAATTAGGGGTTACTCAATTATCTCAACATTCATTATTATATTTGATCATTAATAACTTGGATTTACGCTTCATTATCCTCATATTATCACTTTATTAAGTTATAACAAATGATTTCACATGGAATATTCAATTTGTCATTAAGTCTATAATTAATCCAAATTATGTCACATCAATTACATATATTTAAATTGTACATTATCTTATTGCCACATTATCTTTATTGCTCACATTAATGTCATCATTAATCATCTCTCATATTTATTTCTTTATATTATTGATTTTGCACACTTATGTGAATCTAATTACTTCATATTCACATTGAAGTCTTTACATGTATTTTAATGATCAAGGTGAGACATATTATGTGACGTCCCCAGATTTTGGCTTCTCTATACCCTATTGAGAATGTGAGGTCAGAATCTGAAAACATCATCCAATCATATCAGAGAGTGATGCGGAAGTGAAATGCGCATACATGAACATAAAACCATACCATTTCTCAACATTAAACATGTATATTTATACATAATGAATTATTACACAATGATTTACAATTACATTTTGAATGAAGAATCTACAATCTATGAACATGTATGCTAACAGGATCTTAGACAATAGGTACAACCTGTGCAACTTGCTCAGATCCAATTCCTTTATCCCATTCTAGCTCTGAACCTAGAAAATACGAGAAACAAAAACATCAACAAAAGTTGGTACGTGGAATTAAAGAGCTATACTATGTTGGCATATTGAAAATACTAGAAAAAGAAGAAAGAGAGAAAGAAACATTATTTAATGGCAGAAAATTAGGTAAACCCAAGTTATTAATCATATTTCAAGGGACATGTATTACTATGGTGGACTTAGCACAAACATATATTATTGGGCCCTATCCCCGCGTACCTTGTACCATTAGGGAGGTGCTAGTCAACACTAATACTTTCCCTCTCTAATAGGGAGATTAATGAACCATCAATAACTGCATTCCATTTTCTTTCCTTAGTGTTCTAATTGTCCAAGGCGGAAATGACAATACATATAGATGTACTAACAACAAGATATTCAAATACAAGCAAGAAAGTATATATATTTAACATCCAACAAATCTAGTCATATAATTATATCCACGTACCTGAGCTCAGAGGTTCTTATCACATCCATGATCATCTAGATAATCTGGTCAACACCTGATTTAAAGAAATTAATCATCATTAATATATGTACACAATATTCTTAGTAATTTTAGGTCCAAACTAGTGTTTAGGCCAAACCTTGGTTCAAACTAATCTAAACTTGTGTTTGATATTTTTTTACTGACTAGGGTGTCATTTTAGAGGTCTAGTCCAATTTTTGTAATTTTTTAACGACTGGTCCATTTTCTAGAATTAAAATGGGATTGGAAGCATCTAAACAGTCTTTAATAGAAAAAGACCTATTATTTAGATATATTACTCAGATTACAATCTAAATATGGATTTATATCAATATTAGGGTTCTAGGAAAATTTTATGAGAATTAAACTCAACTAGATATTATTTATTTCATTCAATAAACTGTTAAAAGAAGCATTATAAAATAAATTAAATATTACCAACAAATATGTCTTAAAAGTATATTCTAGAGGTTTCATAAGAAAGAGGACATTTTTCTGAGTCTGGGGATATTTTTCGGGTATTTTTAGGGCAAGGGGGATATTTTCTGTGTATTATACAAGATTAATGCATATTCTGAGATTTACAAGGCACTTACCTATGTGGGATTTTTCTGGGCCGTTGATCTTATCTCGGGTATCTCTTAGAACCTCGCCACATTGCCATCATCAAAGTGGGACATGGTTCAGTGGCGTGGTATGGCATGGACCATCTGGTTTAGCTGGCAATAGGCCCGATCAGCCTTATTCCTCAACGCTCTCCTTCACGCCGTCGTGAGAGTCCCCTGCCCGATTCTCAGTCTGCAATGACTTGCTCCAGTTTCTCAACGGCGGGTGACTACCGCCCTAGATGGATGCCTCCAGATCTAATCTTGATGTCGCCAGAACAGAGAAGAAAGGCCCATTGATGGGTCCTCAGGTCATGGCAAGGTCGTGCAGCTGCCCAATCCCCAGGAAGATAATATGTAGGCCTACTACAGAAGTGCCTTTTAGTGTCGGTTGTTTAACCCCCTTTGGCGTCGGTTTCTGAACGACGCCTATGTGGGCGCCGCTAAAAGGTTGGACACTTCAGCGTCGGTTAAAAAACTGACGCCTATGTAACATAAAGGCGTCGGTTTATTATAAAACACCGACGCCAAAAGGGTTCGCGCCACAGAAAACGGCGTCATCTAGGACGCTTTCTGCGTCGGTTATATACTAAAAAACCGACGCCGAAAAGTGTCCTAGATGACTCCCATTTCCTGTAGCGCAAACACTTTTGGCGTCGGTGTTCAACAAAAAACCGACGCTGTAAGTCTGTGCTGACGGTTATCGGTAAATAACCGACGCCTATATATATATATTTTTTTTTATAAATCTGTTTGCAGGCCTGCTGTGGCTGGTCAGCAGGATGAGAACCTGCAGTTCAGTTTTCTGAACTGCAGGTTTACGACATCCATTGATATCAGCCTACAAACAGGCCACAAACCTGCAAAATTAACATAAAAAGATTCACACAAGTAGATACATTCAGACATCAATTCAATTGTCACGTTCACACATATAGAATCATTCAAATACATGTTTTAACATTCAAAAACATTCATTTACAAAGTATCATTCATCATCACTATCAACATCCCAATTATATCTTACAGTTGCCACTGTTTGTACAACTATTGCCCATTCTTCTCTTACTTCATCTAATGCTTCCCTCGTATATGGAGCATGTACATTTTTTAAGTGTTTGCCTATAGTGTGGTCAGTTTTAAACACCTGCAAAGAGAATGATGTATATAAGTAATAATATAAAAATAAGATTGATATATTTTATAGTAACTAATGAGACTATATATAATACCTCATGTATGGTATCGATGTCTTTCTTCGCCTGTGTATGGTATATAACTCTCCTCCAGTATCTCCCTCACAGACTCCTGTGCGGAGAGGGACATTCCAACTCGAGATATCATCTTCCGTTGCCTCCTCCGCAGCAATATCCTTATCTCTGAACGTTTCTCGTAGGATTCTGAACCCCTCCTTCCCTCTACTACATCGAAGCCATGCCACAGTTGAACCCTTTCACCGAGCCCTACCCGGCCAAACAGACGTCGCCTGAAGTACCACCGTCGTCGTCGTCTCCACCTCCATCGCAACTTGCTGTGCTAGTCCTGGCAGTTTATCACCCCACATGCTTTCCTCACCAGTTCCTGCCGCTAGACGACCACACAATGGAATCCAAGAGGATATGCAGGCGTTCGCCACAGACTATAGGATGAGTATACTCAGCTTATAGTCTTTGGAGAACTCCTGCATATCCTCTTGGATCCATTGTGTGGTCGTCTAGCGGCAGGAACTGGGGAGGAAGGCATGTGGGGTGATAAACTGCCAGGACTAGCACAACAAGTTGCGATGGAGGTGGAGACGACGACGACAGTGGTGCTTCAGGCGACGCCTACTTGGCCGGGTAGGGCTCGGCGAAAGGGTTCAACTGCAGCATGGCTTTGATGCAGTAGAGGGAAGGAAGGGGTTCAGAATCCTACGAGAAACGTTTAGAGATGAGGATATTACTGCGGAGGAGGAGGAAACGATAGACGATATCTTGAGTTGGAATGTCCCTCTCCGCACATCAAGTTGCTCCAGTGCTTCAGTGGGTACATGTGCATCATCAACCTAAAATTTGACAAAAATAAACACACTAAATTAGCATTTGTATTAAAAAAGCAAACATTACTCTAAACGTTTGTATTTTACCATTTTTGCAGCCGCCTCCGCGCATCTGAAAATGTCATTAAAAAGGCAAACATTTAGCATTTGTATTAACTAGAAAAAGGAAAACATTTAGCATTTGTATAAACTAGAAAAAGGAAAACATTTACCATTTGTATAAACATACATGTCTCTAAAATTGTGATCTTTTATCAATTAACAATCCTTCATTGTGATCTCCGCGCACATATAAGTCATCATTAGCTTCAATATTTTGTGGAGTTGGCAACCCAACTGAGAATGGACTGGAGTCATCATACTTATCATAGTACTCTTCTTCATCTATAGGATCTTCAATGAACTGTCTTTTACCATGAAGAACAACCGACCATTTATCATTTGCAGGATCATCGATATAGAATATTTGTTTTGCCTGTGATGCCAATATGAATGGTTCAGCCTTCTCGCCAATCATTTCAAAGTTCACCAAAGTGAAACCCAATTCATCCACTATAACTCCTTTGGTGTTATCAACCCAATTACATTTAAAGAGCGGAATATTGAAATCTATGTAGTCAAACTCCCAAATGTCTTCAATGACACCGTAATATGACATTTTAGCTTCACGTGGACTCTTATCCTTTGCACTTGCAAAGTACATAGTTGACGCTTGAAGAGTGACCCCACTATTTTGGACGACACTCTTATCATCTTGGCGCTTTGTGTAATATGTGAATCCATTAATGTCAAACCCTTCATAAGACATAACATTCGGTTTTGGTTTAAAGGCGAGACATTTGATAATTTCTGTAATATCATTTGGTGTTTGAGATAGTTGATGTAAGACTTTATCTTCAAACCACTTAGTAAAAGTCTTATTATGCTCTCTAGCAAGCCACATTGAACTTGCTCGAGGATGTTGTCTCTTTATGAAATTGGTATGTTCCTCGATATAAACACTCACTTCGTCCATATTATGTAAAATATACAAGTGAGCTTGTTCCAACTGCTCACGGCTGATTACTTTCACCCGTGATCCCAAAATTCCTTTGCCCTCCTCAATATTCGTGTCATTATCAGGAGTGTCATTACCACTGAGAAAGTCATTGCAGAAATCCATAACCTCTCTCGCCACATAACCTTCAATAATACTCCCTTCAGGACGATAACGGTTTCGAACATCACCTTTAAAAACGCTCATGTATCGTTCAAAGGGATACATCCAATGTAAGAAAACCGGTCCCAAGATTTTCACTTCCCTAGTCAAGTGGACAACAAGATGTACCATGATATCAAAGAACGAAGGAGGGAAATACATCTCAAGCTGACATAGGGTAACAACCACTTCTCTTTGCAAATTATCGAGAGTATCAGGGTCAATAACTTTGCTGCATAGACTGTTGAAAAAGAAACAAAGTCTGGTAATTGCAAACCTTACATGCTTCGGCAATATAGATCGAATTGCCACGGGCAATATTTGTTGCATTAGAGTGTGACAATCATGAGATTTAAGACCTATCAACTTCAGATCTTTCATTGATACCAATCTACGGATGTTGGATGAGTAACCATGTGGCACCTTAACATTTACCAAGCATTCACAAAAAGTTTTCTTCTCCTTTCTAGACAACGTGTAACAAGCGGGAGGTATGTATGTTCTTTTATTACCCATTTCACGTAATTCTGTTAATTCTGACCTTATTCCCATTTCACGTAGGTCTAGTCTGGATTTTATCCCATCTTTAGTCTTACCTGGTATATTTAATAGAGTACCAATGATGCTATCACAGACATTTTTCTCAACGTGCATTACATCGATACAATGCCTGACTGACAAAGAACTCCAATAAGGAAGATCCCAAAATATTGACTTCTTTTTGAATGAAGAATTGTCACTCTGTGTGGCCATACTACATTGTGATTTCTTACCAAATTCATTGACAATGTCTTTTACTCTTTCATAAACAACATCCCCTGGTATAGGTTTAGGTGCACTCCGTTCATCATTCCATCCATTGAATGCTTTGCGCTTCCTACGATACGGATGGAATTTTGAAAGAAACCTTCGATGACCAAGATATACAGTCTTGCCGCCATATTTTAGTCTTATTGAATCAGTGTTTTCTTCACATATAGGACACGCTTTAGCTCCTTTGACACTATATCCAGACAAATTCCCATATGCCGGAAAGTCATTAATAGTGCAAAATAACATAGCATGCAAACGAAATGTCTCTCTTGCAGAAGCATCATAGGTCATCACACCTTCATCCCAAAGTTTCTTTAAGTCATCAATCAAAGGTTCAAGATAAACATCGATATCATTTCCGGGTTGTTTAGGGCCCGATATCAACAATGACAACATAACGTACTTATTTTTCATACACAGCCAGGGAGGAAGATTGTATATAACAAGCATGACTGGCCAAGTGCTATGTTGGCTGCTCAATGTCCCGTACGGATTCATCCCGTTTGTACAAAGCCCAAGTCTTAAATTCCTGACTTCTTCACCAAATTCAGGGAACAATACATCAATCTTCTTCCACTGTGGGGAATCAGACGCATGTCGTAGGATCCCATCATTATTTTTCTTAACATCTGCATGCCACCTCAAATTCTTCGCATCTTTCGGATTTGCAAACAAGCGTTGAAACCGTGATGTTATAGGTAGATACCACAACACCTTGGCAGGAGAACCAGTTTTGGACTCCCCCGAAGTCGTCAATTTATATCGTGACGCACCACATTTTGGACAATCTTTCAAATCTACATAGTCCTTTTGAAATAATACACAATCATTCGGGCATGCGTGTATCTTTTTGGCCTCCATTCCCATTGGGCACAACATTTTCTTTACCTGGTATGTTGAGATTGGCAGCTCGTTTCCTTCAGGAAGAATTTCTTTCAACAAAGTCAACAATTCAGTGAAGCTTTTGTCGCTCCATCTATTGTTAGCTTTCAACTTATACAATCTCAGCACAGCGCTAAGCTTCGTAAACTTAGCACAGCCTGTGTATAACGGTATCTCAGCATCATGCACAATGTTTGTAAAGATAGGAGGTGGATCGGTGTGCTCTACCCTACAACTATCCAGCATCGCATCAACAATGTCTGCTGGAACTGGTTCGTTCACATTTACGTCATCGGAGGCAATTTCTTCTTCCACCCAAGCACTGCTATTGACATCTACTGGATTCGATTTTGAAATCTCTCCATGCGAGTGCCATTCTTTATAGCCTTGTACAATCCCGTTGCACATGACATGACTTTTGATTTCCTCACCAGTGTTGAGTTTCAAGTTGTTACCGCAATGCCTACATGGACAGTAGAACCTATCTGTAGGTTTTTTCCTATGTTCCTCGGCAAATCTAATAAACTGATCAAGACCAGATATAAACTCTGGGGTGCAACGATTACGAATGGACATCCATGATCTATCCATTCTATGATCAGAGAAAGCAAGTATATATTAGGAAAGCAAGTATATATTAGGAAACAAGTATATAAGCAAGTATGTCGTATTACAGTTCATCATTAAGAAAGATATAAGCAAGTATGTCGTATTAAAATAGACTAAACAATAAAAGAATTTTTTTTTGAGGCAAGACAATATGAGAAAATAGTAGTGTAATCATGTAAATGGGAACATTCATGGGAACACACACTTCAGTTATAAGCATTCATGTAGCAACTTACAGTTCCATTCATGGGAACACACACTTTAGTTATAACAATAACTAAACAAAGGGGTTGGTGTACCCCTAAACATGCGCATAATTAAAAAAACTATTACTACAGACAAGTCTAGATAGATAGACAACTAAATACTACACCAACATGGTCCCGCATGCATCAGTAACTTCTTTTTGATGATGAAGCTGTGTCACGAAGCTCCTCACTATATTTAGACGAATCTGAACTGATAGGGGCCTCAGATTCAGATTTGTCTTAGCTGATATGCGACGCCGTGCGCTCATACCGCAGAAGATGATCGGGGGTCTCGCAGTTGTTGTTGGTTATCCAAACTTTGATGGAATTATCGCCAACTGGACGGAGAAAAAGCCTATTCCAACAGACCACATGCAGCTCTCCAATCCAATCACGCCAACCGGATTTTGATACAAGATTTCCCGCCAAATCATACTCAACCTCGATTACATGTGAATAATTTCCAAAAGTTAGGGTCACTTTACCAGGCATGTAGTGTCTTCCTTTTAGAAAACGCCAATGTTTGGGTATGACCAATTGGTTTAAGGAACGATCATCTAGGATGATGTCCAATTGTTCTTCAATAGGGAACGTTAACATTGACATAGAGGCCCAATTCATAGTCATTGTTATGGGAAGACAGAGACTGCACAATATTAGTATTAACAAAGTGTAAGTACATATAACGATGTTATATATTTTCAGAAAAAGTTGTATAACATCAGTTAACCTTTTAAACAAGTATATATTAGGAAACAAGTATATATTAGTCAATCTTGGACGGGTTTCTAGGCCAACAAACACATTTGATGTCAATCTTATATATAATAAATGTGTACCACCTATCCCATCCTTGAACACCTAATCTCACTTAGGATGTAAGTGTATAATGTGTATTTGGTTTTCAAGAAAATTTCGGCAGCATTTCCCCATTGTTCTCTAAGTACATATGTACTTAGAGAACAAACGGGGAAATGCTGCCGAAATTTTCTCGAAAACCCAATACACATTATACACTTACATCCTAAGTGAGATTAGGTGTTCAAGAACAGTCCCAAACTGGGGACTATCCAAGATTTACTCCTACTGAGTAAATCTTGGACGGGTTTCTAGGCCAACAAATACATGTGTTGTCATTCTTATATAAACCCTATAATTCATGAAATCATTCTAATTCAATTTAATATGTTGGGATCACATAATTATATAATGACATCAGAATATATAGAAGAATCATAATTAACATGATTAACAACATGCTCATCAAACTAGGGTTTTCTTGAATATCATCTAATAAATCAAGAATTTCATAGTTTCAAACATGCAATAATTCACAATGCAATGTTATAAACTATAGGCAACATGGATAGATGAAATAAATAAACATCCAGCATCTATCACTTATTCAATCTTCAAGAAACCTTGACAAACATCCAACATCTATCACTTATATAATTTGCATGTATATACACCCTAAAGTGCCACAAATCATATAATAAAACTATCATGTTATGATATTAGGACCACTTAAAGCAGATTAGGCACATTAAGCAAGTAGAGTAGGGAGCCAATTTCGTGCAAACAGATTAGGCAACAGATTAGGTCAGCACATAAAGAACCAATTTCGCGCCTGGGTAGGTCTGCAGGTACCTGGGCAAGAAGAGTAGGGTGAGGTCGAGCTGGTTGAGTACGTGGGTGGCGGCCGACGAGCTCCAGAACCAGCGGCAGTGACTCCGACGAGCAGGAGCGTCAGCCGCAGCAGGCAGGCAGGCGGCCAGGCGGCGGCAGGCAGGCAGCGGCCAGGCGGAGGAGAAGGAGAAGGGGGTACGGCGGTGCCGGTTCTCAGGTGTGGCAGGCAGGTGGGCACCAGGCGTTGCGGCGGCGCCGGTTGTCAGGCGTGGCGGCGGCGCAGGCGGTTGGAGCAGGGGTGCCAGTTGTCAGGCGTGGCGGCGGCGCAGGGGTGCCAGATAAGAAACGCGTCGGAGAGGGGTGCCGTAGAGGGGACGCCGGAGATGGGGCACCGGAGAGAAGCGCCGGAGAAAAACTAGTACCAGCAGCAGAGAAATCGCCGGAGAAATCGCCGCAATAGGGAAATAGGGTAGCAATGAGGGGAAGAGTCGGGCGATCGAAGGTTATGAAGTTCCCCAATAGCGTCGGTTGTTTACAACAACCGACGCCGAAACATATTTACCGTCGGTCGTTCGCAACATCCGACGTCCATTTGGACGATATTTTCGTGAAAATGTTTGGTGGGAACCACATTCAGCGTCGGTTATTAAAGGACGACCGACGCGGAAAAGGACACTTTTCGCGCAAATTTCCATCGCACATAAGCGTCGGTGTTTTAACTACAGACTCGACGCCGAAAGTGACATTATTTTTTTCGCTCGAAAATTGGATGAAATAATGCGTCGGTTTTGTATAAACAACCGACGCTGTATACAAAGCGGTACCCGTGTTGGCTGGTCTTTGAATATAGACGTCGGTTCTTCTAAATAACCGACGCCTTATATTAAAGGCGTCGGTGTTCCTTAAAAACCGACGCCCAGAAAAGCGACACTGAATGCTATTTCTGTAGTAGTGCGCGATGGTTTAGTTTGGTGGCGGGGAAGTCAGTGCGACGAGGTTTTCGGGAAGCATGATACCTGCTTGTCACCCACTTATGGGTCCTCAAGGCTCGAAGTTTTGAAGAGGACCTCACCTAGGTAGACACAAAGGAAACCCATCGGCTTTGTTGTGAGATGCCAAAAGATCTATTGCCTAACCTTGAAGGAGGGTGATCGAGAAGTAGACGATGCATGAAATCACATATGAATCTCTTTGCTCCATGGTTCATTTTTCTCATTGAATCACGTCGCCTTTGGATCTGTGAGGTCCATAGGAAGCTGGAGTCACTCTTAGCAGGGCAGAACGTACTGAGATCCTCTCCAACATCATCTGGACCTGCAGCAAGGCTGAGGAAGAAGACAACCATTGCTTTGGTGCCTCCATGGTCAGGTTGCAGGACTGTTGGCGGCAGGGATAAAGGAGGAGGAAGAGGAGGTCGAGGGTAATGATCTCCCTCATGTTGCCTTTAGACCAGGGGAGTTGGTTGGATGTTGGAAGCACGGTGGATCCAATAACCTCGCTGACCTCGACGACTTTGGCATGGGATGGGTAGGGATTCATCGGCAAGGGGAAGCACCAAAGGGTGGCGAGGGAAGGCAGAAGATCTTATTTTAATGGATCTTATAGCACACTCCAATTTCCGATTGCTCTCCACTTACTTCAGATACGTGGTACCAGGGACTTGGCCTCAAGGGTACCAGTCTCTCCGTAAGAAACGGAGGTAGGTGACGACTGTTTCGTCTCAAAATCTGGGTGTAACCTATCCCATCCGCTAACATGTGCCCCAAAAACCTTACTAACAGACCAGTTGTTCCTTGCACATCAGATGAAAACCCCAAGAAAATCGTTTATTACTTATAATATATGTAAAAGATATCCCCTATGTATCCAAATTTTCCAAGGATAATAATTCTCACATAGTAAGTCAAGATGGCATGAAATCCTAGCATAACCTTAGAAACACTTAATCTAACTCATGACCACAAGGAATTCCATACACATATATATATATTTCCACCTAAATGAACTACTCGAAGAGGTCACTTTCATGATTACGCAAATCAACCTTAAATGCCCATTGATTTTCAATGAATCAACATAAACCTAATATGAGCGTGATTTTAGGCATCAGTCATTACTCAAACATTAGAATACATACATTTTACCAAGAGATGTCTTACCATATTGTCTCAATTATATCGAGAAATGATATTTATCATAATTGAGCTTTAACTAGGTGCCATATCCTCATTTGTAGCTTTATACACTTATTTTAGGTGAATTTAACCTGTAATTGGATAACTTGTTCCTCAATTTGGGTTTAGTCATCTACACAACATCCATGGTCCTCAATTAATGTATTGGGAAGAAAATTCCTAAAATTTAGGGTCATCACATTCACCCCACCTTATAAGGAATTTTGTCCTCAAAATTCAGCTAATATCATACTCAAGGTGGCATCAAGGAGTTCAACTTCATAGATGTGACCATTTCTTAGGTTCTAAGACCACCATTGTCTGCAAGCACACTATGTTGTCATCTTAGGATATATAAGCATGTAGAGTGTACCCACCCCACCTTATCTAGGTTGAAGCATCACTTTATTTTAAGGAATTGTAGCGTCACTTAGTATCTTAGTCATCATAGGAAATTCTCATATTTTTGAATTTACATCCTCATAACTCCTTAAAAAAAGGGTTTTATTCATATGCATGAAGTTAGGAAGGTGCTACTCTAGCTTCATCTTTCACCTACTAAGTCAGACAAGGTAATGTCGAGATTTCAGGCCATTATTTACTAGAATTATTAGGCTTAACAACATTAGTGTGGTTTATGATCAACATCATACTAGTATTTTAGCATTAGAGGGGATTATTTTCATCCTTGATATTAGATTTTTTTTCTACTTAAAAAGGGATTAAGTAACATGCTTGACCATTAGGGTTTCACCCTATGGTGTGATATTCATACTCAACTTAGAAGAATACATTGAGAAGGATCAAAGTTACGAACTATATTTCCGATCATGTATCCTATGATCCAAAAATATCTTTAAATCAAGTTCATGAGTTCAACTTTTTATGTCTTGCATGTATTATGTGAAGGGAAAAAGAGAATATACTAAGTTTATCCCATGATCTCAGAATCATATCTTGCATGTTTCATATGAAGGGGAAGACAATATTTTAAAGTCAAACTTATCATGATTTCAATCTTGGGTGCTACATGTATGATATAGGGGGGAATATAGAATAGGTCAAGCTTATACGAGTGACTCCTCATATCTAAATCATCTATATAGCTCAAGTGAGGTTTCTATCATCATATATTAAGAAAGAGAAGAAGAAGGGAGAACATGTATTTTGAGTATCTTTTGCACAAAGCATCATACTCTCATAACTAGAGTCCATATATGACCTCACTTGCAACTAATGATGAGATTCACAAAATATGTCACTCTAGCTAGGACCTAACTCAGCCAAAGGATTGACTTTATCATATGGGTCATCTACCCATCCTTTTCTTTTACCCAATTCTCACATATAGATTTGAATCATGCATAAGGACTCAACTCAACACTCAAGAGTAATCTAGTGTAGGACATTTTTTTTAACACATATCTCATATATTGGAGGCTAGGTCCTATGACCTTCTCCCTGTGGGTCTTACTCTCTGTAGATTTCACCACATACCTCATCCTACCACTAGATATCCCCCTTGTATAAGAGTTTGAGGCTCATGCACACTCATCTCTATCTTAACTTAGCTTATCTTAAGTAGGAAAAAGGGAATATACTTTCATCATCACAACTTAGCATAGATCCTCTAAGAGTGGATTCGGCTCATATACAACTCAAATCTTAATAAGGAAACTCATACCATCATGGATTAAAGATAGATAAGATTCTATATTCTTATTTCCTTCATCTTTCTTTTGTCTATCTATGTATCACATAACCTTATGAGGCTCTAGACTTCTAATCTAGGTCTATTCTCTATTCTAGACTGATGTCACTCCCTTTCACTTAGATTGCATGAACACCCACTACTCTCCTGTGTGAGGGACACATTTTATATTTACATATATTTAATAAAATATTATATAGTTTTCCTCTGAGAAAAAAAAGACGTCATAGAAAACTGTCGAGGCTCGAGCCGATTGGAAAACAAAACCAAATCAGCAAAATCGAGTGTCCCACACACAGTAGATAGTCTAGTGTCATGTCACCTAGTGAAATGGTGAGAACAAGGTATAGACTAGTGTAGCTACCCAATACATATGATCTCTATATGGAAAGGGTTTCAGACACTTGTCTAAACCTAGTTCTCGAACATCTAGGTTCTAACCTAGAGGCTAATTCAAACCTAATCCATATAGAACAACTTACCAAGTTTCTAGGATTTAAGTGAAAGGTGAAATTTAGTTTATGTTTCATGGTGAGGAATTTCTAGGTGTAGCTATTGTTCATTCTCTGATACCAACTGTGACGTCTCCGGATTTTGGCTTCTCCATACCCTATTGGGAATGAGAGGTCAGAATCTGAAAACATCATCCAATCATATCAGAGAGTGATGCGGAAGTGAACTGTGCATACATGAACATAAAACCATACCATTTCTCAACATTCAACATGTATATTTATACATAATGAATTATTACACAATGATTTACAATTACATATTGAATGAAGAATCTACAATCTATGAACATGTATGCTAACAAGATCTTAGACAATAGGTACAACCTATGCAACTTGCTCACATCCTATTCCTTTATCCCATTCTAGCTCTGAACCTAGAAAATATGAGAAACAAAAACATCAACAAAAGTTGGTACGTGGAATTAAAGAGCTATACTATGCTGGCATATTGAAAATACTTGAAAAATAAGAAAGAGAGAAAGAAACATTATTTAATGGCAGAAAATCAGGTAAACCCAAGTTATTAATCATATTTCAATGGACATGTATTACTATGGTGGACTTAGCACAAACATATATTATTGGGCCCTATCCCCGCGTACCTTATACCATTAGGGATCTCCCCGCGTACCTTGTACCATTAGGGAGGTGCTAGTCAACATTAATACTTTCCCTCTCTAATAGGGAGATTAATGAACCATCAGTAACTACATTCCACTTTCTTTCCTTAGTGTTCTTATTGTTCAAGGCGGAAATGACAATACATATATATGTACATCCAACAAGATATTCAAAATACAAGCAAGCAAGTACATGTATTTAACATCCAACAAATCTAGTCATATAATTATATCCACGTACCTGAGTTCAGAGGTTCTTATCACATCCATGATCATCTAGATAATCTGGTCAACACCTGATTTAAAGAAATTAATCATCATTAATATATGTACATCATATTCTTAGTAATTTTAGGTCCAAATTAGGGTTTAGGCCAAACCTTGGTTCAAACTGATCTAAACTTGTGTTTGATATTTTTTTAATGACTAGGGTGTCATTTTAGAGGTCTAGTCCAATTTTTGTAATTTTCTAATGACTGGTCCATTTTATAGAATTAAAATGGGATTGGAAGCATCTAAACAGTCTTTAATAAAAAAGACCTATTATTTAGATATATTACTCATATTACAATCTAAATATGGATTTATATCAATATTAGGGTTCTAGGACAATTTTATGAGAATTAAACTCAACTGGATATTATTTATTTCATTCAATAAGCTGATAAAAGAAGCATTATAAACTAAATTAAATATTACCAAAAAATATGTCTTAAAAGTATATTCTAGAGGTTTCATAATAAAGAGGACATTTTTCTGAGTCTGGGGATATTTTTTGAGTATTTTTAGGGAAAGGGGGCTATTTTTTGTGTATTATACAAGATTAATGCATATTCTGAGATTTACAAGGCACTTACCTATGTGGGATTTTTTTGGGCCGTTGATCTTATCTCGGGTATCTCTTAGAACCTCGCCACATTGCCATCATCAAAGTGGGACACGGTTCAGTGGCGTGGTCTGGCATGGTCCATCTGGTTTAGCTGGCAATAGGCCCGATCCGCCTTATTCCCCAACGCTCTCCTTCATGCCGTCGTGAGAGTCCCCTGCCCGATTCTCAGTCTCGGATGACCTGCTCCAGTTTCTCAACGGCGGGTGACTACCGCTCTGGATGGATGCCTCCAGATCCAATCTTGATGTCGCCAAAACAGAGAAGCAAGGCTCACCGATGGGTCCTCAGGTCATGGCAAGGTCGTGCAGCTCCCCAATCCCCAGGAAGATAATCTGTAGGTAGTGGTTTAGTTTGGCGGAGGGGAAGGCAGTGCGACAAGGTTTCCGGGAAGCATGAGACCTGCTTGTCACCCACTTATGGGTCCTCGAGGCTCAAAGTTTTGAAGAGGACCTCACCTAGGTAGACACAAAGCAAACCCATCGGCTTGTATGTGAGATGCCAAAAGATCTGTTGCCTAACCTTGAAGGAGGGTGATCGAGAAGCAGACGATGCAGGAAATCACATATGAATCTCTTTGCTCCAAGGTTCATTTTTCCTATTGAATCACGTCGCCTTTGGATCTGTGAGGTCCATAGGAAGCTGGAGTCACTCTTAGCAGGGCAGAACATACTGAGATCCTCTCCAACTTCATCTGGACCGGCAGTAAGGCTGAGGAAGAAGACAACCATTGCTTTGGTGCCTCCATGGTGAGGTTGCAGCACTGCTGGTGACAGGGATAAAGGAGGAGGAAGAGGAGGTCAAGGGTAATGATCCCCCTCATGTTGCCTTTAGATCATGGGAGTTGGTTGGATGTTGGAAGCACGGTGGATCCAAAGACCTCACTGACCTCGACGACTTTGGCATGGGATGGGTAGGGATTCATCGAACAAGGGGAAGCACCAAAGGGTGGCGAGGGAAGGCAGAAGATCTTATTTTAATGGAGCTTATATCACACTCCAGTTTCCGATTGCTCTCCACTTACTTCAGATACGTGGCACCAGGGACTTGGCCTCAAGGGTACTAGTATCTCCGTAAGAAACAGAGGTAGGTGACGACTGTTTCATCTCAAAATCTGGGTGTAACCTATCCCATCCGCTAACATGTGCCCCAAAAACCTTACTAACAGACCGGTTGTTCCTTGCACATCAGATGAAAACCCCAAGAAAATCGTTTATTGCTTATAATATATGTAAAAGATATCCCCTATGTATCCAAATTTTCCAAGGATAATAATTCTCACATAGTAAGTCAAGATGGCATGAAATCCTAGCATAACCTTAGAAACACTTAATCTAACTCATAACCACAAGGAATTCCATACACACATATATATATATATTTCCACCTAAATGAACTACTCGAAGAGGTTACTTTCATGATTACACAAATCAACCTTAAATGCCCATTGATTTTCAATGAATCAACATAAACCTAATATGAGCGTGATTTCAGGCATCAGTCATTACTCAAACATTAGAATACATACATTTTACCAAGGGATGTCTTACCATATTGTCTCAATTATATTGACAAATGATATTTATCATAATTGAGCTTTAACTAGGTGCCATATCCTCATTTGTAGCTTTATACACTTATTTTAGGTGAATTTAACCTGTAATTGGATAACTTGTTCCTCAATTTGGGTTTAGTCATCTACACAACATCCATGGTCCTCAATTAATGTATTGGGAAGAAAATTCCTAAAATTTAGGGTCATCACATATTACTTATCAACAAATTGATTCACATTAAGTGACTAATCACATGTGTATTAGATAACAGGGTAACTTGCATTTTATATTGATGACTTGATTAATATGTGATTAGATGATTATTTATATATTTATATCATTTAGGTGTATCAAAGTATGCTAACTGATTATGGCACTTAACATCATTAATGTATCATGAAAGGCATCAAGGGTATATATGTTAAGGTTAGATGATTACAACTTTAGGGTTTAGGTCAGCATGACCATTTTATTTCACTTATTCATCCTTAGCATGCATTAATTACGAATTATAACCTTACTCATCATATCATTAGGGTTTATAGGTTCATGACATTATTAACATCTTACTTATTGACAATTAGCATCGATATTCATATTATGTGCATTGGATATTTATTAGGGTTCAAGCAAATGCATTGTTCCTTAGATGATAATTATATGTTCATTACATATTAACAAGCATGTTAGGGTTACGATTATATCTTGTTTGGTCAAAACCAAAGATACAAGCACACTAACCACCTAAGTATGAGGTTAGGGTTTCTAAAGATAGGTTAGATACACTTCAAGACATTATAGGGTTCCATCCCGCTAAAGAGGATTTCGTCCACAAAATCTAACCACTCAAACATCATCAACCTAACCATACTCCACCCTATAAAGGGTTCGACCTACTACACTAGGGTTAAAGGATAAGTCTCACTAAACCATACTCATGATCCATCATGCTTCCACTACGCACTCTGATATCTTCCCAAACACCCAAACTCTAAGATCTAGGTTCTAGGAATAAACTTATCCAAGCATGTGGTCCTAAGGGACATAAGCAAACGATCTTGGTATCCATCCTCAAACAAGTCATCATACACATGAAACTTAGGGTTCACAAAGATATACAACATAGAAGTCTAAGGTCACTATTGCCTAAAAGCAAACTATTTTGGGCAATTCGTATTAGCTCAGGCCATGCTGGTATCATATGGGCACGAGAGTCCTCGTAGACCAAATTAGTGGCACCGAGGAAAATATTGTCGGCCCCCTAAACCCTAATCCTTTCTAGACACCTTTGCTTCAACTTCATGCCCTAATAGCTTCCTAAAGGCAAAACCTAAACAACATCAAGCTATGCATATTTTTAATTATGAGCATATTAGAGTTTTATTCATCAAGACTCTGGGGTGAAACTATAGGGTTCTAAGTCAACCTTTCAACGTAGATCAAATCTAGGGTAACCATGTCACCTAAAGGAACTATGCAAGTCTAGGGTTCTAATTAGGGAAAAAATTGAAATAGCCAGATTTCCGACTACCATGGGCTCTGATACCATGTTGTAAAGAGTGGGATAAACCACCATCTACTAAACTATGGTAAACAAAACACATTTTGGATAATAGTGGAAGATAAATTTTCCTGACTATATTCAATTTCATAAAAGATTGTACAATATACATCAAAAATCTCCTTTTTAGGGTTTACATCATCATACACAACTAGGATCTAGATAGAGGGAAGTCTAGACTACTCCACTTTTGTCTCCAAGCAACATATCCATCAGCTAAGTCCAAGCTGAGCTAAGATCTTCAAGTCCTATTCATCACCTTGCTCCATATCTGTGTGGTTGGGAAGGCACCCAACAAGAGGGAAAGGAAAGACAAGTATGTGTTACAAAACTATTCTAATGCAACAAGATAAGCAAAGAAAATATAAACATGATAGGGTTCATCATATGATGAAGACAATCAAGAGAATGAGGCCATATACAAAAGAACATTTCAATAGATGCTTGCCTTAAACAACATCTGACAAAAAGAATTGCATGTATGATTAATATTGACTATCTTAACTAAGTAGGGTTGAGACACCTACCGGACCTTCAACCAAAGGGTGAGGAGAGAGTAACACATTCCCAGTCACCTACACACATTTTTTGTGGGGGGGAGAGTAACACGTTCCCCAGGGGAAAAATAACACATTCCCCAACTATGGGTGGTTGTACATACAAGTACCACTACACTAGTTAATTAGTCTAATAAAATCAACATGCTAGAAACAATGGAAAGTAATAGCCTCATCCAAATAGAACATGGCAAAGGGGTACCAAGACCCAAGAACAATATTCCAAAAGGATTATGAGGCAAGTATAGCAATAGATTCAAGAGTAAAGAATATAAGGTGCAAATAAGCCTCATTATGGAAAGCATAGGTTAAGGAACAAAGAATTCCCAACTAAAGTGTATTAAGCACATACCTTTAATCTTTAGAGTCCTAGAACCACTTTTCATAACTTTTACACGAGATCATATCCACTTTCCCTAATATCATCATCATATTTATGTATTAGATATATGTATATTCATTAAAGTCTTAAAACCTCAAAACCATCGACTTTTTCCACAAACGATCGAATTAGACTTTGAAAACTTCACTACTGTCTTATTTACATTCTTCTGATCAAAATAACATATATATTTGTATATTTTCGAGTTACTGACTTTTTAGAGTATTTTCCATATTTATTAGTTAATTAAATCAACACTAAAAATATATATTCGAAAAACTCAAAATCAGACCACAAAAGTATTTTTTTAGATAGATCTCATTTTATCGATTCCAAAACATATTTTGGTTTTAAATTTGGATAATCGAGTAAAAAGATACGATTTTTCAAAAATAGACCAATCGAAAAATGCCAAGTAGGCATAACACCCCGCTCAGAGAGTGAGAGGGCGAGAGAGGGGAGTCGGGCCCGCTTGCTGCTGGCCCGACCCAATGGGAAGCCGGTCCCATGCTCACATGGTGCCCAGCTAGCCTGGTCAACTCCCGGTCAAAGCAAACAAGAGAAAAAGTAAAAGACTATAGTAACCCCCGCGAGAAACAGAGGAAAGAGGAAGAAGGAGTGGAGGGGTAAAGGCGTAAAACTGAAAAAAATAAAAAAAACACTGCTGGTCATCTTCTCCACCTGACGACATGAATAGTGCCACAAGCTAGTTGATGCTTGCTAGATTTTTAGGCAAAAACGCTATACTAAACCAAATACTAAGTTTAGATATGCAAACGAAAGCCAAAGACAATACAAATCTGATGATACCTTGTATTTGAACGGAGGTAAGGAGAGCAGAGCTTGAGGGGCGCCGCAAGACCTGAGGCAACGATGGCTAGATGAAGGTCAAGATGTCCACGAAACTCAAAATTGAAAGTACGAATGAGTTGCTAATGTGCCGGAGGACCTAGGGGCATGGTTATATATAGGCAAGGAGGCCTATGGTAGGGTTTAGCTAGGTGGGGGTAGAGAGAGGCGATACATGGGTTGGGTGTTTCTTGAATCTCCGCCAAAACCCAAAAACTTTAGGATAAATCAGTGCAGATTTGTGCACGGAATTCGTACGATAAAAAATTATTAAATTTCATTGAGTAAAACTCGAGATATATGGATTTGAAAACTTGGCAGTCAAGCAACCTGTTGCCAAATCAGGACAACAAAGAAGACAATCCACGGACCCTCCGATCGAGATTCAACGGTCGATGATCATCACGATATAACAGTTGTATATTTGATTCCGATTCAAATTCGACTAAGGTGATTTAATGTTTTTCTCTCTCCTCATTTGGAGGCCCAAACGTTATCCAAAAATTACCAAATTTTAGATTCTGACTGATTTTGATGTGTAAAATCTAAATATGAAATTAGTTTTGCCTTTTGAGAATCTTTAATGTGTTAAATAATTCAAAACACATTTTATCTTTCCTCATTTATTTATGACCCTATGATTATACCAAAATTATAAAACTTGACCCGCAAGCCATATTAAGTTTAGTAGACACGAATTTGCTATTATTTCCATTTGTTGAAATTGTTTATTATTTTAAATAAAGAGTTGAAAGTTTTGTACACTTTCTCTCTCCTTAATTTATCTTCTCATCAAATATTTTCCAAATTGAGTCAAAATTCATACAAAGATATATTGTAACATTTAGAACACGAATTTGGCATTATTTTATTTTTTGAAGACTTTTATTATTTTATTTAATTCATTTACATTTTACCACTTATTTATCCTTTTAATTTATTAGAGGCATCTAGAAACCTTATAAAAATATAAAACTTGTCCTATAAGCAATACTAAACGTTTGGAGCATGATTTTTCCATTAATTATTTTTTTTAAAATATATTTAATATTTTTGGTCTTTAAGTAATTTTCTCCCTCCTGAATAAAATAAATATTAAACATTGACCAAATTAAATACAAATTTTCCCAAAGGCTTATTTTTATGTTTATATTACGAATTTGGAGTTATTTTTCTAATTTTAGTGCATTAGATATTTTATTTCACCTTACCGGCTTTTTTCCCATTATCTTGTAATAAAGGCTTTTATATATTTATTTATTATCCAAATTAGATGATACTTGGCCATTAAGTTTTATTTTAAATCAATAAAATGAAACTGACATCCAAATTATCTTCATGGGTTTCCACTTAGGATTTTTGAGACAATATCTCCTTTTAACCATTATATCCCATATTATCTCCAAATATTACATTTATCATCTCCTTTGCATATATTTCGGGATTTTATTTCTTTTTCATATTCTAAAAAGCACTAGAAAGTTCTAGGATGAATATTTTATTATATTTATTATTTAAGTAGACATTTTACATATTAAACCCATTATTAAGCTTTTACTGAGGTATTTGTGCGTAAAACCCAAATATTGGAATAAAAGGTGAACAAATGCTCATTAAACCATCATATTCTCCACAAATTAAACAGAAAGGTCAAAGATGATATAAATGAAAAGAAAAGATGGAAAAGAGGACCAAAAAGGCAAAATGCCCAAAATTCAGTATGTTATAGTAGCAGTCACTACCATGTTGTTCCTTGAGTTTTGCTTCGATCGAAGGTGGTAGTAGACCTAGTGGTCACTGCCAATCTTTGTTCTTATCACCCTTTGTTGCATGCATGTTTAGAGTGCTAGAATTGTAATGACCCATTTTGAAATTAGTCATCTAATTAAGGTTAACTTGGATTATTGTATGCTTAGCTAAGTTGATCATTGTTTAAAACTTTATTAATGATGGTAGTTAAGTTTTGATGTTTTAAATAAAATGAGAAGGTTTAATTATACTTTGATCCACATAATTAGGGTTAACATTTAGAAACCCTAATCGACCCAAATTAGGGTTTTGATGACATATGAATACATAATTTGATAAGTATATCTCACTAAATTATTTTTAGTATTTTATTGTAACTCTAATTTAATGAAAATTTGGATGTGATTTGTATTTCTTAAATGTGAAAACTATTGAAAAATATCAGAATTTTGGAAGAATGTTCTGACCTATTTTTCGGTCAAGTTTCAAACTCGACCGACCATATTTTCAGATTGATATAGAATTTGTGCAATTGCATTTTATCTTTTTATTTGTATATCCAATTGATCTCAAATTTTAAATGTAGTTGTGAAATTCCATTATAGAAATGATATTAAATTTTCATAATTTTTGGATGATGTTTGATCTCTACAGAGAGGGGTGTCAGTCGAGTTCTGTGAAGGACAAACTCGATCAACCATTCTACAGACTACAATATAGCAGTGTAGTATTTAATTTTTAGTTCTTTATTGGTAAATAAAAATGACCTAAAATTTTTAATTTTTCTTATAAACTCAATTTCAGACATTGGGTTAAAGTTTAATAATTTTTGGATGATTTTTGAGTTCTTAAAAGTGTGGTGTGGGTCGATTTTATAACTCAGCTGACCAACCAGCCTGAGCAAAAGAAAAATATATTGAAGAGCTTGTTTGCAATTGTTCTAAGCACCTCAATTCATCTATATGACTAACCTAACATACAAGGTTGTCTCATAAATCATCATTCCTATCAAAGAAATGAAATTCTTGAGAGAGATGAGAGCTATGGTTTTGAGAAGAGAAAGTGGTGGAGATGTTGACCTAGGGTTTCTCTATCCAAGATATGATGAAATCAAGTTTAGCTTCTTTGCATATCATTTCATTGTGAATCTTCTCTCACATGTCAAGATTTTGTCCCTTTTCTAATTTAATTTAAAATCGCATCAAATCTCTCCCTTTTCTCACTCTTTCTCTTCTAATCCCCATTTCTAGGGTTTCCAATTTGAGAGGAGAAAGAATTGGATTCATTTGCTAGAGTTTGATTGGGTTTCCAAAACTTCATAGGTTAACCTATGTTTTTAAGGTGCTTGGAATCTAACCTATGTTTTTAAGGTGCTTGGAACCTGAGGTGAGCATTTTTCTCCCTCCTAAGCTTTGTATTCATGTTGAAAGCCTAATTCTATCTGGTGAAAACAATTAGAAACCTTGTTTGCATATGTATGTGATTGGATTGGATTTGGGAAAGATATTGAGGGATCCAATTCTACTAAATTTGATTATTTCTCATTGATTGGAACTTGATTAGTTCCTAATATATTGGTTGAGGATCCATGGATAATCTTATGGGTAGATGACTATGCTACTTCATGTGAATTTCGCCTAAAAATCTGCCAAATGGTCGATATGCTTGGAATTGAATTGACATGTATACAATCATATTTGAATTGTACTAGATTGTATTATACAAGTATATTGCTGAATGTTAATGTAATTGAATGACCACATGTCATGATTAGGATTTGTGTTGAGGAAGTGAATCAAATGAGTCAATTAATCAATGTATACTTATGATTGATGAATGAAATGTGTGAACATGGAAACTAGGGTTTCCATGTTTGTGAATAACCCGAATGAACCGTTGAATCATGATTGGATAACTAAATGATATGATTCTTATGATATGTTGAACTAAGGAATGACTTCTTGAAAATCCTAAAAGTTTAGTATTAAGATGATTATGAGTGATAAAGCTAGAGCTTGTATATGATGTTGTAAATGTTATCAAATGCTGAAGTTGAAAGTATTAATACTTCAATTGAATATGATGAGTCTTACTAATATCATCCAAGTCTAATGCATCTATTTTAGTATAATAAAGAATGATCATTATTAATTATGGGAATGACATTAGTATTCAATGACAAGGTACACTTATCTAAATATAAGAGACAATATGAAAAAGATGTACTTAATGGTGATTGCAAGATAAAGATGAAACTAATGAAGATATTAGAAGTATTTTATCTTTTATTTTAATGAAATGTATCTTTACCCAAATTAAATGAAATATAATAAGAACTGGACTTTGTTAAATGGTAAGTAGAAGAGAAGCATTGTATGTGAAGTGAAGCAAGAAATATTGGTCCGAATAATATAATGAACATGGCATGAAAGAAGTTGAAACTATTGAATATACAATGAAGGAAAAAGATGGGAATTAATAGATGATTCTAAGAATGTTACTAATACCATAAAATGATGAGTTTGATGATGCTAGTGAATGGCAATCTCAAATGAGGGATTAAGGGATGCACATAACTGTAGTTGAATTCAACTAAAAGATGAAATTCAAGTATTTGAATTGATTTACAAGAATGTGTTCTTGAATTGTGTCTTGTACTCTGAGTGTGGACTAGTAGTACAAACTTCAAATGATAGCCAATATGTGTTGATTAGTAACCTCATATGAAGAGTGTGAAATAAAAGAAGAAGAAAACTAAGTATGTTATGCATGTATATGCATGGAATTTATTTGCATCTATTGAGATTAGATGGAACAAGCATATGTTGTTTAATAAAGGTTAGAGCATATGTTGGATCTCCTTACAGTGATCGATGAATTATGTGAAGGATTTTCAGAGTGTGGATTGAGACCTTAAAGGTTAGACCACCAAGATTTAGGAGTGAGTCATTTGGAGTGGCTCTAGCCCTAAATCCTTGATGTGAACGTCTATGTCCAGATCGAATAGACTCCAATGAAATGAAATATGTGAAATATGAAATGAAAAATATGTGAAATACTATGATATGTGATATACTATTTTGTTAGTTCCTATCTTGTGTACCTGAGATGAGGACGTGAGCCTTTTTAGGCAACCCTGAGGTGTCCAGGGTTTGTTGTTGATATCTTAGGGTGGCTAGATAAACCTTAAGATAGTGACGGTGAGTCATTGGATAAGTCACCCTGACTGTCTCTCTACAGAACCGTACATGAGATTTGAACCTCATACGACTCCTTGTTCAATTCTTTCGAAGTAATTGGATCCTTTTCCTCATTTGAGAATCTCCTCCCTTCTTCCACAAATGGAAATTCCACGAATCATGTTGGTGGATAAGTCTGATGACTCAGCAACAGTGTGGAATTGACTTTCTCATCCAGTAGATCTGATCTATATTCCGGGGGCAATACATACCAAAATGTTCGAAGAAGGAACGCGAAGGAGAGTAGAGGAATGGGAATGGATCGACCGTATGGGAGAGGAACAACCCACCTGTACGACTCCTCAAGCATGGTGACTTCTACTTGGTGAGGTACATGCCAATTAGTTTCAGGGCAAATGAATAAAAGATGATAAGCCATGTAGAACATTATTTGAATGGTTGTTACATTCCATATACTACTACTTGATGATTTTTTATCTTTGATTATGCTTCTTGTTGAGGAAAGTAATCATGTTGATATGGACATTTTCTATTTCATATCATGATATGTCATGTTGACAAGTTATAAATGATGGTATTCATATCCATTCTGAATATGAGTTGGATTGCTTGCTTTTTGATAGTATTGTTTGGTAGATGTGTATTATGTGTACTTCAGCTTTAGACTACAAGATGTGTTCCTGGTCTGGCTGATGAAGTGTCACAAAGAAAATATTATTGATATGTATTGATTCAAAATGCTTAGAACTTGACTTATTTCTCATGCAGTAGGGTTCTTACTTTGAACTAAGAAGTATCTATTGATTTGTTCATAGACGTGTTCTAAAAAGTTATTTCAAAGTTAAAATTGGTTTAAGTGATTACCATATCTTTTGGATTAGAATACCATTGTAAGCTAGATTTGAATCATGATAGAACTATCTGCTAGACTTTTTGATATATGCATGTTTCTATTAAGTTTATTATAATTAATATGATGTTGATGCATGTACCTAGCTTGAGTGAGAGGCATCCACTCATTGGGGCTCTATATGAGTCTCATGATGTTGTTTCAAATGTTTTTAGGGATAATGCTATCCAGCGGAGAGGTCGTCACAAAGAAGATATAAATAGCATAATCTAGATAGATTAGTATGTCCATGTACTCTCTCTTTCTCGAGATGGGTTGTAGATTACATTTGTTCATCAATGTACATGTATCTGATGTAAACTAAACAACATATCAGAACAAGGTTGATTCTGGTTTTAATGGAGTTGAATAAGATTTGTGATATCTAAATGTGACGTCCTTGATGTGACATTGATTTATAATTTTGTGAAGAAAGGAAAAGGAAAAATTTATCTGTGTTTTTCGTATATTGTTTAATCACCTGTGTCAAGAATTCATTATTTCATTCCATAATTTGGGTTTAGGTTTTGACATTATCTCTAATGGTTGGTATTTATGCTGATCAAAAGAGTGGGTCCTGACAACGTGGTATCAGAGCCTAGGCTATATGAGTCTATAGGGACAATAGGATCTAGGAATAAATGATAATGTGGATGTTGAATATAACCTAAATGATGTGCATACTGACTGAACTCAATATCCAGATACTCTGGTCCAGTATTTTAGAATTGAGCTAAGCTAGTATGGAACTAACGACTGTACTTCTTCTAGATGCCCTGACCAAGTATCAAGATGAACATAGTTTGGTAGTATAATAAGATGCATGATGAAAAAGAGAAGAATGGTGAAAGAGAAAACAATTTTATAAATCAATATGGAACCTATGGCAAGTATGAAATCTCATATAAGAAATATGAAAGCTTAATGGATTATGAAGACAATATCTAATGAGTTTGAATTTGAGTATGGAATATGAAATTATAAAGGAAATTGATAAATGCTGATGATAATATGTGAATGAGTCATAATATTAATCCATGAGATACACAATAATTTTTTTTTAAAAAAAGGATGTGAAAGGTGATGTGAATAAAATCTTGATAAATGATGTATTACTAATATTTTTGATTCAAATGTTTATAATACTCAAGGAGAGATATGATTATGATAAGGGATGAAATATCCATTAAAAGTGTTATATGAAATAAAGATAAAATGAATTATAATTTGATGACCAGAGAGGTGAACTATTAGATGATATGATATTCTTTCATATCTTTTCTTGGATTTTGATATGAAATTCTAAAAGGAGGGGAGAATTTGTAATGACCCATTTTCAAATTAGTCATCTAATTAGGGTTTACTTGGATGATTGTATGCTTAGTTAAGTTGATCATTGTTTAAAGCTTTATTAATGATGGTAGTTAAGTTTTGATGTTTTAAATATAATGAGAAGGTTTAATCATACTTTGATTCACATAATTAGGGTTAACATTTGGAAACTCTAATCGGCCCAAATTAGGGTTTTGATGACATATGAATACATAATTTGATAAGTATAGTGTCTCACTAAATGATTTTTAGTATTTTATGTGTAACATTGATTTAATTCAAATTTGAATATGATTTGGATATTTGAAATGTGAACACTATTGAAAAATATAGGAATTTTTAAAGAATGTTCTGACCTGTTTGTCGGTCGAGTTTCAAACTCGACTGACCATATTTTCAGATTCATATAGTAGTGTGGTAATTGAAATTTATCTTTTTATTGGTATATCCAATTGATCTCAAAGTTTAATTGTAGTTGGGAAACTCCATTTCACAATGTTAAATGTTTATTATTTTTTGATGATGTTTGATCTCTATAGAGGGGGGTGTCAGTCGAGTTCAGTGAAGGAAAAACTCAACCGACCATGCTATAGACTGCAATATAGCATTGTAGTATTTGATTTTTAATTATTTATTGGTAAATACAAATGATCTAATTTTTTTTTCTGTTTCTTATAAACTCGATTTTAGACATTGGGTTAAAGGTTCATAATTTTGGATGATTTTTGAGTTCTAAAAAGTGTGGTGTCGGTTGAGTTTATAACTCAGCCGACCAACCAGCCTAAGCAAAATAAAAATATATTGAAGGGCTTGTTTGCAATTGTTCTAAGTACCTCAATTCATCTATATGACTAACCTAACACACAAGGATGTCTCATAACCCATCATTCCTATCAAAGAAATGAAATTATTGAGAGAGAGGAGAGCTAGAGTTTTGAGAAGAGAAAGTGGTGGAGATGTTGACCTAGGGTTTCTCTATCCAAGATATGATGAAATCAAGTAAGCTTAGCTTCTTTGCATAGAATTTCATGGTGAATCTTATCTCACATGTCAATATTCCATACCTTCTCTGATTTGATTCGAAATCACATCAAATCTCCCCCTTTTCTCAATCTTTCTCTTCTAATCCCCATTTCTAGGGGTTTCGAGTTGAGAGGAGAAATAATTGGATTTATTTGCTAGAGTTTGAATGGGTTTCCAAAACTTCCGAGGTTAACCTATGTTTATTTGCTTGGCACCTGAGGTGAGTGTTTTTCTCCCTCCTAAGATTTCTATTCATGTTGAAAGCCTAATTCTATCTAGCCAAAATAATAAGAAACCTTGTTTGCATATGTATGTGATTGGATTGGATTTGGGAAAGATATTGGGGGATCCAATTCTACTGATTTTGATTATTTATCATTGATTGGAACTTGATTAGTTATTGATATATTGATTGAGGATCCATGGATAATCTTATGGGTAGGTGACTATGCTACTTCATGTGAATTTTGCCTAAAAATCAGCCTAATGGTCGATATGCTTTGAATTGAATTGACATGCATAAAATCATATTTGAATTGTACTAGATTGTATTATAAAAATGTATTGTTGAATGTTAATGGAATTGAATGACCACATACCTGGATTAGAGTTTGTGTTGAGGTAGTGAATCAAATAAGTCAATTAATCAATGTAAATCAAATGAGTCAATTAATCAATGTATACTTATGATTGATGAATGAAATGTGTGAAAATAGAAACTGGGGTTTCCATGTTTGTTAATAACCCTAATGAACCCTTAAATCATGATTGGATTACTCAATGATATGATTCTTATGATATGTTGAACTAAGGAATGACTTCTTGAAAGCCCTAAAAGTTTAGTATGAAGACGATTGTGAGTGATAAAGCTAGAGCTAGTATATGATGTTGTAAATGTGATCAAATGCTGAAGTTGAAAGTAGTAATACTTCAATTGAATATGATGAGTCTTACTAATATCATATAAGTCTAATGCATCTGTTTTAGTATAATAAAGAATGATCATTGTTGATTATGTGAATGACATTAGTAGTCATTGACAAGGTACACTTATCTAAATATAAGAGACCATATGAACAAGATGTACTTAATGGTGATTGTAAGATAAAGATGAAACTAATGATGGTAGTATGATGAAGTATTTTATCTTTTATTTTAATGAAATGTGTCTTTACCCAAATTAAATGAAATATACTAAGAATTAGACTTTGATAAATGTTAAGTAGAAGTGAAGCACTGTATGTGAAGTGAAGCAATAAATATTGGTCCAAATAATATAATGAACATGGAATGAAAGAAGTTGAGACTACTGAATATAAAATGAAGGAAAAAGATGGGAATTAGTAGATGATTCTAAGAATGTTACTAATACCATAAAATGATGAGTTTAACGATGCTAATGAATGACAATATCAAATGAGGGATTAAGGGATGCACATAAATGTAGTTGAACTCAACTAAATAATGAAATTCAAGTATTTGAATTAATGTACAAGAATATGTTCTTGAATTGTGTCTTGTACTCTGAGAATGGACTAATAGTACAAACTTCAAATGATAGTCAACATGTGTTGATTAGTAACCTCATCTGAAGAATGTGAAATAAAACCAGAAGATAACTAAGTCTGTTATGCATGTATATGCATGAAATTTATTTGCATCTATTGAGATTAGATGGAAGAAGCATATGTTGTATGATAAATCTATTCTGAGTGTGATGAATGTTACATGATGTCTATATGCTTTTATTATTGCTAGTTCTAATGCCTCTACTAATATTTGTTAAGAACTGTGATATACAATGAACTAATAAGGAATATGTTGAAATGGAATTTAATATGCACTCCTTACATTTGAGAAACCCTGATAAGAGTAAATGTTGCATATTAAGATTATGTTTAGGGCTGAAAGCCCACTGATGATGATAAACCCCTGATGGGGTAAATGACATACAATAAGATTATGACTCGGGCTGAAGGCCCACTGTTGATGATTGCTATGAGATGATGTAGAAGATAGAAATAATAATATGTGTTGCAATATACAAATTTATTGTACTTATTGCTTTGATCATTGTCCTTATTGATAAACTTAATTTGTTTCATGTTATTTTAGTTACGTGAGAATACACAGACATGATATATGATGTTTTGAATTCTTTTAAGACGAGTAAAAGAGATTAATAATAAGTGAAATGATGGAATATCTAGTTAGGTGCCCTGAACACCGTGAGTTTCCCCCGAGGACTACACTGGAGAAACAAAATAGATCTCCTTGTTGTAATCAATGAATTATGAGAAGGATTTTCAGAGTGTGGATCGAGACCTTAAAGGTTAGACCACTAGGATTTAAGAGTGATTCATCTGGAGTGGTTTTGGCCCTAAATCCTTGATGTGAAAGTCTATGTCCAGATGGAATAGACTCTGATGAAATGAAATATGTGAAATGTGAAATGAAAAATATGTGAAATATTGTGATATGTGATATACTATTTTGTCGGTTCCTATCTCGTGTACCTGAGATGAGGATGTGAGCCTATTTAGGAAACTCTGAGGTGGCCAGGGTCAGTTGTTGATATCTTAGGGTGGTCGGTTAAACCCTAAGATAGTGACGGTGAGTCGTTGACACAAGAATCAGGCATGGCGACTTCTACTTGGTGAGGTACAAGCCAAGTAGTTTTAGGGCAGATGAATAAAAGATGATAAGCTGTGTAGAACATGATTTGAATGGTTGTTACATTCCTTGTACTGCTACTTGATGATTTGTTATCATTGATTATTGACACGTTGGGGCAGTGTGTAAAAACACAAGTGCACGGGTCAAGTAAAGTAGGCCTAATTGAGGCCTGAGTCAAACTCAGGGAGACGTAGTCTCAGTGACTACTACTAGCTACAATGTGATCAGCTAAGCCTATTGAAAAGTTGAATTTGAGTTTGAACAAAATAAAAGAAGATTAAAAGAAAATTAAAAATGGTTGATTTGTAAGAGGTGAATTCCTTAGGGTAACCGATTTCTCCATGGGGTCTCGTCATATCTCATTTCTACCAAATTAATATAAATTCCTACTCCTACCCTAGATAGAAAGCATGTAGTCAGAATTTCCCACTTCCACGGTGCAATTCACTACCTAGATCTAAGCCAATTCCACGTCTGTAGTAATTTGTCTCTTAGTCTAGGTTTATTATCAAAAACTTTGGGTTCTTTCTACTAACTGTACGTTGCCTTTCCCAAGGAACACGTAGGAAAGCATTTGGATTATGGTTTTCTAACCTTTAATTCTCCTTCCAAAGTAATTATTGGTATGTAATCCTACCGATGGTGATCAAGCAACGATAAGTCATTCAATTCCACAATCATATATCCAAGAATAAAGAGAATTTTATACTAATTCATGTAGAAAGTTAATACAACGATTCCCTAAGCTACTCTTGGGTCTTAAGAAAAGAAGGGGTTTAGCCCCACATGGTTTTCAATTGTGAATACATAGAGAGAGAGAGAGAGAATAAAAATGTGAGAAACATGAAGAAAGTTCATGTAACCCCTAGAGAGAAGGTGTCCCAAATGATCCTCCTTGATAAACACACTTTCTGTAGTCTTTCGGCAGCAAAATCAAACGTCGGAGATGCTCAGATCTCCCAGTTGGCATCCTTCAACTCCTTATCTCTTTCTCTCTTCTCTCTAGCCATTGTGTAGTGCAACGTCCTCCCCCTCTTAGGTCTGTCTGTCCTCCTTTTAATCTTAGGTCAACTTACGGTACCACAAAACGTGAACCGTCAGATCGAGATGATCAATTTAGATTGCTAAAATCCGACAGAGTTGGTGGCACCAACCTGGATGTCAGTGGCACCGATGGCATCGGGGTCACGATCTTACTGAGGTAAAGTCATTACCATCGACTTGGAAGTCGGTGGCACCGTGCTGGTGTGCATATTTTCTCTGGCTCGCTGATGCTGTCTCAGTGGCATCGACTGCTTTTGGTCATCTTTAGCTTGGTCCCTGATGTCATCTCAGTGGCACCGACTGTGATAGTCGGTGACACTAACTCCTCAAACACATGGAAACTCCTGAAAATCCATAGAAAGCATGTATAAGACTGAGGAATGTATAAAATAATATAAATATGATGAAATAAGCACAATTTGATGCGAACAGATTATACAAGCCAATATTGATGATTATGCAAATATGAATAACTAATTGACTAACAAATGCATAAAACAAAGATAAAATAGACTTGTAAAAGTGACTCAAAACCCATACATCAAACTCCCCTAAGCTGAAATCTTGCTCGTCCTCAAGCAATAACACCTTTGGATCTGATTGAGATAAGTCAGCTGAAGGACATAAGTACATAAGGTACATCTAAAACGTCCCCACCTTTCGGTCCTCCTTCCGGCCTTTAATGATCACTGAACACTAACTACCATTTAGGTGACCAAAAACCTCTATCAAAGATGTCTACCCCCAATCAATGACACACTATCAGTTAAAGCAGTTAATATGATAGACTCGTTCAGTCCATACTTGATGCATCATGTGATCTCCTATCTACGTTGCTCTTTTCTCTACCTACCATCTACATGGAAGAAGTTCTCCTTATAAAGTACTGAATGAGGAGAAAATCATCTGAGTGACCTACCAATAAGAGCAACGGTAAGTTGAATATAGGTGGCTGTGAAAGAATTATGAGCACATAAAATCATTCATGCAATAAAAAATCATGATGGACCTATGATGATGTGAATTTATAGAATGCTCCTAATACCTAATCATTGGGGTGGAATGATGCATGCACTACCATTTCATCTCAATGTAATATGAAATATCTAAGACTGCACAATGTACTAACTCTTCCTTATGATTAAGTAGAATTATGCCCTTGTTCCCTCATTTTCTAACATTATACTCCAGATATTCTTTTTTTTTCATTTTTTTCTGATCCCCTTCCGACATGATAGGATTGCTTTGGGCTTCCAGTCACACTGCACAATTTTTTTTAAAGAATGGGCATAATCACTACCTTTTTATATTAGATAATAAGCTAGACATGATCTTTGCAAGATGATATGCAATGCATATGCAAATTACATGAATAAGGTGTTATGCAACTACATGACATGCACTTGAATTCTGTTGTACATGTATGCTTTTCATATATTTTTTATGCACACAAAATCAAACAACTATTATGAAATCTACTATGAAATGCAATCAAGAGAAAGAATGATAGCATGTACTCAATCCTCTTATGGTGGGGTGTGAAGCAGAAATATGTGGTGGATGAGATCACACAACTAGGAGATAGAAATTTCATAGAAAATTATATGTCCCTCTCTAATGACCTGTGTACAAGGTAATCAAGGGGTTTCTTTCTTAAATTTTAGTTTAAGGTCACGTTAGTGTTTGATCAGTTTAGGCTCAACAATCCTTGTTAATCACTTGTCATAGACAAGTTAAATGGACATTTATGTTCTAATATCCTGGAGCTAACATACTCAAGCACTTCCTTAGTTATGCGACTCGATTACTGACAAGATAAGCTCACAAAATTTTTAGAAATTACTTTTTTTTATGCACCCAACCCAGAGATTGCTATTCTCAAATGAAACCATGCATTTAATACTCCACATGTTACACTAGATAGATTGCGGATCCTATGTAGCAGAAAAACTAATAAGAAAATGGACTGGATGTACTCAAATAAAAAACACTAAGATAGAAGTTGTTCCAGCACCCCCAAGCTTGAATATGACTATGACGTCATAGTCAAAATTCCAACTTATGGGGTGGAATAGAGATACCCAACTAAAATGGTGGTGGCGGTGACCGAGTGGGGTCCTAGGGAGTAAACATCCCCTGAAAGGTCAGAGCAGAAGAAGGCATGTCCAATGGTGTCAGATAATTGCCAAAATATCCCTGACTCCAGTACTGGTAAAAAAATGGCTGCTGATAGTTCTCCATCCTTTGTAGGATATGATACATGTTCTCTTGTTTGGTCAAGAGAAGACGTTCAGTTTCATAGATTGCCTGCTGGTTTGTGTACAGTCGACCCTGCACATCTTGAATTGCAGCCAAAGATTGAGTTTGCTACTGTTGATGTGTCTATATATCTTGCAGCATAGAGTACATCCCCACCATAGAATAAGCATCCTGTCCTTCTTGAGAGGGTGACGGGGCAAAAGATGTTGAGGCCGCATAATGTTGTGGATGCTTCTGTGGAGCAACTCGATGTGTCATAGGAATGGTGGAATCAACCTCCTCCACGTCATCACTTGACTCCTCTTCTTCAATATCATCTTCTTCATTGTCGTCATCAATGTCCGACCATCTATAATGCTCAACTTGCCTAATGTTGAATATAGGATCAGGGAGTCAACGCTTGTAGGTTCCACTGACCGAACAAATTGCATAGATTATATTATTTTCCATAGAGATAAGGCCTGACTGTTTGAAATGGAGGTGATCTATGCAAAGTCTGGACTACAGAGGCTTTAGAGTAGAAAGATCCACACCCAAGTGAAGAGCAATGGGGGTGATAAGTCCCCCAAAGAGTATAGGTGTGGCCCTCCTGACATTGTGCTTCACCACCATTATATGTTGGAGGAAGAAGGCTCCCCAGTTGATCGACCTTCCCTCCAAAAGTTGATACAGAAAATATAAGTCTAACACATGTACCTTGGCTTGCCCTTGGGTTGACTTTGCAAAAAGCATGTTGGTGAGCATACGATGAAGTACTCGAACAAAGGGATGCTTGAGGTCTACTAATGAATTATGGTGAAAGTTTAGATTATAACCCTCTAACACTGTAACAAGATCCTTCCAAATGGCATCTAAGTCAACGTTCTTGGGTTGACGACAAGGCTCATGTGGCCACCCATAGATGTCATTGAAGGCTTTAAGAGTAAGGGAGAAGTTGGTGTTGTATAGGTGGAAGTCCACCTTTCCTTCTCTCCATTCTCCGCTTGACGGGCATGCTTGGTCAGGGGTGACACATATCTCAAGCGACACCATGAACTCGATCGCAATGTCCTTATATGTTGGCCACCTACAAAAGATGGGATTTGCCGAGCTTCTATGAAATTATTGTCGCTCGAGGATGGTCACCATGTTGTCATTGAAACCCATGTCTTCCAAAAATTGTGGGTCGTCATATCTCATGGGAGTGAACGACCTCTTGGCAAGCTCATCATAAGCCTTCTGCACTTCCGTCGTAGGGTGGCTGAGTCGGGGTTGTGGCATCAGACCACCAGGGATTCCTCCTCTTCTTGCCATGATGATGAAGTGATCGGGGAAGGAGATTGAGAAAAGAAGAGATCGATAAAGCTTCCGCCTGCTCAAAGTAGTCGCTTGTGCTTGAGGGATTAGTGGTTCTTCAAGTTGTGAGAAAAATTGAAACCACTAATTCCCTTTTATAACTTGGTGCCGCCCTGATGCGATCGGGTCGGTGGCACCGACTTTTGGGTGCGGATCTGAACCCTCAGTGCATCAACAGTCGTCGGTGCATCATCTGGACTTGGCAGATTGTTGACGAGTCAGTGGCATCGACTGGATGTCGATGGCACCGACTTTTGGGTGGGATCGGTGCTTCTAATCATCCACATGGGATGCATCTAAGCCATAAACGATGGTGTCCATAGATTGGTGTTTTCTCTAGTCTGTGGCACCGACGATCTTGTCGGTGGTACCGATTCGATCGATCAATTTGTTTTTGGAATACCGACGCATCCACCGAACTTGGAGTACTAGTCGAGTCGGTGCCACTGACTTGGGTGTCAGTGGCACAAACGGCTTATCAGTTAGTTGTGCTCACTTTCCTACACTTTCTTCAGAAGTGTCGGTGGCACCGACATGGGTGTCATTGGCACCAACTTTATGCCAGTCGAGTTGTCCTTCTATCTAACCTGATCTCGGTGCCATCAACTTGAAAGTCAGTGGCACCGACTCTACCACAGCCTGCACACTTAACAAACGAATCAGGGTATCATTTTTACATAAAATTTATGAAAAACTAAGTACTATTAAACCAACAAAATGTTAATAAATGAAATGAAAATCCTAATGGTTGGGTTGCCTCCCAACAAGCACCCTTGTTTAACATCCTAGGCTAGACAAATCCATTTTTGAGATTAACTAGGAGCAATAAGTTTCACCTCATGCTCCTTTCTATTGAAAGATTCCCCAAAGTAATGCTTTAGTCTTTAGCTATTAACCAAGAAGGACCTCTCGCCCTCTTTGATTCTAACAACTCCATGTGGAAGTACTTCTTCTATGAGAAATGGTCCACTCCATCTAGACCTCAACTTCCCAGGGTGCAATTTCATCCTCGAGTTAAAAAGCAATACATTCTCTCCCGGGTAGAAAACTCTCTGTGCAATATGGCGGTCATGTATTTGATTAGTTCTCTCCTTATACAATCTTTAATTCTCATGGGCATTCATCCTAATTTCATCAAGCTCATTCAACTCTAGCACCTTTGTCTTACTTGCTTCATCAAGATCAAAATTGAGCCTTCTCAACACCCAATGGGCCTTATGTCCTAATTCCACAGGAAGATGACACACACGACCATAGACTTACCTAAAGGGTGTAGTTCCTATTGGTGTTTTATAGGCAGTCCTATAGGCCCATAGTGCATCAACCAACAACTCACTCCAATTCCTCCTACTAGACAACACCATCTTCTCAAGTATCTTTTTAATCTCACGATTAGAAATCTCTACTTGTCCTTGAGTTTGTAGGTGATAGGGTGTACCCACACGCTGTGTCACTCCATACTTATTCAACAGTGCCCCAAATTTCCGGTTGGTAAAATGAGTTCCCCCATCACTTATAATCATCCTTGGCACTCCAAATTTGTAGAAAATGTAATCCATAACAAATTTGCATACAACGTTTGCATCATTGGTGTGGGTTGGAAACACTTCCACCCATTTTGACACATAATCTACAGCCAGCAGAATGTAAAGGTTAGAGTTAGAGGACACAAAGGGTCTCATGAAATCAATACCCCATAAATCAAAAACCTCCACTTCTTGAAACACATTCAATGACATCTCCTACCACTTTGATATGTTTCCTGACAGCTGACATGCGTCACACCTACACACAAAAGCATACACATCTTTGAAAAGGGTCGACCAGTATATCCCACTGTCCAACACATTAGCGGCTGTCCTAGAACTGGCATGGTGTCCACTGGTAGGTAGTGTGTGATAATGTTTCAACACACTCTCATACTTGCCCTCAGGTACACATCTTCTCAAAATTCCATCTCTGCATTGTTTCAACAAAATAGGATCATCCCCAAAATAATAGTGCAAAGAATGAAAGAATCTCTTCTTTTCTTGATAACCCCAATCAATAGGCAATTCTTTATAAGCCAAATAATTCACAATGTTAGCAAACTAAGGGTCTTTTTTCTTAAGAATGAATAAAATGAACATTGACAGGATGACTGTTCCATGCCTTGAGTTCATTCGGGATATCAGAGACAAAGGAATTATACATTTAACTATAACATCATTCACGGATTGTAGGATTGAAAGTTGTTCTCCAACTTTCTATTTCACTTGTGAAGTCATAAGTGCTATGGACTTTCATTGCCAATGTGAAATGGGCCTGTAGGGTCACACACATAGGATTTAACCTGGAAGAGGAGTTTATCCACAAATGATGTTTAGATTGATTGCTAAAGGAGTTTAGTAGCTCAATTAAACACTCAATTAATTGATAGATCAAAATCATAGTGTTCAAGGTGTTGGACCAAATGATTAAGAGTATCATATTGATTGGAACTGCAATTGAATGATTTTCACAGTTTGCTGCCAGAACTGATCGGCTCATAGGGATGAACCGATCGGCTTAGGTTGGTGAACCGATCGGCTCAAAGTGGTGAGTCGATCGACTATTGTGTCAATGAAATGATCGGATCAATTGTTGAAACGATCAATTCGTGTGACCAACTAAGATCGTTTGGAAAGTCAGAAGACTCTTTTTGCAAATACATATTTGTTTCACTTGTAAAAATTTGATCTGGACAAGGACTAATATTCGATTAGTTGGAAACGAACATGGAAAGTTAATTCGAGTTGGACTAGGACCATGAATGGATCGGCTCAAGCATGAGTCGATCGGCTTATGGCCCCAAATGATCGGTTCAAGGGGTAAACCGATCGGTTCAACTGCTACCACGTGTCAGATTTGTGGAAATTCCGGACCCTTCTACTCCTGCTTTAATCCCGCATTGCCCGGGGTAGAGAATCCTATCCCATGACCCTCCTATATATAGGGGTACTGGGGGCTTCTCAAATATAACTTAGAACACCAGTTGCTCTGCAAAGTTGTTGTTCTCTCTAGTTGTGGTAACCAGGAGAGCCCGAGTAAGTGCTACCTGATAAGGGAGGCACAACAAGGGAAATACAACTACAGAAAAGTGATTGGTGGTAGGAGAGTGTGTCGGTGACTAGTACGCCGAAAGGAGGGTAAAAATCCTTCTGGTGCCTTGTACGACAAGGCGATCGGAGTTCCAGGTGGTCTATGTGGACTACTACAGAGGTGGGAGATTTCAGCCGCTCGGAGGACAGCTGTCAATCCCGACAGTCTCGGACCTCTCGGTGACTAGGAGCTGCACAGACACTATCCAAGACCGGAGGTGAAGACCGCGCAAGCCGTGAGGTAACGTCACTTAGCAAGCCTCAGGACAAGGTATATCTCTACAAACCATCCTTCCTACTGTATAGACATTGACGCGGTTCCTTTCTTCTGGGTTTGGGGAGAATTTTTTTGTTTGTTTCTGCTGCCTTCTCTTCCTCCCATAAAACCCAATAGTGGTATCAGATCCACGTCAACTGCTCTATACTTTAGGATTATCGATGTGATCGATTTTGGTTTGTCGCCTTTATTTATTACATACGATGTGAATAAAATTGGCTTTATGCATGTCCAATCCTAAATCTACAAATCCCAATATACATATATGATATGTAATATAAATGCACTCGATACGCGTCGCCCCTTAAATGAGTTTTATGGTGGATGTATAGCGTGGTTATGGCCAATAAACCCTATGTATGTGTGCTTGGTTGAATGTGGTTGCTTGCATCTCGGTCTGCGTATTGATTCCCTACCTCCTTTTCTTAATGTAACTCAGGATAACTCAAGATTTCTTTCCTACCTTTTCTCCCCGCCTGAATGTAACTCGGGGTTTTCCCTATTCAAATGTAAATAGGATAGATCTTTTATTTTTCCTGTATGTCGAAGAACGGTGGACAACCTTATGGCGACTGAGATGATCGGTTCAAGGAGTAAATTGATCGGTTGGCATTCTAGATGACCGGTTCGAGGAATAAGACGAACGGGTGGTGACCTGAGGAGATGCACGACGACCAGTGAACCGATCGGTTGGAGGAGCCAATCGATCGGCTGGTGGCACCCAAACGACCGGCCTGATGGCGAGCCGATCAATCATGGAGATGAGTTGATCAAACGCAGAATGGCAAAGCATAGAGTTCATCTTGTACATGTTGCATTTGATGTAGATCTAGATGATCGTGATTCCTCTTGGCTCGAGGAATCACATTAGGATGGCCATAATCATCGCTTTTATCATTTCACATGTTTTCTGTGGGATATAACATGTATAAGATACATACTATGTATTGTGGTGATTGGATATGTATATGTACTTATAAAACCAAATCCCTCATCTAAATATTAAGTCTTAGAAGCCTTCCATTAGTGGCACACATGAAAAACTCGATCGACCAAGTGTAGGTTACGCCAAAGCGTGGTGCGCCATCCATCTTACAGAAGTGTGAAGGGTAGACATGTAGGATCTGCCAAAGCAGGATGCATGTTTACCATGTCGGCTTTTGGGTTAGACTTAACTGGCGATTCTTAGATCGTCTAAGCCCAGAGGTACGAGATGAATGGCAAAGAGTTGCGCATGTCATCTATCTAAGAGTTGCATATGATGAAATTGGCATGATGGCCTACCTAAATAGTCAAGTTGTGGGCGATCAGCCAAAGCTGACTCATGACTTCATAAAATACAGATCTTGATCCACTAGAAAATTGTACGCTACAATCTTCCAAATTGATGGTGAGGGATATCAATTTGAACAAAAATAGTGGGAGCGATAATTAATTAAAGTCCTAATTATATCATTAACTTTTCAAATCAATCAAATAAGTCAAAACTAAATTTTGGACTAAATTGCATATATATTTCCTTTTGTAGTACAAATGGAAACCAATAACAATCATTTTTCATTGTGATCGGTCCTTGAAAAGGACAAGCTGAATGGGACTAACTTCCATGACTGGTTTAGGACATTGAGAATTGTTCTCACTGAAGAGCGAAAGCTCCATGTCCTGGATACTCTAGCTCCAGAGGAACCTGCTCTTACCGCACCAAAGGCAGAAAGGGATGCTTATAAAAAGCATTCTAAAGATGCAATTGATGCAAAGTGCTTGATGTTGTGATCCATGAACCACGAGTTGCAGAGACAACATGAGAACATGGGTGCCATTGAGATGATTCAACATCTCAAGAACATGTATGAAGATCAAGCACGATAAAAGAGATATGATGTCTCCTGGGCACTGTTCAAGTGTGTCATGACAGAAGGAGATCCAGTTGGTCCTCACACGCTCAAAATGATTGGGTATGTAGAGAACCTGACAAGACTGGGATTTCCCCTGAGCCAAGAGTTGTCTACTGACATAATACTGCAATCATTGCCAGAATCCTACAGTCAGTTTGTGATGAACTATAACATGAACAACTTTGATAAGCCATTGACAGAGTTGTTGGGCATGTTGAGGACAGCCGAGGCACAAATGAAGAAGGACAAGCCTAAATATGTGATGATGATCAACAACAAGAAAGACAAATCCATGCGCAAGGGCAAGGGCAAGGCTAAGAAAGGTTCTGATACTAGCCAGCAACCCAAGTTGTCTTCAACTCTCAAAGCTAAGGGAGGCGTGAGCAAGAGAGGCAATTGTCACCATTGTCAAAAGCCAGGACATTGGAAAAAGAATTGTCCTCTCTATCTGGAAGAACTAAAGAAGGAGGTGACAGATGTCTCCACCTGAAGGTGTCATGAAATAAACTTGTAACATTTTTTTTGAGGTATATGATATCAAGATATAAAGTGTAAAGCACCCAATAAAGGGGGCAAGTTTTGCCACCATAGATAGGAGTGCTTTAGTTTATTTTCAGCCTTGAAGGCATGTAATAGAGTTATGAACTGCTATTTCATATTTTCCAATGGATAGAAACACCTTATTTTTGCATATTGTATGACAATAATGGAAATGAATAAAGTTGATGTTTCCTTGTGGCAATGCCTTGTTTATCTTGTGGTACTTGGTATGCATAAGATAAAATGATACCGAAAAGTTACTGATAACTCAAACAACGAATTAGCATTATCATGAGAAATTTATCTCTAGTTTCCATATGATGGATAAATCTAGACTCTTTTGGTTAGATAACTAGTAAGAGACATGAATCTCTTAGCACTACTACAGAAACGGCCTTTGGCGTCGGTCGTTTAACCCCATTTGGCGTCGGTTTCCGACCGACGCCTATGTGGGCGCCGCTAAAGGTTGAACACTTCGGCGTCGGTTTTTTAACCGACGCCTATTTGTCCTATTGGCGTCGGTTGTTTAGTAAATTACCGCCGCCAAAAGTGTTCGCGCCACAGAAAATGGCGTCATCTAGGGCACTTTGTGCGTCGGTTATTTACTACACAACCGACGCCTATATGGAATATAGCGTCAGTGTTTTAGTAGATAACCGACACATTTTCTGTGGCGCGAACACTTTTGGCGTCGGTTATATACTAAACCACTGACGCCTGTACTTCAAGACGACACGGCCGTGCTTCCCTGCATGGCCGTGCTTCCCTGCACGGCCGTGCTTCCCTGCACGGCCGTGCTTCCCTGCACGGCCGTGCTTCCCTGCACGGCTGTGTTAGTACTATAGGCGTCGGTTTTATATGAATAACCGACACCATTTACACCACGGCCGTGCTATCCTGCACGGTTGGGTTGTTTGTACTATTAGGCGGCGGTTTTATCAAATAACGGACGCTGTATGTCTTTACTGACGGTTTTCAATAAATAACCGACGCCATTTACACCACGGCCGTGCTATCCTGCACGGTTGGGTTGTTTGTACTATTAGGCGGCGGTTTTATCAAATAACCGACGCTGTATGTCTTTGCTGACGGTTTTCGATAAATAACCAACGCCTATTTATATTTTTTTTTTCATATCAGTTTGCAGGCCTGCTGTGGCTGGTCAGCAGGATGAGAACCTGCAGTTCAGTTTTCTGAACTGCAGGTTTACGACATCCATTGATATCAGCCTACAAACAGGCTGCAAACCTGCAAAAGTCACAAGCAAAATTCTACACAAGTACATACATTCAGACATCAATTCAATTCTCACATTCACACATATAGAAACATTCAAATACATGTATTAACATTCAGAAATATTCATTTACATAGTATCATTCATTATCGCTATCAACATCCCAATTATATCTTACAGTTGCCACTGCTTGTATGGCTTTTGCCCATTCTTCTCTTACTTCATTTAATGCTTCCATCGTATATGGAGCATGTATATTTTTTAAACGTTTACCTGTAGTGTTGTCAGTTTTAAAAACCTGCAAAGAGAATGATGTATATATATAAGTAATAATATAAAAATAATATAAGATTGATATATTGCATACTAACTAATGAGACTATATATAATACCTCATGTATGGTATCGATGTCCAATGCGGCATATTTGATAATCATCTGCATAAATCGCATCACATAGTATGCGCATGCCCAGCCATTGTCTTGTGTAGCACACTATAAATTGAAACATACAAAATAATACAACTAAGCACAATTCACATCAATAATATATATATTCGAGTCGGGAACTTACTTGTACGTTCTGCCAATTTATTGGCTGGTTCTTTTTCCTTGGGACCGTTCCTCCAGCCTTTTTGAATGCATCTAAACCCCTACATGTTAATATAACACAATAAATTGCATAAGTAAATAGTAATGTAATAAAATATGTTAACGGATATAAAAATGAAATATTTCTCACCAGAATAATGGCATTCTCATTACGTGTCCAATTTTAGTGTTCAATGTACTCCCCGCAGGATCTAGATAATAAACAGTGAATGTCCCGGGGACAATAACTAGTAACTCCCAATGTCGACCGCTAGAAGTAAGAAGTTAACAATTAATAACTCAAAATGCAAAATAAAAATGGAATTTTCTTAAGTCCAAATTATAAATAAAGTAAACTTACTTGACATTGAATGGAGCTATTATTATCGTCTTCTTTTGCTGACCAAAAATTGTAAAAGCATCTATACAGTATTGTTGAACATTATCAGGGTCTTTAGCTACCAAACTAATCAATGATGGAATCAAAAATCCCACATGATCAAATGCAAATTGTTTGCAATGATCTTCGACTAGGTAGCTGCAAAACATATAGGCGTATGCATTAATATATAAGAAACCAGATCACCGGATCTTACACAAGGTATATGGATGTATAAACAAGATCTCACCTTATCCATGTCTCTATCATTGATGTATTCAGCCAATCATACATAAACAACTCAATAATATCTTGTATAAATAAAGAGCTATCGTATGATTGACCTGCATAATCTGCATCTAAAGAAATAATTATAGGGCAATGTACATTATGTGCCCGTAGCCAACATGCCATTCCCCTACAAGCAGGACCTAACGGGTATGTTAGGTCAGTTGGAACCCAATCGGGTAATGCGGGAAGTGGAAGTGGAGGCCTAGGTGCTCCTGGTGTCTTCTTTTTAACCTGTACATATAATTTCATATCAGTTGACATCATATATACACATTAACAGTCTAAATCAATGTAAATTTATCTTACAATTTCAGTCGTGTAGACGACATCTGCTTTGGGCCACAATATCACCCCGCCTTCTGCATCAGCAAGTCTATCAATATCCGGGTGGGGATATGGCAATGTAGCTTCTCTCCAATCAGGTAACACACGTATCGGGCTCACACAAACATAGCCCTGTGGCATTGGAGTCCCGTGAAACATTGCCCCAGGAAGGGACGGGTAAGCCTGTGCCTCTGCAACAACGTAGTCTTGCATTCTTAAGTGGCATGGCTTCAATGCCTACAAATTTACGTAAAGAATATTATACATATATACATATCATCTTGAAAACATAACAACTTTAAAAGACTAACTACAATGTCATAAACAATACTTACAGCAGACGTGCTAGGCGATGGGTCTCCAGGATTACTCGCAGTCTGTGCATCAGGAGAAGAGTGGGTCGCCATAGGCGTATTGGAAGCCTGAGATGCCTGCCACCGCAGAAATTCTTTCTTGACCTTCTCAGCAACTACATCGTTGATCTTCTTAGCAACTAAATCCTCAACTCTCTTATTCCCCTATACATGGATAAAAGAAACATTAGCTTCTTATTAATGAATTTCCTTTTGCAGTAACATTCTAAAAAAAGAATAGGTTACCTCTTCTTGAGAAAGTCCCGCTCTGGGTTTGCGCTGGGATGGCCCAAAGAATGCTTTGATGCCAACACCAGCGCCGGCACATCTAACACGTCCAGGATGCTCTGGGTTACCCAGAGCAATTGTCAATTCATCCCTTGTGCCCTGAGGGATGAACGTGCCTTGTTTCCTCTGCTCGTGCAGCTCCCGCTAATCACCATAAACAGAAATTGGTAAGTTAACACCACAAATAATCAATATTCAAACGATTTCTCTAAGAGTTGTATTTTACCATTTTTGCAGCCCCCTCAGCAGTTACATGCTTCTTTATTTCACCCTTCTTGTTTTGCCTGCCAGCTATCCAGATATCATGGCGAGGCATGGGTGTGGCAGACTCCTGAGTAGGAGCAGACTCCTGAGTAGCCGCAGACTCCGCCTGTAGTCTTTGGTGAACGCTTGCATAGCCTTTTGGACCCATAGTGTGGTCATGCACATTCAGTGCACGCCTTGCTTTTTGTGCGTCACTGAGGGCCTAGTTAGTATGCACATTAATGATTTGGTTAGTAGCACTAAATGCTAATCTTGAATAGGTGAATACAATGTATATTAATTAAATTAGGAGTGACGCCTAATACCTTGAATTCTTCATATTTTCTTGAAGCAACAAAATTGTCCCAATCTTCTTTGTCCAAGAAGTTCCATTGTTCAAGGGCTGACTTCTTCTTCTTATCACCCTCTTTTATGTATTCTCTGTTCAGATTTGTCCTATAATTCCTAAGCATCTTTCCAGCGCGTTGCATCACATTTTTACGATGCAACTTCTCATCCAATGCAAACAGATTCTGTAAAATAGAAATGTTATTAACTAGTATCCAAAATAGAATTGCAAATAATAGAATTTGTAATCTACAAAATAGAATTGCAAATAATAATAACTCACGCATAAATCCTTCCATATCAAGTCTTTTTTCCCTTGAGGAACTTTATGCCAATTGTCATACTTAACACCACAATGGCTCCGAGTGGTACACCCAAGATAGTTCACAAAATTATTGCGGTTCACTCCAATTGGATTTCCTCCATTATCAAACTCCACCACCAATTTAGATCCACTACCACTTAGCGCTAATAACTTCTTCAACAGAGTGATGCCCCTTTTCTTGTTAAGTGTCTGGTGTTGCGCATCAAGTTGCTCCAGTGCTTCAGTGGGTACAGGTGCATCAACCTAAAATTTGACAAAAATAAAACACACTAACTTAGCCCAATATAGAAATATAGGATATATGACATAACTAGAAGATAATGAATTTTATAGAAATACAGGATATGTTTTTAGAACTTACATTAGTATCCTCGCCATGCTCGTCATGGACAACATGCTCATCATGGACTTCATGCTCATCATGGACATCATGCTCATCATGGTCAGCCATCTGAAAATGTCATTAAAAAGGCAAACATTTAGCATTTCTATTAACTAGAAAAAGGCAAACATTTAGCATTTGTATTAACTAGAAAAAGGCAAACATTTAGCATTTGTATTAACTAGAAAAAGGCAAACATTTAGCATTTGTATAAACATACATGTCTCTAAAATTGTGATCTTTTATCAATTAACAATCCTTCATTGTGATCTCCGCGCACATATAAGTCATCATTAGCTTCAATATTTTGTGGAGTTGGCAACCCAACTGAGAATGGACTGGAGTCATCATACTTATCATAGTACTCTTCTTCATCTATAGGATCTTCAATGAACTATCTTTTACCATGAAGAACAACCGACCATTTATCATTTGCAGGATCATCGATATAGAATATTTGTTTCACCTGTGATGCCAATATGAATGGTTCACCCTTCTCGCCAATCTTTTCAAAGTTCACCAAAGTGAAACCCAATTCATCCACTATAACTCCTTTGGTGTTATCAACCCAATTACATTTAAAGAGCGGAATTTTGAAATCTATGTAGTCAAACTCCCAAATGTCCTCAATGACACCGTAATATGACATTTTAGCTTCACGTGGACTCTTATCCTTTGCACTTGCAAAGTACATAGTCGACGCTTGAAGAGTGACCCCACTATTTTGGACGACACTCTTATCATCTTGGCGCTTTGTGTAATATGTGAATCCATTAATGTCAAACCCTTCATAAGACATAACATTCGGTTTTGGTTTAAAGGCGAGGCATTTGATAGTTTCTGTAATATCATTTGGTGTTTGAGATAGTTGATGTAAGACTTTATCTTCAAACCACTTAGTAAAAGTCTTATTATGCTCTCTAGCAAGCCACATTGAACTTGCTCGAGGATGTTGTCTCTTTATGAAATTGGTATGTTCCTCGATATAAACACTCACTTCATCCATATTGTGTAAAATATACAAGTGAGCTTGTTCCAACTGCTCACGGCTGATTACTTTCACCCGTGATCCCAAAATTCCTTTGCCCTCCTCAATATTCTTGTCATTATCAGGAGTGTCATTACCACTGAGAAAGTCATTGCAAAAATCCATAACCTCTCTCGCCACATAACCTTAAATAATACTCCCTTCAGGCCGATAACGGTTTCGAACATCACCTTTAAAAACGCTGATGTATCGTTCAAAGGGATACATCCAATGTAAGAAAACTGGTCCCAACATTTTCACTTCCCTAGTCAAGTGGACAACAAGATGTACCATGATATCAAAGAACGAAGGAGGGAAATACATCTCAAGCTGACATAGGGTAACAACCACTTCTCTTTGCAAATTATCGAGAGTATCAGGGTCAATAACTTTGCTGCATAGACTGTTGAAAAAGAAACAAAGTCTGGTAATTGCAAACCTTACATGCTTCGACAATATAGATCGAATTGCCACAGGCAATATTTGTTGCATTAGAGTGTGACAATCATGAGATTTAAGACCTATCAACTTCAGATCTTTCATTGATACCAATCTACGGATGTTGGATGAGTAACCATGTGGCACCTTAACATTTACCAAGTATTCACAAAAAGTTTTCTTCTCCTTTCTAGACAACGTGTAACAAGCGGGAGGTAAGTATGTTCTTTTATTACCCATTTCACGTAATTCTGTTAATTCTGACCTTATTCCCATTTCACGTAGGTCCAGTCTGGATTTTATCCCATCTTTAGTCTTACCTGGTATATTTAATAGAGTACCAATGATGCTATCACATACATTTTTCTCAACGTGCATTACATCGATACAATGCCTGACTGTCAAAGAACTCCAATAAGGAAGATCCCAAAATATTGACTTCTTCTTGAATGAAGAATTGTCACTCCGTGTGGCCATACTACATTGTGATTTCTTACCAAATTCATTGACAATGTCTTTTACTCTTTCATAAACAACATCCCCTGGTATAGGTTTAGGTGCACTTCGTTCATCATTCCATCCATTGAATGCTTTGCGCTTCCTACGATATGGATGGAATTTTGAAAGAAACCTTCGATGACCAAGATATACAGTCTTGCCGCCATGTTTTAGTCTTATTGAATCAGTGTTTTCTTCACATATAGGACACGCTTTAGCTCCTTTGACACTATATCCAGACAAATTCCCATATGCTGGAAAGTCATTAATAGTGCAAAACAACATAGCGTGCAAACGAAATGTCTCTCTTGCTGAAGCATCATAGGTCATCACACCTTCAGCCCAAAGTTTCTTTAAGTCATCAATCAAAGGTTCAAGATAAACATCGATATCATTTCCGGGTTGTTTAGGACCCGATATCAACAATGACAACATAACGTACTTATTTTTCATACACATCCAGGGAGGAAGATTGTATATAACAAGCATGACTGGCCAAGTGCTATGTTGGCTGCTCAATGTCCCGTACGGATTCATCCCATCTGTACAAAGCCCAAGTCTTAGATTCCTATCTTCTTCACCAAATTTAGGGTACAATAGATCAATCTTCTTCCACTGTGGGGAATCAGACGCATGTCGTAGGATCCCATCATTATTTTTCTTAACATCTGCATGCCACCTCAAATTCTTTACATCTTTCGGATTTGCAAACAAGCGTTGAAACCGTGATATTATAGGTAGATACCACAACACCTTGGCAGGAGAACCAGTTTTGGACTCCCCCGAAGTCGTCAATTTATACCGTGACGCACCACATTTTGGACAATCTTTCAAATCTACATAGTCCTTTTGAAATAATACACAATCATTCGGGCATGCGTGTATCTTCTTGGCCTCCATTCCCATTGGGCACAACATTTTCTTTACCTGGTATGTTGAGATTGGAAGCTCGTTTCCTTCAGGAAGCATTTCTTTCAACAAAGTCAACAATGAAGTGAAGCTTTTGTCGCTCCATCTATTGTTAGCTTTCAACTTATACAATCTCAAGACAGCGCTAAGCTTCGTAAACTTAGCACAACCTGTGTATAACGGTATCTCAGCATCATGCAAAATGTTTGTAAAGATAGGAGGTGGATCGGTGTGCTCTACCCTACAACTATCCAGCATCGCATCAACGATGTCTGCTGGAACTGGTTCGTTCACATTTACGTCATCAGAGGCAATTTCTTCTTCCACCCAAGCACTGCTATCGACATCTACTGGTTTCGATTTTGAAATCTCTCCATGCCAGTGCCATTCTGTATAGCCTTGTACAATCCCGTTGCACATGACATGACTTTTGATTTCCTCACCAGTGTTGACTTTCAAGTTGTTACCGCAATGCCTACATGGACAGTAGAACCTATCTGTAGGTTTTTTCCTATGTTCCTCGGCAAATCTAATAAACTGATCAAGACCAGATATAAACTCTGGGGTGCAACGATTACGAATGGACATCCATGATCTATCCATTCTATGATCAGAGAAAACAAGTATATATTAGGAAACAAGTATATATTAGGAAAAGATTAGGCAACATTTCCCCGCTATTCTCTAAGTACATATATACTTAGAGAAGAAACGGGGAAATGCCAACAAACACATGTGATGTCATTCTTATATATAATAAATGTGTACCACCTATCCCATTCTTGAACACCTAATCTCACTAGTAAGTGTATAATGTGTATTGGGTTTTCAAGAAAATTTCGGCAGCATTTCCCCGCTGTTCTCTAAGTACATATGTACTTAGAGAACAAACGGGGAAATGCTACCAAAATTTTCTCGAAAACTCAATACACATTATACACTTACATCCTAAGTGAGATTAGGTGTTCAAGAACAGTCCCAAACCGGGGACTATCCAAGATTTACTCCTAATGAGTCAATCTTGGACGGGTTTCTAGGCCAACAAACACAATAATAGATATCTACAATGAAGCCGGACTCCATACAAACAGTATATAATTTGGTGATTGTTCATTCTAATTTATACCAATGTACAAGTAATATAAAAAACAATGATTGTTCACATTCTAGGCCAACAAACACATGTGATGTCATTCTTATATATAATAAATGTGTACCACCTATCCCATCCTTGAACACCTAATCTCACTAGTAAGTGTATAATGTGTATTGGGTTTTCAAGAAAATTTCGGCAGCATTTCCCCGCTGTTCTCTAAGTACATATGTACTTAGAGAACAAACGGGGAAATGCTGCCAAAATTTTCTCGAAAACTCAATACACATTATACACTTACATCCTAAGTGAGATTAGGTGTTCAAGAACAGTCCCAAACCGGGGACTATCCAAGATGTACTCCTAATGAGTCAATCTTGGACGGGTTTCTAGGCCAACAAACACTCTAGGATTTAGGGTCATAGGTACCATCATAGAACAAAAGGGGTACACTCTAGGATTTAAGATCACACTACATCATCTATTTTATACAAAATTACATGTATGTGTATATAAAAAATATATTTATAAGGAACTTCTATACATATCTAATCAACACATTAGTAATTAAGTAAGTATTCATCAATACTTACTATTAATCAGTATCTCTAATCATTAAAATCGGCAAGCAGATCAGTTATTGTAAAGATACAATTTACAGCACATCAAAATTTCTAGCACAAATGAGCACATAGTCAGAGATAAAGATGACAAAGTTCTTTTTTTATAATTGTCTAAGAACAGTTATCAATTTGTCTGTGGACTGACTCCAGAAATTATTATCTATAGCAAAGTAAACCTCATCAGTAAGTGACCAGCTCCATGAAGGATCGGAAGCTTACATTGTATAAAATGCTTCACCTCACAAAATAATCCGCGCAGTAAATGAGAAATAGGTAGAGGAAAGGAAAAGACACTGGCGCATACCAGTTCTGTTGGCGCCGATAAGGAGGCAGCGGGAGCCAGGTGGAAGCTGCAGGTTGAACTTGACGGCGTGGCGGCGGCGCAGCGGATGGAGCAGCAGGGCGGGCAACAGGTGGCTGGAGCAGCAGGCCGCGGCGGCGAGCTCCAGGCGTCAGGCAGGAATCGACGGCGAGCTCCAGGCGTCAGGCGTCGTCAGGCAGGTGCAGCAGCAGTGGCGGCGGAGAAGGGGGCACCGGAGTAGCAGTGGCGGCACGACGGTGCTGTCGTGGAGAACAAGGAGCAGAGAAATCGACGGCGACAGCGTGGGAAATCGACGGAGAAGCTGAAAAAAGGGCTCGCAATGAAACAGAAGAAAGGGGAAGAGTCGGGCATCGCGGGTTATAAAGTCCCACATAGCGTCGGTTTTTTACAACAACCGACGCCTAAACATCTTTAGCGTCGGTTGTTTGAAATAATCGACGTCCAAGTGGACGATATTTTCATGAAATTGTTTGGCGGGAACCACCTTCAGCGTCGGTTATCCTTTAATAACCGACGCTGAAGGTGACACTTTTCGCGCAAATTTTTCATCAGACATAGGCGTCGGTTTTGACCTAAATAACCGACGCTGAAAAGGACACTATTTTTTTTGATCAAAAAATGGATTTCGCGGGAGACTTTAAGCGTCGGTTTGTTATACACAACCGACGCTGAAGACAAAGCGGTACCCGTGTCTGGCTGGTCTTCGAATATAGACGTCGGTTTTCGTAAACAACCGACGCCTAACATAGAAGGCGTCGGTTTTCCTTAATAACCGACGCCCAGAAGAGTGTCACTGAATGCTATTTCTGTAGTAGTGTAGGCATGATTAATCAACCTCCACTAGTGGTAGTGGGAGAATGATTATCCTACTAGATATAATAGATGTGATGTATTTACATACCTATTGGACTTAATGCTAGTACTTTAAATGATGTTTAGAGACATACCAATATGAATATCTTGAAGTGTTCAAGAATATCATAGATGAAGTATGAATTTGGTAAAGTGTTAATTCTTGATAAGATCAATGAATGAAATACTTGAACTAAATGTTTGAGATCCTTATGAGTGATTATGATATTGTATCATAGTGAACTCATGATTAAGGCATGGTGATGTCTAAATCAACAAGGAGTCATACTCTAAGGAGTTAGAGGATGATTATCAAATAACAAATTTCTTCTTAAATAAAGAATACCCTACACTAATAAAGGACATTAAGAATCACAAAGGGTTATGATTTCTTATATCCTTGACAGATACACCTTGATTATCTATGTGATGGGTTGGTCATGTGATGAGTCAACTATCTAGATAAATATGAGGAACCAGATTTTGAATTATGGTTTATGACAATTACATCCTAAATGGCTTCCATGTGAACCACAAGGTATGACCTTGATGATAGAACCCATTTGGATGAAATCCATAAGTGCGAATGAGTCTTAAACATTAAGACACATGGATAACATTTTGAGAAGGATGATGCTTGTTGATTGCAACTTAATGACTAAGAAATTTGGCATATGGATACTAAAACTACATTCCTATGAGGAATAAAACAAGGATGTGTACGTGACACAACCTATAAGGTTTATGAATCCATTAATGCAAATGAAGTCTATGAGTTACAATGGACTAATCAATGTGATTGATTGAGTACAAGAAACTCAGAACTGTGATCTTTACTTTGATAATATAGTCAAAGGGTTTGACTGATATGTCAAAGATAAAGAAGGGATCTGTGATTTAGTGGGAGCGTATTTGTATTCCACATATTGATGATGAATGAGATGTTCTAGAATGGAATCCTTTGTGGAAATTATCTTTAAGGAAGATAGAGATGTTTCCTATGTAATAGGAATAGAGATCTATAGAGATAGTTCTCGAAAAACCTCTTGACCTAAAAAGAGAAATCATACATTAGCAATCTATACTGAAGGGTTCAATGTGCACAAATTCAATGGGAGAAAACTTATCCATAGTACATGGAGTTAGTATCCCAAGGCCAAGTATCCAATTCTTATGAAGAATGGAAACACTAAGAATGGATAAGGATCTATCATGTATATAATCATCCCATCATCTTGCATGTATGGACATGGCAAGAACAAAATGCATTTATCATCTTGTATGTAAGACATGACAATACGATATGCTCATCCTAATAACTCGTATGTAGAACATGACGTGTGGATATTCATCTAGTTCCAGTAAGGGTTATTGGAATACCATAGGAACTTGATCAGTACTTGAGAAGTACTAGTTCTATGGAAATAAGGAAGGATTCACTATAAAGATGTGAACTTATGAAAAGGACAGAAAATTAATCGCAAAATATATATGGGATATATAAAAGTGAATGTTTGTTGATAAATGGAAACATTCCAATAAAGGCGTTTAAAAGGAAAGGCTGAGTATCCATGTGTTAGAGAACAACAGTGGATACTATATGGATCTGGAAGTTCATGAGATGAACTTATAGTTATTCTGATCACTGATGACAAATAAGGAGTACTTGGTCATGCAATGTGGCTAAAGGTTAGAAAAGGAATACTAGATCGCATATTACGACAACTCCATCTCATACATATGATGTACAACGAAGAGATGAGAGACATGCAGTTAATACTGACTTTGGCAATGTGTTGCCATAACTCTCTACATAAGCACTAGAGCATAGTAACATGTGGGACATGTTTGAAGATCACTATGAATATGATTCTAGAGTGAGTGGCTCGCAGTGCAAGTGGGAGTCTATTGGTATGTATGCCCTGAGAGCCAATCATGGGATGATTGGTGGGATACATTAAGATGGATTTGATAAACATCAAAGGAAAGCTTCCAATTCTTTCTGGTTCAGTCATATGAGATAATGATAGAACAGATTGAATGTCTAGAAAATGACAGTGCTCAATAACATATGCTTTCAGGTTCAAGACTTGAACGATGAGATCATACAGATGCTAAGAGTTTGTACATTCTTATTATGTCCTTAGTCAGATGTCATTGTGGGAGGTAGATAGACGACAATGACACACAAGACTAGATTGTGGTGTTGGTTGATGACAGAATCTCGTTAGACATGATATGGAGATATCAAACCAAACACATAGGTACTTGTTAGAGAACAAGTGTACCAGACAGACCCACAGTGAGTTTGACACATGCAACCATGACATGGTAGTCACAGTCAGTTCTCACAGTGATGGTGGTGAGTGTGATTCTTTGACCTAAAATCACTACACTCAACACATGTCGTTGGGTACACTTTGACATCATCAAACGCAGTCTTGGAACATGGGTTGTTATAAAGGTGATGATTGGGTGGCTTTGACACATGGGGCTTTTGAGGGGTGAGTGATAGATATGGTATTTTTACCTCCTGAGGGAGTTTGATATCCATGGCCACTTGATGAGTAGGATTGAGATAGGCATGCACATGCTTGTGTGAATCAGTATGTGATATTGACGTCACACATATCTCCTTCAATATACTCTGAGATCAAGAAATCGAATGAACGTTGACAGGATGACTGTTCCATGCCTTGAGTTCATTTGGGATATCAGAGACAAAGGAATTATATTTTCACTGTAACACCATTCACGGATTGTAGGATTGAAAGTTGTTCTCCAACTTTCTATTTCACTTGTGAAGTCATAAGTGTTATGGACTTTCACTACCAACAGGGTCACACACATTGGATTTAACCTAGAAGAGGAGTTTATCCACAAATGATGTTTAGATTGATTATTAAAGGAGTTTAGTAGTTCAATTAAACACTCAATTAATTGATAGATCAAAATCATAGTGTTCAAGGTGTTGGACCAGATGATTAAGAGTATCAGATTGAGTGGAACTACAATTGACTGATTTGCACAGTCTGCTGCCCCAACCGATCAGCTCATAGGGATGAACCGATCAGCTTAGGTTGGTGAACCGATCAGCTCAAAGTGGTGAGTCGATCGGCTCATGTGTCAATGAAACAACCGACTCAATTGTTGAAACAATCGATTCGTGTGACCAACCGAGATCGTTTGGAAAGTCAGAAGACTCTTTTTGCAAATACATATTTGTTTCACTTGTACAAATTTGATTTGGACAAGGACTAATATTCGATTAGTTGGAAATAAACATGGAAAGTCAATTTGAGTTGGACCAGGACCATGAAATGATCAACTCAAGCATGAACCGATCGACTCAGGGCCCCAAACGATCGGTTCAAGGGGTGAACTGATCAGTTCCACTTCCACAACATGTTAGATTTTGTGGAAATTCTGGACCCTTCTACTCCTGCTTTAATCCTGCATTTCCCTGGGTAGAGAACCCTATCCCATGACCCTCCTATATATAGGGGTACTGGGGGTTTCTCAAATATAACTTAGAACACCATTTGCTCTACAAAGTTGTCCTTCTCTCTAGTTGTGGTAACCAAGAGAGACTGAGCAAGTGCAACCTGACAAGGGAGGCACAACAAGGGAAAGACAACTACAAAAAAGCGACTGGTGGCAGGAGAGTGTGTCGGTGACTAGTACGCTGATAGGAGGGTACAACTCCTTATGGTGCCTTGTACGACAAGACAATCAAAGTTCCAGGTGGTTTGTGTGGACTACTACAGAGGCGGGAGATTTCTGCCACTCAGAGGACAACTGTCAATCCTGACAATATCAGTGACCAGGAGCTGCACAGACACCATCCAAGACTGGAGGTGAAGACCGCACAAGTCGTGAGTTAACATATATGAGCAAGCCTCATGATAAGGTATATCTCTACAAACCATCCTTCCTACTGTATATACGTTGACGTGATTCCTTTATTTTGGGTTCGGGGAGAAATTATTTTTGTTTCTATTGCCTTCTCTGCCTCTCATAAAACCCAACACATTCATGCTCTCCTCTACTGTAGGTCGCTACTGCTGATTATTCCTGTGTTGGTTTTGTTGATCGGGGTCCTGTAGGAAGTTGTTTGAATCTTTCCAATAGAACTTTGGATCCTTTCTCCATGCGTAGTCATTGTTCCTATAGCCTTGTTTCCACATGTACTTCACCTGGCCTTCTTCATCTAACAAATTGTTATCTTTCTCAAGGAGCTTCATTTCTATCAAGTCTAACTTCTCATTCAAAGAGGTGATAACTTTAGATTCCCCTATGCTTTTGATTTGCTCTGGATTGTCTCTCTCATTACCCCATGCCTGATTCTTCATCATATTTTTCAAAATGTCTTGACAAGTTGAGGGTGGGTTGTTGAGAAAGAACCCCGAGCCTGCACTATCCAAAGTGGCCCATTCACTTTTGTGGAGTCCAAAGTAGAACATATTTACTTGATTCTCCAAATATATCCCATGGTGCGGGACCTTCCTGAGCATGATCTGAAAGCCCTCCAAAGCTTCAGAATAACATTCAGATGCATGTTGCTTGAAATTGTGTATGTTTCTAATCAGCTCATTGGTCTTTTCTGGAGGAAAGTATCTTTCAAAGAATGATTCTACCATTTGATCCCATGTATCGATCAACTCTTTTGGTAGGTTGTGCAGCCATTCCTTCGCCTTATCTTTCAGTAATGTTGGAAACAGTTTTAGATAAATGGTGGTTTGTCGAAACCTATCCACTTTGACCATATCACTGATCTCCACAAAATTGCTGATATGTGCCACCGAGTCTTCATGCGCATTCCCATAAAATGCTTGAGACTTGATGAGTGCAATCAAACCTAGATCAATCTTATACTAAGCTACATTCACGTTCTTCTTTTTGATTGGCCCTGTCTGTGCAGCTGCAGAAGATGCTTTTATTCTTTCCCAGATGGTCCTCGCTACTCCTGGATTACCATCCCCATTGCTTGTTGCCTAGGTGTAAATGGTATGCCTTCCAGTATAATTGTTTGAACTGGAGCCTCGACATTGACTGGAACAACATATGTAGATTCTCTGTAATCTATGGTCCGTGTTGTCACCATACACTAGTACCTGAAAAATTGAAATCAGTTAGTCTCAGTACTTAATAGAGGAGATTTGTTGAATGTGATATATGCACTAAATGTCCTATGATTAAAATTGTAAAAAAAATAAAAGATGGCCTAGAGTGGCCGGCCGCAACACTCGTAGTGCTGAAACATTGTCGTCTCCCTAAAAACGATGCCAAAAACTTGACATGCTGGGGTCGTACGTAAAAATACAAGTGCACACATCGAGTAAAATAGGCCTAATTGAGTCCCGAGTCAAACTCAGGGAGACATAGTCTCAGTGACTTCTACTAGCTATGGTACGATCAGCTAAGCCGATTGAAAAGTTAAATTTGAGTTTGTACAAAATAAAAGAAGATTAAAATAAAATTAAAAATGGTTGACTTGCAAGAGATGAATTCCTTAGGGTAACCGATTTCACCATGAGGTCTCATCATATCTCATTTCTACCAAATTAATATAAATTCCTACTCCTACCCTAGATAGAAAGCCTGTAGTCATATTTTCCTGCTTCTGCAGTGCAATTCACTACCTAGAACTAAGCTAATTCCACATCTGTAATAATTTGTCTCTTAGTCTAGGTGCATTATTGAAAAATCTAGGTTCTTTCCCCTAATCATATGTTGCTTTTCCCAAGGAACGCATAGGAAAGCATAAGGATTATGGTTTTCTAACCTTTAATTCTCCTTCTGAAGTAATTATCGATTTGTTATCCTACTGATGGTGATCAAGCAATGATAATTCATTCAATTCCATAATCATATATCCAAGAATAAAGAGAAATTTATACTAATTCATGTAGAAAGTTAAAACAATGATTCCCCGGGCTACTCCCGGGTCCTAAGGAAAGAAGGGGTTGAGCCCCGCATGGTTCTCAGTTGCAAATACATAGAGAGAGAAGAAAAATATGGGAAACATGAAGGAAGTACGTGTAAACCCTAGAGAGAAGGTGTCCTAGATGATCCCCCTCGATAAACACACATTCTGTAGTCTTCTGGCAGAAAAATCACACGTTAGAGGTGCTCAGATCTCCCAGTTTTGTCCTTCAGCTCCTTATCACTCTCTCTCTTCTCTTTAGTCGTCGTGCAGTGCAACGTCCTCCCCCTCTTAGGTCTGGCCATCCTCCTTTTAATCTTAGGTTAACTTACGGTACCATATAACATGGACCGTCAGATCGGGACGATCAATTTATATTGATGAAATCCGGTAGATTCAGTGGAATCGAATTGGATGTCGGTGGCACCGACGACATCGGGGTCATGATCTTGCTGAGGTAAAGTCCGTACCATCGACTTGGAAGTCGGTGGCATCGAGATGGTGTGTATATTTTCTCTGCCTCACTGATGTTGTCTCGATGGAATCGACCATGAAGGTCGGCGGCACCGACTGCTTCTAGTCATCTTTGGCTCAGTCCCTGATGTCATCTCAGTGACACCGACCGTGATAGTCGGTGGCACCGACTCCTCAAACACATGGAAACTCCTGAAAATCCATAGAAAGCATGTATAAGAATGAGGAATGTATAAAGTAATATAAATATGATGAAATAAGCACAGTTTGATGCGAATAGATTATACAAGCCAATAATAATGATTTATGCAAATATGATCAACTAATTGAATAACAAATGCATAAAACAAAGATAAAATAGACTTGTAAAAGAGACTCAAAACCTGTACATCAATTATGCTTCTTGTTGAGGAAAGTAATCATGTTCATATGGACATTTTCTATTTCATATCATGATATGTCATGTTGACAAGTTATAAATGATGGTATTTGTATCCATTTTGAATATGAGTTGGATTGCTTGCTATTTGATAATATTGTTTGGTAGATGTGCATTTTGTGTACTTTTGCTTCAGGTCTGCAGGATGTGTTCTAGTCTGGCTAATGGAGTATCACAAAGAAAATGTTATTGTTATGTATTTATTCAAAATGCTTAGAACTTGACTTATTTCTTATGCATTAGGGTTCTTAATTTGAACTAAGAAGTATCTATTGATTTTTTCATAGACATGCTCTAAAATGTTATTTCAAAGTTAAAATTGGTTTAAGTGATTTTCGTATCTATTGGATTAGATTACCATTGTAAGATAGATTTTAATCATGATAGAACTATCTGCTAGACTTTTCAATATTTGCATGTTTCTATTAAGTTTATTATACTTAAACTGATGCTGATGCATGGACCTAGCTTGAGTGGGAGGTATCCACTCACTGGGGCACTATATGAGTCTCATGAGGTTGTTTCAAATGTTTTTAGGTATAATGCTATCCAACAGAGAGGTTGTGACAAAGAAGATATAAATAGCATAATCTAGATAGATTAGTATGTCATTGTACTCTCTCTTTCCTGGGATGGGTTGTAGATTAAGTTTGTTCATCAATGTACATGTATCTAATGTAAACTGAATAACATATTAGAACAAGGTTGATTCTAGTTTTAATGGATTTGAATAAGATTTGTGATATCTAAATGTGATGTCCTTGATGTGACATTAATTTATGATTTTGTGAAGAAAGGAAAAGGAAACATTTATTTGTGTTTTTCATATATTTTTTAATCGCCTGTGTCGAGAATTCATTATTTCATTCCATAATTCGGGTTTAGGTTTTGGTATTATCTCTAATGGTTGGTATTTATGCTGATCAAAAGAGTGGGTCCCAACATGCATGTCCATGGTTTTAAGGGATAAGTGTCCTTAGGTGCTCTAATATCTTGACACCTCATGACCTTTACCTCCCTCCTACCATTGGGTATATAAAACCTCTCTTTCACATGCAAGTATTCCCTTTATCTCTCTTCTTTCTCTCTTCTTCCTTGTGTTTGGCCTTGAGCTTGGTGGAGGAAGAGAAGGTGTTGACCTTGGAGCTTGGTGGATGATCACCTTTGCATTGGTGATCTTAGACTTGATCATCTTCTTTGTGGTGGTTCTTGGTGATCTTCCTTCTTGGTAAGTGGTCTCATGCCCTTGATCTAATTTCTCTTAAAACCCTACTCCTCTCTTTCTTCTTTTCCTGGATATGAGATCATGGATCACCATGGTGGCTATCTTGAGGAACTTCTCTTCATAAGAAGTTGAGACTATAGTTTTCCCATGGTAGTACCTGAGTGAGATGTAGCTTCCCTCTTTCTTCTTTCTTTATGGCCTAGGGTTTACACTCTCTTTTCCTTTGAGTTTCCTTTGACCTTGGTGTGTTCTTCTTCTCATGAGGTGACCTTGTTGGCCGTGGAGTTGATCCTAGTTGGATCTTCCTTCTCTCTCTTCGAGCACATGGCCTTAGAGCTTGATCTTCATCTTGAGGCGAGTTATATAACTCTTCACTCTACTATTTTTGCACCTTATTCTTACTTGCATGCTATTGCTCAATATCTAAAACTTGTTCATAAGTTGATGGATGTTGCTATCTTGTTTTAGGGTTTATGATTTTGAAGTGTTCTTGCACAGATTGCTTTTTTTCCTAACCCTAATTCTTGTACCCAAAATGTTAGTGTTGGTGGATGTTGTTACCTCTTGCATGCATCATGTTTGTTGGTTTTGATACCATGTTTTTGTTTGATTTTACCTGGTGATTGGAAGTTTCCTTGGCTTTGGTTTACATGAGATAGTCACATGGGTACTTGATAATTATGGAGATGGTCATTTTAGGGATTTTGATGTGTATTTCTCATGGAGTTTTCTCCTTGGTGATGCTTGAGTCTCTTGATGTTTCTCTTCTATTTTGATCGACAAGTTTCTTGGAGTTAACCCCTATTTGGGTCATTACATGCTTTATGTTTTGAATGTCAATATGTTGAGTGTTGAATACCTTTGACCAAGGTGATGGTCACTACATATGAGATTTTGTATGGGTCTCTACATATGCTATGTGTGTTGGTCTCTATCCTTGGTTCAGTTGTTTGGTCGCTACATGGTTGAGGTTGCTACACTTTGTACATGGCTGAGGTTGCTACACTTTGTACATGGATTTATGGTTGCTACACTTTATACATGGCTAAGGTCGCTACACTTTGTACATGGATTTATGTTCGCTACACCCTAGTGGTCGCTACACATGGCGTGACTTTAGTGGTCGACACACAACTGTAACCCTAGTGGTCTCGACATGTGTTATGAGGGTTTGTCTCTACACCTTGATTTCCTGTATAGTTGACACTTGATGCTATTTGAAATGATTGGTTGACCATGATGATAATGAATTCTCAACCACAATGTGCTCCAAGAATGTGGGAATGATGTACCATGGAGTACAATGCTATGTTCTATACGAGAAACCCTATTCCTAGTTTGGTGTACAAATGTAATGCTTACCCTACTTGAAATTATTAGCACATGATGGTGTTTTCTCTCTCTTACTTGTGTAACTTTGACCTTGTAGGTGGAATAAATATCATAGCTAGTGGTTTCTATAGTTTATTTGATAGGAGTCAAGGTGATGATTATGAGCCCTTGTAAAGCATGATGATAATGTGATGTTATGCATGAACTATGTCATTGGGTCTTATGATCTGGAAGAGGCTTTATGCCTAGTTGAGGTAATATCCTCTAATAATAAGATGAGGGATGGTTATCCCATGCTGATATGATAATGAGAATGGCCTGGTATAAGGAAGTAAGATAGTATCAATACCACATGGTTGTATGATTAGCTTTATTCACAATATGTTTTATTTCTTTTGATATTGCATCATACTTATATCTTTGTAGAGATTGTTTAGGGTTTGTACATTGTAACTTGATTGATGTTAAAAGACACCTAATTGGCTTAAACAATTAAGTGAAACCCTAATCATGTAGTTGCCCTATGGTGTAGATCCATCTTCAGAGTCAGAATTTGATGGAAGGTGAAATGGGTTTTTGATAACACCCAAATTTACATATTTATGCTAAGCATTTATCTATGGTTTTGTGTCACTATAGCCTTAATATGCCCAAAACATCCCATGTTATTTTCTTTTAGTAATTTATATATTTTCATAGACAAAGTTGCTCAAACTAGCCAATTTTGGGACTTGTAGGCACCGAACCTGAAAATACATTGATTCTCTAAGATTTCTCCCCAACACACAATTTTTGCAGCAACAAGGCTTTCATCTGTCACGAGTGCGACTGAGGTGAGCAAGACCGTGGCTGAGGCATCCACCTCAACCGTGACCCGAATCGACACCGCGATTGTAGGAAGGACTACGACTGAGGTGAGCAAGCCTACAACCACGATCTCCACCTCGACTGCGACCAAGGCATACACCGCGACCGCGGTGTCATCCACAATCACAGAACCAATCTCAATAACAACTATGCCGCAATGCTGGAAAACAGACTGTGACCACCGCTGCGACCACCACCAAGACCATGGCAAGCCTGACCGCGACCACAGATTACCCTCGACTGAGTCATCTACCATGACCATGGATCTACCTCGACCATGGTGCATCCTCAACTGTGGGTCTACCCTCACCTATAAATACCTACCCCTGGAAACCAGAAGAGGGGTTCTACGAAGGAGGGCTCCAAGTTCTGATCTGGGCGAGTCTCCACCTTGTGGTTCTAACCCCGCTTGGTTCCCAGAGCCCCGTGGGAGAATTCGAAGGACCTGGAAAGGCCGGAAAACTTGTCCTACACCCATCTCTTCAGTTAGCATCCATCCATCATCACTTCCACCTCTGTTCACCCATTTCTAGCCATTTCTAGCCATGTGCCACCTCGACATATCCACCGAGCTACTGTTTGGGACAGATCTAGAGAGAAAGGAGGCAAAGGAGTCTAGAAGATAAAGGAGGATGACCAAAAACACGAGATTCAGCCTATACAGAGGCTAGGGAGTGAGAACCACCTCTCCTCCGTGGGCTAAATCTCTTCTTCTTCTTCTTTCTTCTACTATTCTCCTTTTTTTATGTGCGAATGATGTTCTTCCATCTTTGTTCGGTGCCAACTATGATTGTCCATGGCTAGTTGAGCTCTTTCTTGGCTATGTAGCCTATTTTGGGCATATTTATTCACTTTTACCTTAAGAAAGTAGTTTTATTCCCAATCTAGTATGTTCCTTGTTCTATCTTCTCTTTCTGGTTATGATTGTTAGTGTGGTTGATCTCTTTCTTGCTTGAACTTCTATTTTTACCTATATCGATAGATTTGTTTTAGAAATAGATAAGAGAAGATAGTTTAGATTGGAATATGAGAGGATGACGGTTGAAGGTCTTCTATTCCTAACATCCCAGAATATTCTAGATGTGAGAGGGTACTGAGACTATTCTAGGATGTTGGTTTGTCATCCTCGAGAGAGGTTTCATACCAGTGATGGGTTTTAGTCACGCTACACGAGAACGAGTGGGATGACCCCATAGGAACAGATACCATGGTGTGTGCCAGGTTTGGATGTAGATTGTTCGCTGGGGTGATCGAGGGTTTTCTATGCCCAAGAATGGGTACATAGACTGCCCAACTTGTGGTTACATATCCAGGAACTCCTTCTCTCTGATTAGTAGAATCCTATAGACTCTGTTTTCTTTTCTTTTCTTTTCTTTTCTTTGCTTTGTTTTATTTTGTGACAATCTGCTAGACTAGTTCTAGTCCATATCTTTCCTCAACTATCGTCTTGGATTATCTGAATTAAGGGTGAGATCTGAAGCATCCTAAATGTCACCACATCCCTGTGTTCGACCCCATATATCTACTTCAACCCCATAATAAATTTGTGGGGGTCTTTGAAGGTTTTGGGTTATAAATTAAAGTCTGACCCTCCTAAAAGGAGCAATCAACTTTTTGGTCTACGAAGGAGGGATCCAGGTTCCAATCTGGGACGAGTCTCCACCTCATGGTTCCAACCCCTCTTGGTTCCCAGAGCCCCGTGGGAGAGTTCGAAGGACCTGGAAAGGCCGGTGAACTCGTCATATGCCCGTGTCTTCAGTTAGCATCCATCCATCATCACTTCCATCTCTGTTCACCCATTTCCTGCCATTTCCAGCCATCTGCCACCTCCACACATCCACCGAGCTGTTGTTTGGGACGGATCTAGAGAGAAAGGAGGAAAAGGAGTCCATAAGATCAAGGAGGACGACCCAGAAGACGAGATCCAACCTATTAAAAGGCTAGGGAGCAAGCACCACTTCTCCTCCACGGGCTAAATATCTTATTCTTCTGATTTCTTCTACTATTCTACTTTGTTTCTGTGCAAATGATGTTTTTCCATCTTTGTTCGGTGTGAACTATGCTTGTCCATCAATGCTCCAAATTTTGAGATCAGAGCACATTGGGTTACACTACTTTAGAGCAACCCTTTCTATGGTAAGAAAGGAGAAGATAGTCAAGAACATCTTCTAAGGTTTATAGACCGTATACATTTTCAGCCATAGATCTTGCTTTAGCAAGACAAGTTATATTGTCCATATGTCCTCTCAAAATTTTCCACAGTTTCGACTATTGGAAAATAATCGAAAGCCATGCTCTATAGCTAGTTGAGCTGTACTCACCTCCACCGTCGTCATATGTTGAAATTCCAACAAAAGAGATGGGAGATCAACCCTCGACTTGCATGTTAACATGGGATCAAGATTTGATTAGAGCAGTGGAGCTAGCTCGAGAAAGTGTCAATGCACTCGTCTCCTCCTTAGTTCCTCATCTCCAAGAACAAGTCGATCTGTTCCAACAACTACTAAAAAAGCAAGATCATCAGCTCCAAGTAGCCACTAAAATCACAAACCGCAGTAGGAGTATACTTCAAACTATTGAACGTGGATTCGTCTAAGTGCATCAGTCTGAAACAGTGAGTTTCCAACATAAGTGCATGGTAGAATCGACGAATCTTGAAAGCATTGTTTCTCAAGTCCAACAGCTTCATGGAAATGATGTTGAGTAGAGTAGGAGGCTTAGAGACCTCATTGATTTGTTTACCATTCAATCACAAATGCCATCACACAACCATGAAGATCACCATCATCAGGACCACCCCATTAGGACTGAAGAGGAGCATGCTTCACCAACCTATTCAGACCATCAACTGGATTCACCTAGATTTTTCTGTGAAGACCAACCCACCTGGGGAAGCCCTTCGTTCTATCCAGATGGCTCAGCTAATGAACGAATGGAAGATACAAGCCACATGCATGAATGGTTCTATGATGATTATGATCAGGTAGTCAAACAACCTCACAATATGAAGGTCAATTTGAAGACTGAACCAAACATTGATCCAAACCAGAGTGATAACTCTGATATTGAGATTTGTCACTTAGCTTTGAGCAGTCTGCCTTTCATGGCTTGGAACAATTTGTTCGATGAAGGTGATGACGAAAATTCATCCCTTTGGAGAGAGTATGACAATGACAATGAACTGGACCAGCATGAGCATACATTGTCCACAACCTCTTTTTAAGGAAGGGTTGACACCAAGGGTGCAGGATGGACAACCCACTACAATATAGTTGCAGAGCATGAAGACACCCCATACCCCATGGAATGCGATAAGCTTCGGTTGGTTGAGCCACAAATAGATTTACCTGGGGATACTTCTTGTTCAGATGATGATAGGATGACTCAGACTATACATGAAAGATTATCTGAGCATCCAACCTCAAGTTCAAGGGAGGAGAGAGAGGAGAGGACCCTTCTAGAAGACTTCTGACCTCTCTGCTCCATCTCATCCATTAACATATGAGGACCTTCATGTTCATATTTACACATCAACAGGTTCCTTGAGGATGTTCTACTGAAGAATTCATTTTAATGCAGTCCAAGTAAACACCATCACAGAGACGACTTCATTGAGTCAGCAAATTTTATTCTTCTTTTCCAGACTCGGAAGGGGCCACCTCTCTACATATTCTTCTGCTACATGGTGAGCCCGATCTGTGAGACGCAGGTAACTCAGACCCCAAAACTACATATTTGGGATCCAAGTGTAGGAGTTGTAGGGAAGCCACCCCCTGCCACCTACACATTTTCTCTTTAATTTTAAGTTTTAAAATTTTGCACAATAAAATCAATTTGAGTTTTATCTTTCCTCTAATTGTTCAAATTTGGTTTCATTTGCATCATCTAAGTTCCTTTTACTCTTCATTTCATGCATTTCTCCCTTTTCACCCCAACAACTACTTTTGGTCTATCATTTTGTAAGATTTATTTGATATATCTTATTGCTTTTCTGTAGTGTTTGATTCTGTTTCTACCTTCAAAAGCTTTCCATTTTCGTTCTTCTCATGTATCTATGATAGGACCATGACCGCAGTCTGAAGGGCAAGGACTGTGACTGCGGGCAAGCCTGCGTCAGACCTCGACCATGGATACCTAAGGTCTGGGAATGCCTTTGTCGGCATGACTAACCAGTATGTCAGTTTGTCTCCACCTTTTTGACCGACTGTTACACTTTTGACCAAATATTTCTCCTTTTTGTCAGGGTCTTCGACATCTTTTCTGGTTTTTATGCCACCCTACATGACCTCGCACGATCGGGGGCAAGGCCGGGGCTGTGCACCCAACCTATAAATACTACCAGGCTGAGGCATTCTCTCCTCACCTAACACCTGAGTTTCCCCCACCGTCGCATAACTCTCTACCCATTTCCCCTCTTCCTCTTGTTTCCATCATTGGCTAGAAGGGAAGGTGTGGGCACATCAACATCAGCAACAACAACCACAGCTAGACCGCGACCGCAGTCTTAAAGCAGTGGAACAACAACTCCACCAACCACCTACTTCAAGCTACACGAAGTCCAGTGATCCTGGTTGCATTCAAGACACTAGTCGCAATCACTGCGATCGTGGTCACCTAGATCACGGTCTCCTCGATCGCGAGATAAGTAGATATCAAGACCACTTTGGTGGTCACGATTTCGGTTACCAGGTTGCGGTGTCAAGTCTAGCTTCACGGTCGTAGTAGCTACCACAATCGCGGTCTTCACCACGGTCACAGTTCAGACCACGTGCGAGTTTGGAGTGCCTTGGGGCAGCAACACCAACCTTCACCATAGTCAAGCCAACCAGATCTGCATTAGAAGTATCTACTCCATGGACACAATGAAAAATAGTTTTAAGAAGCTCAATAAGACCATGACGCGAAAGAAGGGGGAAGGAATCTCCCTATCACTGTTAGAGCACGGGATCCGATACCCACATTGCGCCACTCGAACCACAAACTTGATATATGAAGATGAGGCTATACTTTCTACTCTAGGGTTTTGATTGCAAGAGACCGATTCAGACTATCACCAAATATCTGACACTCCTATGGATACCTATAGTGGCGAGTCATTGTAGGAAGCCTCCAATGAGAGAACATGGAGGGCACGCCACGATGCTGAGCTCCAGACTTTGATGGGGCATCAAGAGAGCTTGTCAGTGTTGTATAGAGCTTCATCCGTAGGAGACCAGCGTCGACAGTCAGCAGAATAGTTAACGTCTTTAAGGCAATCAACTTTATTGTGTGATTGAATTAAAGGGAGCAGACACCACCTCACTCCTGATGGTGTCAACCAAAGCTCGCTTCGCTCTCCCCTATTCAAAAGTATAAAGCAAAAGTAGAGTTTTGATGCGCTGATTAAAGACAAATGCAAACTAGTGGGCTCGAGATATGGCGATCCTGTAACACTCATTACGCTTGGGATACAAGAATAGGTCGACAAATATTTTGCAGTTGTTGGCATAGACATCCTCGCATATGCATAGTGCAATGCTTATCATAGACTCACTTGTGAGTTTTATGATATGCTAGAGACATCAAAGGACTACCAACACACTTTCATGCATTTTTGCCTCCTGAACTAGCCCCCGAAGTCACTACGAATCACCTCAATAGCTGGTGGTCGCGCTCTATTGAGGACTGTGCTGAGATGTCTAGGGGCCGACTGGAGACATGGGACCACAACTTTAATACTGCTGAAGCATGGAAAATGCTCATGAGGGAAGATAAATATGTTGCTAGAGGTGCCAAAGCTTCACACATCCACAAGTTGACACTTTGTTATCTGCATCGGGTAATTACAAACTGCGTCTTGGGAAAACAAGACAGTCAAGGAGATCTCAGTGCACTAGACCTCTACATCTTGTGTTGTGCAGCAATAGGAAAGAAAGTGAATCTGGGGAACTTCGTCATCTGCCACTTTTACAACTCCTTCAATAAGTAGGTCCAATTCATGTTGATGGCAGGCATTATCACTTTTATAGCACGCCATCTCGGAATTGGAGATGGACAATTGACACTTATGCAAGAAAAATTTGAGTGGTCCAAGTTGGACTTAGATCACTTAATCTGCTCAGGAGTGATCAAACAGTGTAGCACAAGATATCTTTATATCTTCGGCTAATGCAGGCATAGAATACTACAACCAACAAATGCAAAGTTCGCATGTTGAATGACATTCATGGACACCTCCCTATTGGACGCCCAGGGTAACATTCATCATACGGGTGGAGCTATAGGAGCTTCTACTTTAGCACCACCAGTGCCAGAGGCTCAGGAGGATGGAAAATAGATGAGGGAAACCTTCCATGACATACTGTATCAGGGAGGACCCTACGCAGGGATGCCAACTATAGAATACCTACAACCTCCTCAACAGGAACAACACGACCCATACCCCAATTCGGGGAACCTTTACGAATTCATGTCTGATTTCAGGGCTGACACTGGAAGACGATTCAACACATTGGAGTAGGATGAGCAGTACCTCAGAGAGAGGTTCGACATAACCTTCCCTGTACCGCCTCAACCAAATTTTCAGCAGCCATTTCAGCAACCCCCCAGTCTTTCTACCAGTCGGCCCAGGATTTCAGGCAGTCATTTCATTTTCAGTAAGGAATAAATAAGGAGTATGAGAATACATCAAGTGACTTAGACAATCTAGACCAATTTTTAAACAGTGATTACCTATAGTATCTACTTTCCACACCATCTAGAGCTTGAGATTTGCTCGGGGACATGCAAAATTTTTAAGCTTGGGGTGGTTGGTGGTTGGTCAGGGTGTACCGCCCTCTATCTTCCCTTTCCCTTTTATTTCTTTCATAGCATACATGCATTATCTTCTATGTCCCTTGAATTTAGTGTAAACTTTTAAAAACTTTAGCTCTGTAAGGCTTTGTTTCTTAATTTTTAGCTCTGCAACTATGGCCATGGTTCAAATCTAATAGATGAATGCTTGACATTATGCCTAAATGCACTATTTTCATCTCAAATTGCTTGATCTTTTATGGACGTGCTCATTGGCTCTTCCCTTAAGTTTGCTAATAAAACTAAGGTTATGTGCCTTTTTCATAGCTCAAAGCTTTAGTCCCTTGATCTATGTTGTAAATGACAAATCTGATGTATATAACCATTGGAAAGAGCTAAAGCATGATCAAAGACTCCTAGTTGCAGTTTCACAAGCTTGCCTCTATTCTTGGGATCCTTGAATCATAATTACTATCTTTTCACACAGGCGTCAAGCATATAATGATGAGTTTTGAGCTATAGTCAAATTGAAGTGTTTTCCTTGATGGTCTGCGCACCCTCTCACCATAGATTGAGTCAAAAAGATGAAAAGTTAAAATTTTGCAAAATAGGCTTGGCCGCCCACAAAATCCCAAAACATTAAAAGAGTTCTTACCCATGCCTATAAATTAGAATACAACGAATAAAAGCCTGAGTACAAATAAATGAGTGGTTGTTTTTCTCTTTCAGGAGAGTTGAGGATGGTGCCCAACCGGTGTATGACTGCGCTCATGAATGCATGTATGTTGTTCCTGGTAGTATCACCCCAAAAGCTCATTAGAGAGTCACTGGGAACCCCTAGGAGACCTATGAGATCATCCCAATAGCAAGGTTGGTTCGAGCACAGTACGAGGAGTTCATCTCACTACTTTGGGCCAACTGGCTCAGACTACAGGGACTGTTGCTCGTTACATGGACTAACACGAGGTAGATCGGGATCCTCAGAAGTCATTAGAGTCTTTTTTCTTTTTGTTGCCTCTTAGGACCTGAATAAGTAAGAGGCGTATTGTCCCTGATTGGTCTACATGGATACATGATGATGGCTCATTACACATCAATCATGTGATCACCTATGTGAAAATTCTTTTATGTTTAATAATTATGATTCAAACCCTCGTGAGTATCGATAGGTTGTAGTGAATTCACTTAATATTCCCTGGTAATCCTTTGATCTTACTTTTGCATGATTGTGCTTGATTGGTGGGGGTTTATATGAAATGACATGGATCAAGAGAATTGATGTTTTAAACTATTTTTCTTGACCTTAACAATCATCACCAAGTTTAATTTGGATGATATCTTTTTGTTCTTTGAGCACATTCTTGCTTGAGGACAAGCAAAGGTTTAAGCTTGGGGTGGTTGTTAACACCCAAATTTATGTATTTATGCTAAGCATTTATCTATGGTTTTGTGTCACTATAGCCTTAATATGCCCAAAATTCCCATGCTTCTTATCTTTTAGTAATTTGTATCTTTTCATAGACAAAGTTGCTCAAACTAGCCAATTTTGGGACTTCAGGCACCGAACCTGAAAAGACATCTATTCTCTAAGATTTCTCCCCAACACATGGTTTTTGCAGCTGCTAGACTTTCATCCGTGGTGAGTGTAACTGAGGTGAGCAAGACCGTGACCGAGGCATCCACCTCAACCGTGACCCGAATCGACACCGCGATTGCAGGAAGGATCGTGACTGAGGTGATCAAGACCGCGACCGCGACCGTGATGTCCACCTCGACCGCGACCTGAATCGGCACCGCGATCGCGGGGACCACCACAATTGAGGAAGCTAGATTCCCATCCACCTCGAATGTGACCAAGGCATACACCGCGACCATGGTGTCAGCCACAATCGCAAAACCAATCTCAATAACAGCTATGCCATGATGCTAGAAAACAGACCGTGACCACCACCAGGACCGTGGATTACCCTCGACCGAGTCATCTACCTTGACTGCGTATCTACCTCGACCATAGTGCGTCCTCAACTACGGGTCTTCCCTCACCTATAAATACCTGCTAGTGACAAGAATAGGGGTTCCACGAAGAAGGACTCCATGTTCTGATCTGGGGCGAGTCTCCATCTCATGGCTCCAACCCCTCTTGGTTCCCAGAGCCCTGTGGGAGAGTTCGAATGTAACGTCTATCTCGAGAAAACAAGATTAACTAACGTGGAAGTGTTCACTAAGCAACGGATTACCAAAAATCACTAAAAATTAAAACTTTTTGTGAAGAGATCATAAAATGGTAAAGCATTTTCATAAAGCAACATGATAAGTTATTTACAAACTGATCCATTAGTACATCTCTGTAAGGTCATATCTCGAGATTACAATCATCAACTACCATGTTAACTATATAAGGCAAGATACAGAAATCTCGAGGTACTGGACCAAAAACTCGAAAGCACTAACTATTACTCCGAGGACCTGAGAGTACAGAGACGACACATAGGACTCTAACTACATCTATACGTGGCATAATAGCCAGTGTCTCCACCTGAAACTTCACTGCTGTCCCTGGTACTGTTGATGTTGCCCTTCACCTATTGAAGGATTTCTGCCTCCTCGCCCATGTCCACCTAAAAAAAAAAATGTTTCCCACGGGGTGAGACAATTATAAAATTGTCCCAGTGAGAGATATAACTCTTCCCCAGAAACATAATTATTGCAACTTAAGAGAATAAATGTACACAAAGAAGTTATATTTGTCTGGGAGTAGTTAAAACAATGTTTAACAGATTAAACCATTCTTCCTATTAAAGCAATACAACTATAATTTGATAAACCCATATGTCATTTATCTTTTAAGAAATAGAAGAACATGTATGGCATTTATTTACTATAAAACCATTATAACAACACTAACTCTCTTCAGACTTAGATCATATATCTAATGTCTGACATTATTATTGGGGAGTCATGGCTTGTAGCCATACTTTTTCTCACAAAGTGTTAGGATCTCAATTCCTCAACTTATCAAGTACCTTTCTAAATTTATCATCATGATTATAGAATCTAGGTACTTGAACTCATAATTTACCATTCACTAGGTATCATAGCATATCATTATACTTGAAGCATGTAAAGTAATTTCAATACATAAGATATCATAATCCTTACCTGGATATGATCACCTCTTTATGAAAACCTGCATGATCAATATTTACTAATAACATGCATATTGTATCATAACGGCACAATACAGGTTCTTCTCAAATTATATATGTGATACCACAACCGTGCTACCTTGCACGGTCGTGCAATAAAGGACTCACCATGACCGTGTCATAATACCACAACTGGTTTCTAGGGTTAGGATTCTCATTTAATCCAAATAGAGTTATTCAACCTCTTAACTAGATTAGGAATAGTGATTCCTATCTCATTTCTCAATCATGGATTTTCATGCTTAAAAGCATAACTCAGAATTAGGTTTACTTGTTCATATCATCACATCTCCCTAGATTAGGGTTTACTATTCACATATCATCACATTACCCTAGATTAGGGTTTACTATTCACATAGCATCACATTACCCTAGATTAGGGTTTACTATTCACATAGCATCACATTACCCTAGATTAGGGTTTACTATACACATAGCATCACATTACCCTAGATTAGGGTTTACTATTCACATAGCATCACATTACCCTAGATTAGGGTTTACTATTCACATAGCATCACATTACCCTAGATTAAGGTTTACTATTCACATAGCAATGAATTGAGATCATACCATCATTATGCATGAAGATTACTTCCATTCATGTCTTCACTTAGGTTAATATTCATTGATCATCATAATTAGGGTCTCCATGATCCCATTGTAAAGGATCATACACTAATTATGTGTATTCATACATGTTGGAATTATATTACTTGATTCTCATTCATATTAGGAGTCTTCTCTCCCCTCTTATTATTAGATGATGTTTACATCTCTTATGATTAGGTTAGGTCAATTCAACCTTGATAACATAAGTCATGTTATTACTACAATGTTCATTAGGGTTTTCTTGATCAAGAGATGTTGACTACTTAAACCCATCAAGGGTACTTTGGAAAAGTCCACCATTAGTCATAGCATGCATCAACCAACTAATTACTTGTTCCCTTATTGTCTTTGGATATCATTAGGGTTTAGATTAATCAACCATTGAACCATCTAAGCCTTCAAAGAAATAAGCATTCTTGACCTTAAAAGATCCCAAACAGTTTTGCACTTTCAACCTCCAAACGGTCTTGAGACCGTTTGGTCCAAACCTCCTCAAAACCGCATGGACTAAAGAGTGTCTTAACCACTCCAATTGAGTTAGGATTTCCAATGTTGAACCCCTCAATCGATCATGTACTTATTATCCACTCATCAATTGAGTTAATTAGGTCAACCCTTAACTGATTCTACACTCAATTGACCCTCAATTGATCACCAATTAGGGCTTGAATCATTTGGATTAGGGTTTGGAATCGTCAACCCTTCAACATATTTCAATGGGAGTCTAATTGATTTGAACCCATTGAACCATCATCCAATTTGAACATGACCTGACCCCAAACGGTCTTGAGGTCATTTGGATGACCTCCAAACGGTCTTGGGACCGTTTGCCCATCAAATCATCAAAATCCAAGTCAACCAATTAGGGTTTGGATCATTGGATTGATCACCAAATCAGCAATTGATTACACTTTAACTTAGTATCATTAGATCATCAATTGCTTAACCATACTCACCCCTAGACCTCCAAACGGTCTTGGGTGGCCTCCAAACGGTGAGTTCCAAACAGTCTTGAGACCGTTTGGCTCATCCAACCCTTGGATTCTAGTGAAAAAATCATTAGGGTTTGAGCTATTGAGTTGATCATCGAATCATCACTTGATTGCATTTCAATTTGGTATCTTTAGACCTTCAATTACTCAACCATACTTGACCCCAGACCTCCAAACGGTATTGGGTGACCTCCAAACGGTCTTGAGACCGTTTGGGTAATCCCCAAATGGTTTTGAAACTGTTTGGGCTCAATCAACCAAAACATCATCTCAATTACTTACAAAAATCAGCACTTAGCCGATTAGGGTTCATGCCATATCTTTAGATCTTCAAACACTTAACCATATCCAAAACTAGACCTCCAAACGGTCTTGGGTGACCCCCAAATGGTCTTGAGACCGTTTGGGTAATCCCCAAATGGTTTTGAAACCGTTTGGGCTAATTAACCCAAAACGTCAAATCAATCAAGTTGAAAAATCAGCACTTCATCCAATTAGGGTTTACCTAATTGATTAGCCTTCAACTCATAATTCCTTTGGAAGTAACCTATAAAATTTGATGAGTTATTAACCAACATAATTATGAACAGTAATCTCAAACGGTCAACCCTTGGTCAATGCTCTCAAACGGTTTTGAAACCGTTTTCCCAAAAAGGTCAAGTTAATCAGGTTGGAAATCAGCACTTAATCCAATTAGGTTTAACTAATTGATTAGCCTTCAACTCATGATTCCTTGGGAGTTAACCTATAAAATTTGATGATTTATTAACCAACATAATTATGAACAGGAATATCAAACGGTAAACCCTTGGTTAACTCCCTCAAATGGTTTTGGAGACCGTTTGCTCCAACCGACCTTGCAAAACCGGTTGCCCTTCAAACAATTTTGAAACTGTTTGCCCCAAATGGTTTTGCAAACCGTTTGGCCAAAGGGTGCATGACCGTTTGCTAAAGTAACATTGGTATTCATGCCCCCTTCTTCTACCTCCAGATCAAGGTTTGTTCTTCACGGTTTTGGTTGCAAGAATGCATAGAAGGATGGAAGAAAGAAGAACTAGCAACGTTTGCAAGAAAAGAAGATGCATAATCAAAGCTTTAAGGTTTAGAGTTATAAAACCCGCCTTAGAATCTGATCTAGAGCTCCAATATCCGTAGCTTTAATGGTGTCTTGAGCTCCAGGGGTCGTCCAAGGTCCTTTCTTCAAGAATTGGATGGAGAAGGCTAGAAGCAAGAGTTGTGTAAGGAATACTAGCAAACCAACCTTGTAATGGAATTTCCTCCATGAATCCGAGCTAGAAGATGACCAAACTTACCTAGATCAACTTGGTCGTCCTCCTCTGCTCCTAACCTCCTACTTAGTCGGCCCAAAGCAAAAGGATGAGAAGAGGAAATGAAGGAAACGATCCCTTGATTGTGGAAAGAGCTTGCTTATATATTTTTGGGCATATTTCCAAGGCAATGATAAATACTTCTTCTCTTTTACATATATATCCTCCATGCCCCTCTCCCACTTCTTTGCCACGTTCCTCCCTTCTCATAACATGCAAAATGATCTCTCAACCTTGGTTTAGAGGAAAAAAAGCCAAACACTTTATTAAGTTATACATATTTAAGGGTCATTTTGCAAACATCTTGATTATTCAATTACAATGATTATCCTTCTTATATGGTTACTCAATTGAGGCGCCCCCTCATTTTCTTTACTCCATTTGATGCTAAAATGCATTATAGGTACTCTAGAGGGTATATTTTACATGTTGCACCCTATGTTTTGGGTAAATTGCACTTTACACCAAAACTAGGTTTTAAAGTACAAGGATTGCTCTACAAGCTATATTTTGGTGCCCAAGCTTGGGGAATCCATATCACCACATCATATTCATTATTATGATGTCTCATAATTAGAGGAACATCTTAACATGTGCAATTTACAAGTTAACCCCTCTAATTGGGTAATTTGCACATAGGTCCCTATTAAACAAAACAATCTTACAACATTGTTCAAAAAGGGCAGAAATGAAAATATAGATTCTTCTAAAGCTTTAATGACATATCAAGGGTTAACCACAAGCCTATAATCATAATTTTAAGCAAAACACCTAGGGTTAGTTCATAACCCAGGTCAGGGGTGTTACAACCATGGTATCTGTTCCTGTGGGGTCATCCCACTCGCTCTCACGTAGCGTGACTAAAACCCATCAATGGTATGAAACCTCTCTCGAGGATGACAAACCAACAACCAAGAATAGTCTAGGTACCCTCTTAGGTCTAGAATATATCATTTATCCAAATCTTCTCATCTTGGTAACAATGCTATCTTCCTACTTTGGTATATATCTATTCTTATAATAGTTGTTGGAAGAGATTTATATCTCTCAGTGGGACGTTGGTCTCACCCCATGAGTTTTGACATCTTTTAGGTGGTCATGCACGACAAGGCAGAGATTGTTCAGTTGAGGTTGAGCAGCAAGAGGAGCATTAGTTGTTGAAGGTTGGATATGCTGCTAGTGTTTGTAGTAGAGTCCTATTTTTCATCCATGTACTCTTAGGTCCTTGGGGGTGTTTTGTGGATGTTATTTATTGATACAAGTTTTTGACAGTATACCATGATTGTACAAATGTGACTTGTATATATGAACATGTTATCTCTTGTAACAAGTTTGTGGCACGTTAGTCACTAAATAGTGATATGTAATTTCTTTTAGCATGATATATGATATAGGTGGTACAGTCTGTGGACTCCGATGTAATATATTTCTACTTTTGTGGTTATCTGAAATCGGTTTTTATTTACCCTATTTTATGGTAATCTGGATGAACAGTATTAATTCCACATTTTGTTTGAGTAATCTTACTCGTGTGGCATCGGGTCATCACGCAAGCAACCTTCAAAATTTGTCTTCTTATAAAGCTAATTTTTTAGCGAAGTCAATAAATGTAAAATGTAATCAATCCTCTCAAACTTATTGTAAAAATTGGTGCATTTTCCTCATGGGCTTTCTTTTAGAAGTAAAAGGATCTTTGAGAACAACTTAATGAAGTCACAATGAATAAGAATAAAACTAGTTTAATTGCTAAGGTATATACAAAACAAGGATATAATAGACTATTTCAATGCATGGATTTTCTACATGAGCATTTCATTATAGCCTCTCAATCCATATATGAATGTGAAGAGAACATTTCTTACATGATGATCTTTAAGAAAGAGATCTACATGTAAAAACGTGAGATTTTGTGACTTGGGATAAATAACCCAAGCTGTGTAATCTTGTTAAATTTCTATATGGTTCAAAATAAGTTCCTAAAAAGGCATGAAAAGTTTGATACTGCAATATCATCTTTTATCTTAATTTCTAATGACTATGATTACTGTGTTTAGTGTAAACCATTGATGACATATTCACCATCTTATGTTTTTATATAGATGATATACTTCTGTTTTATTTCAATATGAGACTGATAAATAAGACGATGTTGCTTTGTGTAGCAAGTTTGACGTGAAGAAGGATGATGGCACGAATGTGATGTAAGGACTACAACTCATTAGGTCAAGGAATGTCATTATTCACTATAAAGCTCATTATTTTGAGAAGATACCAGACACATCACATAAACATGTTCAGACTCCATGATAACATCTACTTCTTGTTGTTCTGATAGATATTGATAGACCCATTTTTCCATTGAATGAAGAGAACTTTCTGCGTAATTCACCTGAATCTCGAGGTATGTCTCAGCACATGAAAAGCACACGATGCCAGCCATCAACGATATTCGAGTGGCTGGATTTCTCTAGAATCATATAATTAGTTAAAGTGGTCGACCACACCAAGACAAACGGACCTTGAGTATTTAAAATATTAAACTACAAGTTCCCCTTGTCTGGAAATCTGGTTCGACCAGTCAATAAATTGTAGTAATTACAATGAAATGTTTTAGTTTTTGGTTTTGATCTTATATGGCATGGTGTTTCAAGATGTAGTTGTATGATTATAATCTCCTGGTCAAACCTAAAATCGATTACATAAAAAAAGAAAGAAATAAGAGCGGTTTGAAGAGCATGCTTTTGAAATGTGAATGCCCTCTAACGACCGCTTTTGGTATTTTTCAAATGAATATCTAGCAAGCTTTCTTTCTTTCACGATTGCAAGGAAAAACTTGAAACATTAAGTGAGTAAGAAAATTGGAATGAAAGGTCTTCTATGATTGGGAGTGTTAGTGTGCAGACATTTTTATTGGCAAGAAAAAGCAAAGCGTTATTTTGCAATGTGCAAAGGACTTCTTTAATGAGGTTATAGGTGTAAAGTGCGTGACTTTGAAATGTAAATATTAAGTAACACTGTAACTCCCATACCAACCAACCAAACAGGACCCCAGAGAAGCTCAAGTGCAGGCATAAAATATGAGAAAAATGAATATGTCGGTGGAAACAACTTCATGTGTTAGTAGGAAGTTTCTTCCCACTTCCTGTCGTTCAGATCTCAGACGTATACGTAAACTGGATTACAGATAATTTGGCAGTGTTCCACACTAGTTGTTGTCGGCCGTGGGCCTGCTGGTCAGGATTGGCGATCTGAGCTTCAGAATTCAATATGGATTTGGCATGTGACCACCTATTAAGTTATTCATATTGGGAGGCAAGGTGTTACCAGAGGCCGATCTTACTCGGGCAGCTATGCACGGAGCAACCACAGAAGGCAGATGATGTCCGGCCGGCGACGTTGCGAGGCTTGAAGCCAGGGGATGCAGGAAATTTGTACGTCTTCTCTGTTCTCGCTGTTGACTACGGGCTCAGAGTGTATCCTCCCAGTCTACCAAGAAAGATATAAGACGGACGGTTGCAGGCTCTTGCCAAGGCTTTTGTTAGAGCATGTTACTGAGTTTGGTTGTTGTTGTCAAGCAATATCGGGTCTGTTGAAGCCCTTGCATTAGATCGGGGATGGTGGATTTTTTTAAAGAAAAAATAAAGTTTGCTCTAAAAATGATTTAAGTTAGAAAATGAATGATAAACATTATGAAAAAAAGAAATCAAACTTTGTTATTTGAATTAAATAAAAATGTGTTCATGAAAATATTCCATAAGCAATACAAATACACAAGTATTCAAATTCGTTCTAAAAAAATTGGACAAATAATTTACTTATAGAAAAGAAAATGCCTGCTGGTTTCGTAGCGCCCGATTCTATTGTCCAACGCTCTAGTCGAGTTTTAAGAATGACGACTGACCTCGAGACCACTACTGGCTTTTAATGTGTGTTTTGTCCTAACTCACACACAAGTCAGGATCAACTGCTCGACTGATCACTGATCCTAGTACTACTCTGCGCTAAACATATTTAATCACAAAATTCTTTGTGATAGGCTCCCTGAAAAGGAGGTGCACTTTGGTAACATGGGCAATCCAATCATTCCTTTTGTACTACTCTGGGCTAAATATATTTAACCACAAAATTCTTTGTGATAGGCTCCCTGAAAAGGAGGTGCACTTTGGTAACATGGGCAATCCAATCATTCCTTTTAAGATTATATTATCCGTGGTACCAAATACTAGAACGCTGCAATCTCCCCCACTTAGACTCTTGACGTCCTCGTCTAGGCTCAATTATCTGCCCTCATAATATTTCTCCATTTCAGTGCAAATATAAAATGAGCCATGGACACCCAACTCCCAATCACGTTTGTCAGTGTAAGGATGGCTATTTTAATAAGCTTAGATGTCCATTTTCATGTCAATCCAACATTATTTGCTTCCCAATAAAATAACAAAAAGACAAACATCAAAGGACCAAGATGTAATTGATTATTTGACTACATTTAAAATTTAGTATAATATACTTGGGTAATGTCCACATTTTTGTCTTCATGCTAACCTAGCGCCCCTCCTTCATCCAGACACACACACCCCATAAACCATCTTTCTCTGTTCCCTTCTCTGGATTACCTTTACCAACATACCTGGACCGCACGACTCTGACATGCCATATGCCAATGTGGGCCCCACCTACTGGAGGGGTTATGACTCTGATACCATTTATGATGCATGAGCACACTTCCCATGGCTCCACTAGAGTTTCAAGAATGACAATTGACCCCATAGACCACCAGTGATCTTAACTGTGCGCTTTATCCTTACTCACACATAAGTCAAGACCAACTTCCTAACTGGTCATTCATCCTAGTATCACTCTGGATAAAACACACTTAACCACAAAGTCCTTAGTGATAGACTCCTTGAAAAAGAGGTGTACCTAGGTGATAGGGGTAGTACAATTATTCCTTTTAGGATTATTTAATCTGAGGCCTCAAATCCTACCTAATCACACATCAATGCTACCCAAGTAAATGGAATGTTGGGAAACAACTTCAACTTACAATCTGTGTATGGTGTTGCAGTGCTTGTATAGTTCCTTTGTCAATGATATTCAGATTGAACTCGAGGCATGAAGCAGTCACCCTCTTCATCATTCAATCTTATTTCTTGAACCAAGAGCAGTCTGTCTGAGATATATGTAAGATCAATATCACATATTGACTCACATGTGCATTGCCATGCATTTCTCAGTCTCACTAATAAAGAGGCCTAGAACACCAAACTCCCGTAGGAGGAACAAATCCCATTTCTATCATACACAGTCTATCCCCATGTGTCGAAGTCACCCAATCATCACCGTTATAAAAACCCATGTTTCAGGACTGCGTTTGACGATTTCAAAGTGTACCCAATGACATGTGATGAGTGCAATGATTTCAAGTCTAGGAACCACAACCACCACCATCACTGTGAGAGATGACTATGACTTCCATGATGATGGCTTCCATGTCTCAGTCTCACGGTGGGTCTTTCTGATACACTATTCTCTAGCATGTATCTGTGTACTTGGTTTGATATCGCCATATCATGACAAATGAGATTTAGTCATCAACCAACTCACAGTCTAATCTTTTGTGTTATTATCGTCTATCAACCTTCCACAATAACAACCGATCAGGGATATGATGAGAATATGCATATGTACTCTTAATATATGTATGATCTCATTCAATAAGGCTAATACTTGAAGACATATGTCATTGAGTAATATTATTCTCTAGACATTTATAATGTTACATCATCATCTCATAACTGAATAAAAAAGAATAAATTGGAAGCTTTCCTTTTATTAATAATTGAATCATTTTACATGATATGCCATTACAATAATCATATGATTGCCTCTCTGGGCATACATAACCAATAGACTCCCATTTGCACTTAGAGCCAATCACCCACAAATCATATTTTGAGTGACCTAACATGACCGTTCATGCTTCTGCTGTGAAAGTGCCTTTGTCAAGGGATTAACAACATTGTTTTCAGTTGGTACTTTGCAAATCTTTACATCTCCTTACTATATGATCCCTCATATGAGATGGAATCGCCTTGTATATTCTTTGAGCGCTGATGCAATCTAGGTTCCTTAGCTTTTGTAATAGCTCCATTGTTGTCACAATATAGCTCGATTGCGTCACTGATGCTTGAAATGACCCCAAGTTCTATAATGAACTTGTTGATCCATACAACCTCCTTTGCTACACTCAATGTAGAAATATACTCGTCCTCTATTGTGGAATTGACAATTGTCTCTTTCTTGGAACTCTTCCATCTTACAACTCCGTTGTTGAGGAAGAACATGAATCCTGATTGCGACTTGTAATCATCTTGATTAGTCTTGAAGCTTGCATTGGTGTAACCCTTTAACACCAACTCTTCCTCTCTGTCATAGACCAAGAACTGATCCTTAGTCCTTCTCAAGTACTTGATGGTGTTCTTCATGACTATCCAGTGAGGTTCACCTGGATCTAACTGATATATGCTTGTCATGATCAAGGCATACAAGAGGTCTAGATGGGTACACAACATTGCATACATGATTGATCCAATTGCTGAAGAATATGGAATCAAACTCATGCGTTCCCTTTCTTCACAAGAACTAGGACATTGAGCTCTAGAGATGGGGACACCATGATGCACAAACATATTTCCTCTCTTTGAGTTCTCCATGTTGAACCACTTCAACATTTTGTCAATGTATGTGCTCTGACTTAGTCCAAGAAGCCTTCTAGATCTAGATGTATAGATCTTTATCCCCAAGATGTAGGATGCTTCTCCCAAATCTTTCATAGAGAATGTGTTTCCAAACCATGTCTTTATCTTTTGAAAAGTAGGGATGTCATTCCCCATCAATAGTTTGTCATCTATATACAATATGAGGAATGTCACTATGCTCCCACTAACCTTCTTGTACACTCAAGGATCATCTTCATTTTGAACAAAGCCAAACCCTTTGACTACCTCATCAAATTGAATACTCCAACTCCCAAATGCTTTCTTCAATTCATAGATTGACCTTTGTAGCTTAAAGACCTTATTTGCATCCTTTAAATTTATAAAACCATCAGGCTGTGCCATATACACATCCTCAAAAAGATTCCCATTAAGGAATGAAAATTTAACATCCATCTGCCAAATCTCATAGTCATGATAAGTTGCAATAGCAAGCATGATCCTGTTAGATTTAACCATGGCCACTGAAGAAAAGGTTTTATCATAGTCAATGCCTTGAACTTGTCTGAAACCCTTTTCAACAAATGTGATGGGGTGGACTTTTTGAACCCTAAAATGTCCAATGACACAAGTGAAGTCATACATGTTGAGTTGTTTTGAGTATCCTAAGTGTTTTAGTAATGTTGGAGTGCTGATCGAGGTTTATATAATGTTCTGGATCCATATGTTTATGTCTTTATGAGGAATTTAATTGAATGGTCTCGCAATTGAGTTTTGGCACCACATTTGTGTATAAGGTACATTGAGTAGTGAGGAAGATATGGTTAATTTATGGTGGCTATTAGAGGACCCAAGAGGAAGTTGTTCAATTTTGAATATGATAAAATAATGTATACTATTAAGGATTGAAAGACTTAAGTTGCTGATCATTATGATGTGTCATGCAACCTTGGACAACTGATGCTTATAGTGTGCTGATGCCATAGATTGAATCATGGTACATACTTCATCTCAGCCATACATGGATGAATGACAGATCAAATTATACCTTGTATCTTGCGGTTATGGTCTTGCCTTAGGTGAAAGCCACAACGTCATCCTACTTGTTGAACGTGGGTTGAGACGTATATCGTGGGAGGCTGTTCAAATGGAAATAATACACCATGATCAAGGTTTGTGGGTGAGAGAAGTTTTGACTACTTTGGATCAACTCATTGCATACAAAATAGAGACAAGGGAGGGAGTCCCACCTCACCATCTTCGATGCCCCTCCACCCACATGCATAGACCGTCAGGAGGAGTTATAGAATGAGAACTAGACCAGAACCACAGAGGGGGAAAATGAGAGGAAAATGATGAGCGACCTGCTAGAAGAAGAATCTAAGGAAGAGGATGGCCGATCATTGTGCTTTAATAGCATCGACTTCAGTGGATGAAAGCCACACAGGCGTCGAGATCCAGGCGGCGGCAGATGCAGCGCAAAGGTGAGACGAAGGAGGAGCCATGGAGAGGATTGGGTACTGACATGACCTAGATCTGAGGTGTTCACGGACCGGAGGCTGGAGCTATGCAGCCGAGCTATGACCCAGCCATGGAGGAGCCATATCTAGAAGAGCACAACACACACATCTGGCTTCGAGTGGAACCAACACGAGGAAGGATCAGATGATAGCCGTGCGGCAGCGTCTCCACATAGCAGCAGTGGTGAACGCTGCCATGTCAGGGTTCTGGCCCTTGACGGTAGTAGATCTGCTACAGTTCACCGTGGTGCAGCAACGCCCAACACGAGGAGGAAGTGTTGATGGTTGTCCACACATCAGAGACCCAATCATGAAGATGAGGTGTGCTGCTGAGTAGTAGATTGATCGCCGGAGCTCGCAGCCATGATGACGACTCTATTGCAGGTTCATGCGGATGGATCACGAGAGGACGAGATTGCGAGGGAAGAAGAAGAAAGAAGAGCCTGAACCGGGACCAACCAAACACATCAACCCAAATCGAATCGGGTCCAAGCCCCCTCAATGACTTATGCAAGGAGCTACGTGGTGGCCAACGATTGGCCAAGAGAGGTAAATAATTTAGATAACTCACAGTTCTTGTATAATTCATAGAAATTGCCGCGATTATCAGAAAATGACATGTAATATACCAAAATGTTCAGAAAAATGTGAAGAACAATATGGAAGTATAATATCAGGCTTTTGAGGAACTAATATCAATGATATCATGTAAGATATAGAATGCTTAGTTCATGAGTAGTAAATACTAAATGATGATATAAAATTATGGGAAAATGTTAGTAGATTCGTGATCATGTTTATAATGCATATGATGTAAGATATGGTCATGTTAATGCACAGAATCTTGTAATTTGCTCCATATGTCTAATTAGGGCTAATTACCCTGAATAAAATGCAATAAATACATTGGCGATCAATAAATGACAACATTTACAGAGTAAGTTCATATCAATAATCTAAAGCTATATGTAACTAGATTATCAGTTACATGTATAGAATTCATGTTATATGAAGAGCACCCTTAATACATGTGATGTAACCTTAATATGGTTAATGAAAGTGACATAATGTTAAATATGTTCACATAATAATGTGACACATGAGTATATCCAGTTGACGAACTATAATCTAGAAAATGGCATCAGTAAGATAAATATAAGGAAAGAATACAAGTAGTCATGACAACACCATAATTAGACTAAGTAAAACCCTAATATGAACATGACTAGGGTTGAGATGATGAGAACCTGATGATAGTATGTGATCTTGTCTTGATCAAGGTTTAACCAAGAGTGGTAGTTGACTCATGAGGAATATGTGATTAAGAATATCTCTTTAGAAGGTACGCCATTACCTCTTACGTGGCTTATTATATAATATTCTTGTGTTATATGTGTAGTAAAATACTTGGCATATGATATTGGATGAAATGATTGTTCTTGCATGATATGCTGCTTGATCTTCCGTACTTATAGATATGAACACATGAAACATAATATATTTGTTCCATTATATGAAAGCACTAATTTTCTTTGGTTGCATAGTGCTGGAAAGTGATCATTCTCTTTGGTAGAAGATCACATTATACAATGATCTAACTCTTTGGTAGTAGATGATAAGGCCTTACATCTCATTCTCTTTAGTAGCAGAGATGATGCATTATTCCCTCAGGAGGAAAATGTATGGATATATAATGGAAAATGTGCTTAAAATATGTGTTTTATTTTTCTAATGAATATCTTTGTGCAAGTATATGCTTTTCTTATATTCTTCTGTTACTACCAAGTATTAGTTTTATCTTATTGCCAAGATATGATGATAGGTATATAAAAGACACGTAGGCGTACTCAGTACAATATTCTTGAATATTGTGATGACGTGTACCAGATGTAATCTTTTGTTTAGGTTGTGGACATGTGCTCTAAAGGATCATGGATAGTTGAGAGTTGTGTAATGAGCTGATGTACAGGTGGACCTGTTGTCTTAAGATCTTGTAGTTTAGTGGTAGCACAAGTATATGTATAGTTTGTTTTTCAATATGTAATATCAAATGTTGTAAAAATTCATGTTGTAATTATATGTTGAATGGTGAACATGTGTGTATGGTTTTATTATTGTTCATGTACATGTTCTACTAATTGTTTCCTTTTGACTTCCTCTAATTTTCTTCTTCTGAGCCTAGTGTGTGGTGTTTAAATTGGGATGCTCGCTGAAGTGAGGTTTCAATTTAGACGTCACACATTCATATTAAGTTTTAGAAAATCCGGGGATGTCACAGGTGGTATCAGAGCATGAACAATAGCAAAACTTGACATTTGCTCATTATGCAACTCAAAACCTAAAGTCCCTTGAACTTAATAATCTTTAGGGTTAGATTAGTTGTCTTTTAGAGACTAGATCTGACCTATCCTCTAGATTAGCACCTAGATGTCTGAGAACTAGGTTTAGACTGGTGCTTGTTGTATAACAAGTCCTTAGATGTCGTTCTTTCCTTGTAGTGCAGCAATATGGGATGTTGTACTATTTGGAAATGATGTGCATCAAGGGAAGAGAAACCCTAGACATATTGTGCACAATGTCTAGAGTAGCTACACTAGTCTACACCATGTTCTCACCCTTTTCACTAGTTTTCATGACACTGTACTCTCTACTATGTGTGGGACACTCGTTTTCAGGATTTGGGTTTTGATTCCAAACGGATTGAACCTCGATAGTTTTCTCTGACGCTTGTTTTATCAGAGAAAAACTATATAATATTTTTTGATGTATATGTATTACAAAAATGGGTCTCCACACATGTACGAGTAGGAGGTAGTCATGTAACCTAAGTAAAAGTGAATGACATCAGTCTAGAAGAGAGAGTAGTTCTAGATTAGATGTCTAGAGCCTTGTTGGAATATATGTGATAGATGGTATAGATGATATAAGTTTTGATGATATGATGTAAGTCCCACATAGATGATATAAGATAGTTGTGATGATATATGTTGTTTTCAAGGACCTAAGTTCAGTTTTGAGGATTTGAGATAAATTTTAATAATGCAAGTATGCATTCTTTTATGTGATAAGTTATGTTAAGTTAAGATAAGATGTGAATCAGCAAAAGCCTCAATCTCTTCTACAAAGGAGTACCTCTAGTGTTGGGACCAGTTTCAGGGTTAACTCCTGAGAGAGTGAGACCCATTGGGAGAAGGTTAGAGAACCTAGACTCCAAGATATGAGAATTATGAGATATGTGATATGTCCTAAACTAGACTACTCCTGAGTGATTGAGTTGAGTTGCTTTATGTATGATTCCTATAGTTTTGTTGAACCCTAGATGTCCTTGGGAGGACCAAACCCTAGAGATAGAGAGAGGCTCGTTATATGTGCATATGAACATGAATATGAGTACCTACCATCTGGGTGAGGGAGAGAGCCCAAGACCCTGGAGGAGGTAGCTATGTTAGTTTCTGTGAAGCCTCATGCTCGGGTTGGTGGTTTCCCACATAGGAATCTAGTGGTGTATATAAGAGAGTTTTGGTTAAGCATGTTTCATGGGTAGAAGACCTATGATGAGAACATCATGTCATGTTTTGGTTTGTGCTTATGTGGCTAGACCTTGTGAAGTTAATCACTAGTGCCAATGAGGTAATCTGAGAACCCTAGACCGAGAGGGAAGATATAGTATGTGCATATGAGATACTGATTGAGATGAGTTAGCTCAGAGAGACTGATCATGGCACTTCCCTCATGATACGAGTTAGGAGAACCTCAATTGGGCTAGATAAAGTTTTGATATATGTGTCACAAGACACTAACATAAGTTTGTTAGCACAAACATGATATAATTTATGTAAGATGTGATCTAATCTCAAGACGTGATATATAGACATGATAAGATGGAAACCTAGAGATGGTTTAATAGATAGAAATGCACAAATGGTTAATCATGTACATGAATAATGATGATTACTGTGAAACTGTTGTTTAATCTTGTGATGAATTCACTAGTAAATGATGCAATTTATTATGAGTAATGAAATAAGATCATATGAATGAAACATGTTACACAAGGTGTTAATCTTAGTGCTTAGAAAAGATGGAAAATATGGTTTGACAGTTAGCACAACATAACAATTATGACACCTTAATGTGATCTAGATGGATAAAGCGGGTTAACTTTAGTAAAACCCCCCTTAAAGGAATATGTTAATTTTGAACATGTTCTAACAATGACCTCAATAAATGTTGATGACACCTTGAAATAATAGATTAACTTTAGTTAACTTCTTTGGAACGTGATAGTATGATGTTGAATATTAATGTGTGAGTTAAGATAAGGATGCAACCCTTGTTTGAGCCTTCTATGGAGTGAGGTTTCACCCTTGATGCTTTTGAAACCTCCTAATAGTGCTTTGGATACATAGCTTTAGGTAACCTTTGCGGATATGTTACACATAGAATGGTGCCTACTTGTGGATGAGAGCAAGATACAGTTTTCCCTAGAAGTATGAGTACGGTGTAATTTCGAAGATGAAAGTTCCTTTAAGATGTATATGATGTGAAAGACTAGATTTCTGGCTTAATTTCAAGGACGAAATTTCTTTTAAGGTGTGTAGGATTTGATGGAGTGGAATGTTTGAACCCTTAAATGTCCAATCACACAAGTGAAGTCATACATGTCGAGTTGTTTTGAGTATCCTAAATGTTTTAGTAATGTTGGAGTGTTGATCGAGGTTTATATAATGTTCTGGATCCATATGTTTATGTCTTTATGAGGAATTTAATTGAATGGTCTTGCAATTGAATTTTGGCATGACATTCGTGTATAAGGTACATTGAGTAGTGAGGAAGCTATGGTTAATTTATGGTGGCTATTATAGGACCCAAGAGGAAGTTGTTCAATTTCAAATATGATAAAATAATGTATACTATTAAGGATTGAAAGACTTAAGTTGCTGATCATTATGATGTGTCACGCAACCTTGGACAGTTGATGCTTGTAGTGTGCTGATGCCACATATTGAATCATGGTGTAGACTTCATCTTGGCCATACATGGATGAATGACATATCAAATTGTACCTTGTATCTTGCGGTTATGGTCTTTCCTCTAGGTGAAAGCCACAACATCATCCTACTTGTTGAACGTGGGTTGAGACTTATATCGTGGGAGGTTCTTCAAACGGAAATAATACACCATGATCAAGGTTCGTGGGTGAGATAAGTTTTGACTACTTTGGGTCAACTCGTTGCATAAAGAACAGAGACGAGGGAGGGAGTCCCACCTCACAATCTTCAATGCCCCTCCACCCACATGCATAGACTGTCAGGAGGAGTTATAGAATGAGAACTAGACTAGAACCACAGAGGGGGAAAAGGAGAGGAAGATGATGAGTGACCTGCTAGAAGAAGAATCTCAGGAAGAGGATGGCCGATCGTTGTGCTTTAATAACGGCGGCTTTGGTGGATGAAAGCCACACAGGCATCGGGCTCCAGGCGGCGGCAGACGCAGCGCAAAGGTGAGACAAAGGAGGAGCCATGGAGAGGATCAGGTACTGACATGACCTAGATCTGAGGTGTTCACAAACCGGAGGCTGGAGCTATGCAGCCGAGCTCTGACCCAGCCACGGTGGCTCCATATCTAGCAGAGCTCAACACATGCATCTGGCTTCGAGTGGAACCAACACGACGAAGGATCAGATGATAGCCGTGTGGCAGCATCTCCGCATAGCAGCAGTGGCGAACGATGCCATGTCGGGGTTCTGGCCCTTGACGGCAGCAGATCTGCTACAGTTCACCATGGTGTAGTGACGCCCAACACGAGGAGGAAGTGTTGATGGCTGTCAACACACCGAAGTCCCAATCACGAAGATGAGGTGTGCTGCTAAGTAGTAGATTGATCGCCGAAGCATGCAGCCGTGACGACGACTCTATTGCAGGTTCATGCGGATGGATCGCATGAGGACGAGATCGCGAGGGAAGAAGAAGAAAGAAGAGCCTAAACCGGGACCAACCAAACACATCAACCCAAATCGAACCAGGTCCAAGCCCCCTCAATGACTGATGCAAGAAGCCACGTGGTGGCCATTGATTTGCCAAGAGAGGTAAATAATTTAGATAACTCACAGTTCTTGTATAATTCATAGAAATTGCCTCAATTATCAGAAAATGACATATAATATACCAAAATGTTCAAACAAATGTGAAGAACAATATGGAAGTATAATATCAGGCTTTTGAGGAACTAATATCAGTGATATCATGTAAGATATAGAATGCCTAGTTCATGAGTAGTAAATACTAAATGATGATATAAAATTATGGAAAAATGTCAGTAGATTCGTGATCATGTTTATAATGCATATGATGTCAGATATGGTCATGTTAATGCACGAAATCTTGTAATTTTCTCCATACGTCTAATTAGGGCTAATTACCCTAAATAAAATGCAATAAATACATTGGCGATCAATACATGACAAAATTTATAGAGTAAGTTCATATCAGTAATCTAAAGCTATATGTAACTCAGATATCAGTTACATGTATAGAATTCATGTTATATGAAGAGCACCCTTAATACATGTGATGTAACCTTAATATGGTTAATAAAAGTGACATAATGTTAAATATGTTCACATAATAATGTGATACATGAGTATATCCAGTTGATGAACTATAATCTAGAAAACAACATCAGTAAGATAAATATAAGGTAATAATACAAGTAATCATGAGAACACCATAATTAGACTAAGTAAAACCCTAATATGAACAGGACTAGGGTTGAGATGATGAGAACCTGATGATAGTATGTGATCTTGTCTTGATCAGGGTTTGACCAAGAGTGATAGTTGACTCATGAGGAATATGTGATTAAGAATATCTCTTTAGAAGGTACGCCATTACCTCTTACTTAGCTTATTATATAATATGCTTGTGTTATATGTGTAGTAAAACACTTGGCATATGATATTGGATGAAATGATTGTTCTTTCATGATATGTTGCTTGATCTTCCGTACTTATAGATATGAACAAATGAAACATAATATACTTGTTCCATTATATGAAAGCACTAATTCTCTTTGGTAGCATAGTGCTGGAAAGTGATCATTCTCTTTGGTAGCAAATCACATTGTACAATGATCTAACTCTTTGGTAGCAGATCATAAGGCCTTACATCTCATTCTCTTTGGTAGCAGAGATGATGCATTATTCCCTCAGGTGGAAAATGCTTGGATATATAATGGAAAATGTGCTTAAAATATGTGTTCTCTTTTGCTAATGAATATCTTTGTGCAAGTATACGCTTTTCTTATATTCTTTTGTTACTGCCAAGTATTATTTTTATCTTATTGCCAAGATATGATGAGAGGTATATAAAAGACACGTAGGCGTACTCAGTACAATATTCTTGAATATTGTGCTGACGTGTACCACATGTAATCTTTTGTTTAGGTTGTGGACATGTTCTCTGAAGGATCATGGATAGTTGAGAGTTGTGTAACGAGCTGATGTACAGGTGGACCTGTTGTCTTAAGATCCTATAGTTTAGTGTTAGCACATGTATATGTATAGTTTGTTGTTCAATATGTAATATCAAATGTTGTAACAATTCATGTTGTAATTATATGTTGAATGGTGTACATGTGTGTATGGTTTTATTATTGTTCATGTGCATGTGCTACTGATTGTTTCCTTTTGACTTCGTCTGATTTTCTTCTTCTTAGCCTAGTGTGTGGTGTTTAAATTGGGATGCTCACTGAGGTGAGGTTTCAATTTAGACGTCACACATTCAGATTAAGTTTTATAGAATCCAGGGATGTCACAACAAATCTGCCCTTATAGGTTTGGACTTTTCCATCCATGTCAGTATTCTTCTGAAGACCCACTTGCACCCTATGAGTTTTACCCCTTTAGGTGGATCCACCAAAGTCCATACTTTGTTGGTATACATGGATTCAATCTTAGATCTCATGGTCTCAAGCCATTTCTTAGACTATGGTCCCTCAATAACATCTTTATAGGATAATTTCTCATCATTTATGACCAATTTACTGCCTTTCTGAGTTACAAGATATCCAAATCTTTTCGGTTCAAGGCGTGTACTATTAGATCTATGGGGTTCCTGTGTTACTTGAGGAATTTGAGATTCCACAACATCTTGTGAATCTCTTTGTTCCTCTAGTTCATCTATTGGTTCAATGTTTTCTTGTTGGTCTTCAACCTCTTCGAGTTCCACTTTTTCCCCACTGATTCCTTTCGAAATAAAGTCCATTTCAAGGAATGCAACATCCCTAGCGACAAACACTTTGTTGGTAGATTGAGAATGAAAGTAATATCCTCTACATTATTTAGGATTTCCAACAAAACAACATTTATCATATCTTGGGCTAAGCTTTTCAGGAAACATTTGCTTGGCATAAGATTCACATCCCCAAATCCTCATAAAAGACATATTGGGACGCTTCCCATTCCATATCTCATGTGATGTCTTTTGTACCGATTTAGATGATACTCAATTTAGTGTAAATGTGACAGTTTGTAGAGTATACCCCCATAAGGTAGTTGGAAGCTCATCTAAACTCATTGTCGATCACACCACATCTAGTAATTGTGATTCCTTCTTTCTGATACACCGTTATGCTGAGGTGTTGCAGGCAAAGTCCATTGGGATACAATGTAAAATAGGAAGTCCATTGGGATACAATTTACATATATGATATGTATTATGAATGCACTCGATACACGTCACCCTTAAATGAGTTTTGTGGTGGATGTATAGTGTGGTTATGGCCAATAAACCCTATCTGTGTATGGTTGTATGTGGTTGCTTGCATCTCGGTCTGCACACCGATCTTCCTTCTCGTTTTCCTGATGTAACTCGAAATAATTCGAGATTTCTTTCCTATCTTTTCTCCCCTCGAATGTAACTCAACGTTTCTCTTTTTACAATGTAAAATAGGATAGAATTTTATTTCCTGTTATGTCAAACAATGGAGCACATCCTGACGACAGCTGAGACGATCGGTTCAAGGCATGAACTGATCGGTTGACTTTCTAGACGATCGGTTCAAGGTGTGAGCCGATCAGTTGATGACCAGTTTGATGAGAGAGACGAGAGGGTGGAGGCCATGATGAGATGCACGATGACCAGGTGAACCGATCAGTTGGAGGAGCTAACCGATCAGATGGTGGCACCCAGACGACCGGGCCAGAATGGGCTAATCATTCATGTGATGAGTTGATCTATTCAGAAGGCAAAGCACAGAGTTCATCTTGTACAGGTTGCATGTGATGTAGACCTAGATGACCGTGATTCCTCTTGGCTCGAGGAATCACATTAGGATGGCCATAATCATCACTTTTATCATTTTGCATGTTTTATGTGGGATGTAGCATGTATATGATATGTACTATGTATTGTGGTTATTGGATATGTATATGTATATAAAACCAAATCCCTCATTGAATATTAAGTTTTAGATGCCTTCCAAATGCGACACACATGAAAAACTTGATCGACCAAGTGTGGGCACGCCCAAGCGTGGTGCACCGTCTATCTCGTGGAAGCGTGAAGGATGGATATGTGGGTCTGCCCAAGCAGGGTGCATATTCATCGTGTTGGCTTTGGGTCGGACTTAACAAGGTGACCTAGATAGGATCTAACACCTTGAGGCATGGAGATGATCATGGCAAGGAGTTGCATATGACATCTTATCAAGAGTTGCATATGATGCAATTGGCAAAAGTTGCCTACCTGAGAGATCTAAGTTGTGGGTGACAGCCCTAGCTGGTCCATGACTTAGAGGATTTCAGGATCTTGCCCACTAGAAGGTTGTACGCTGTAGTCTTCCGAATTGATGGTGAGGGCTATCAATTTGAAGTAAAATAGTGGGAGCGATAATTAATTAAAGGCCTAATTATATCGTCAACTTTTCAAATCAATCAAATAAGTCAAAAATGAGTTTTTGGACTAAAATTGCATATTTCCTTTTGTAGTACAAATGACAACAAACAACAATCACTTTTCTTTGCGATCAGTCCTTGAAAAGGACAAGCTGAATGGGACAAACTTCCACAACTGGTGTAGGACATTGAGAATTGTTCTCACTCAAGAGCGAAAGCTCTATGTCCTGGATACTCCAATTCCAGAGGAACCTGCTCCTAATGCACCAAAGACAGAACGTGATGCTTACAAGAAGCATTCTGATGATGCCATTGATGCAAAGTGCTTGATGTTGTGCTCTATGAACCACGAGTTGTAGAGACAACATGAGAACATGGGTGTCATTGAGATGATTCAGCATCTCAGGAACATGTATGAAGATCAAGCACGATAAGAGAGATACAATGTCTCAAGGGCACTGTTCAAGTGTGTCATGACAGAAGGAGATCCAATTGGTCCTCACACATTCAAGATGATTGGGTATGTGGAGAACCTGCAAAGACTGGGATTTCCACTGAGCCAAGAGTTGGGTACTAACGTGATACTACAATCGTTGCTAGAATCCTACAGTCAGTTTGTGATGAACTACAACATGAACAACTTTGATAGGCCACTTTCAGAGTTGTTGGGCATGTTGAGGGCAACCGAGATACAAATGAAGAAGGACAAGCCTAAGTCTGTGATGGTGATCACAAGTAAGAATGGCAAGTCCAAGCATAAGGGCAAGGGCAAAGCTAAGAAAGGTTCTGATGCTAGCCAGGAGCCCAAGTCGTCTTCAGCTCTCAAGGTCAAGGGAGGTATGACCAAGAAAGGCAATTGCCACCATTGTCAAAAGCCAGGACATTAGAAAAGGAATTATCCTCTCTATCTAGAAGAACAAAAGAAGAAGAAGGCGACCAACGTCTCTACTTAAAGGTGTCATGAAAGTAAACTTGTAACACTTTTGAGGTATATGATACCAAGATGTAAAGTGTAAAGCACTCATAATTGGGGCAAGTATTGCTGCCATAGATAGGAGTACTTTAGTTTATTTTCAGCCTATAAGGCATGCAATATAGTTATGAAGTGCTATTTCATATTTGCCAATAGATAGAAACACTTTATTTTTTCATATTGTATGACAATGATGGAAATCAATAAAGAGATGTTTCAATTTATAAAGATATGATCTTCATGGATATGCCTTATTTATCTTGTGGTATTTGATATGCATAAGATAAAATGATACCTAAAAGTTATAGATAACTCAAACAATCAAATTAGCATCAATCATGAGAAATGCATTTCTAGTTTCCATGTGATGGATAAATCTACACTCTTTTGGTTAGAGAACTAGTAAGAGACATGAATATCTTGGACATGATTAATCAATCTTCACTAAAGGTAGTGGGAGAATTATTATGCTAATAGGTATAATACATGTGATGTATTTACATACCTATTGGAACGAATGCTAATACTTCAAATGGTGTTTAGAGAAATACCAATATGAATACCTGAAGTGTTCAAGAATATCATAAATGAAGTGCAAATTTGGTAAAATGTTAATTCTTGATGAGATCAATGAATAAAATACTTAGACCAAATGTTTGAGATCCTTATGAGTGATTATGATAGTGTATCATAGTGAACTCATGATTAAGGCATGGTGATGTCTAAATCAAGAAGGAATCATACTCTAAGAAGTTAGAGAATGATTATCAAATAACTGAATTCTTCTTAATAAAAGAATACCCCACACTAATAAAGGACATTAAGAATCACAAGGAGTTGTGAGTTCTTATATCCTTGACAGATACACCTCAATTATCTATGTGATGAGTTGTTCATGTGATGAGTCAACTATCTAGATGAATATGAGGAACTGAATTTTGAATTATGGTTTATGACCATTATATCCTAAATGACATCCATGTGAACCATAAGGTATGACCTTAATGGTAGAACCCATTGGATGAAATCCATAAGTGCAAATAAGTCTTAAGTGTTAAGACACATGGATAACATTTTGAGAAGGATGATGCTTGTTGATTGCAACTTAATGACTAAGGCATTTTGCATATGGATACTAAAACTACATTCCTATGAGGAATAAAACAAGGATGTGTACGTGACACAACCTATAAGGTTTATGAATCCACTATTGCAAATGAAGTCTATAAGTTACAATAGACTAATCAATGTGATTGATTGAGTACAAGCAACTCAAAATTGGATCTTTACTTTGATAATATAGTCAAAGGGTTTGAATGATATGTCAAAGATATAGAAGGGATCTATGATTTAGTGGGAGCATGTTCACATTCCACATGTTGATGTGAAATGGAAATGTTCTAGAATGGAAATCCAAAAGTGGAAATTATCTTTAAGGAAGATAGAGATGTTTCCTATGTGATAGGAATAGAGATCTATAGAGATAGTTCTCGAAAACCTCTTGACCTGAAAAGAGAAAGCATACATTGGCAATCTGTACTGAAGGGTTCAGTATGCACATATTCAATGGGAGAAAACTTGTCCATGTTACATGGAGTTAGTATCCCAAGGCCAAGTGTCCAATTCTTATGAAGAATGGGAACACTAAGAATAGATATGGATCTATCATGTATGTAATCATCCCATTATCTTGCATGTATCAACATGGAAAGAACAAAATGCATTCATCATCTTATATGTAGGACATAACAATATGATGTGCTCATCCTGATAACTCTTATGACGAGTGCATGTCTGTCTGCTTCCGGTAAGGGTTACTGGAAAAGCATAAGAACTTGATAAGTACTTGTGAAGTACTAGTTCTATGGAGATAAGGAAGAGTTCGATGTAAAGAGTTACATTGATGCAAACTTCTGAAAGGATAGAAAATTAATCACAAAATATATATAGGATATATAAAAGTGAAAGCTTGTTGATAATTGGAAGTGTTCCAATAAAATAATTTAAAGGGAAATGCCGAGTATCTATGCGTTAGAGAAAAATAGTGGATACTATATGGATCTGGAAGTTCATGAGATGAACTTATAGATATTCTGCTGATTAATGACAATTATGGAATCCTTGGTCATGCAATGTGGCTAAAGGTTAGCAACAGAATACTAGATCGCATATTATGGCAACTCCATCTCATACGTGTGACGTACAATGAAGAGATGTGAGACATGCAATTTATACTGACTTTGGCAAAGTATTGCCATTACTCACCATGTTCACACTAGAGCACAATAACATGTGGGACATGTTTGAAGATCACTATGAATATGAGTCATGGGTGATTGGCTCGCAGTGCAAGTGGGAGTCTGTTGGTATGTATGCCCTGAGAGCCAATCATGGGATGATTGGTGGGATACAATAAGATTGATTTGATAAACATCAAAGGCAAGCTTCCAATTCTTTCTGGTTCAGCCATATGAGATAGTAATAGAACATATTGAATGTCTAGAGAATGACAGTACTCAATGACGTATGCTTTTAGGTTAAGGACCTGAACGATGAGATCATACGGATGCTAAGAGTCTGTACATTATCATTATGTCCTTAATTAGATGTCATTGTGGAAGGTAGATAGACAACAATGACATACAAGACTAGATTGTGGTGTTGGTTGATGACAAAATCTCATTAGTCATGATATAGAGATATCAAACCAAACACATAGGTACTTGTTAGAGAACAAGTGTACCGGACAGACCCACCGTGAGTTTGACACATGGAACCATGACATGGTAGTCACAGTCAATACTCACAGTGATGGTGGTAAGTGTGATTCTTTGAACTGAAATCACTACACTCAACACATGTCGTTGGGCACACTTTGACATCATCAAACGCAGTCCTGAAACATGGGTTGTTATAAAGGTGATGATTGGGTGGCTTTGACACATGGGGCTTTTGAGGGGTGAGTGATAGATATGGGGTTTGTCCCTCCTAAGGGAGTTTGATATCCATGGCCACTTGATGAGTAGGATTGAGAAAGGTGTGCACGCATGTGTGAATCAGTATGTGATATTGATGTCATACATATCTCTTCCCACTACAAAAAAAGTATGATTTGACTACAATTTTTCTAACTACATATACTACATTTATAGTTAAAAAGTACTTTCCTTTAAAAATTCTTAAAATGTAAATGAAAAAATATAGTTAATTGCAATAACTTCAAAACGGACTACATATCTTAATAGACAATAAAAATTTCTTTCCAATTCCCTTCTTCCCCCCTCCTCCCTCCCGAATAACTCTTAACACCAAAAATATTCAATTTTGCCGCGCGCTACTCTCCTCACAATTCCCAGTGGCGCCCCCATTGCGCCTGCACTTCGTCTCTCCTCATCATCCACTCTGATGGTGCCCCTCACCCATCGTGTCTCCTATTCCCATAACCCACAGAATCTGACTGCTCTCTCTCTCACCCTCTTCTCCTTCCCCCATCCGGATCTCCTTCCGTATACTACCATCTGACCTCGCAGACCAGCGAAGAAGAGGTCCTGGAAGGACGGAGCCTACGAGGAGATAGATATGAGGAAGAGGACACACTTGAAGCATTGCAGAAAGCTCCTCCATGACACCCGCGTCAAGGTAACCCCTCCACGCCTAAAGCTTTGTCAATTTCCTGCAATCAAGGAGGCAATTTTTAATCTGTGCACTTGGTCAGAGGAGTCAGATATGTTAAGTTGACATTGGGGACGTTTGGTTACCTGGAGCTGGACGGATTGGATTGGACTTTATGCTTCAGCAAGCTAAATACTAGGTTTGGTTTACAGGATCTGCAAAATGCACATAATCCTGCGGTTTTGATCAAACGATGAATGTGGGACGACGCTGTCCTTTTCAGAACATCCGAGCACCGAGATCCAGAGGGCTTTCCACGGTCTCATGTTGCAGTAATGAGAAAAAAAGGCCGTCAGTCCTCCCTGCCCTCAGGGGCAGCGCCAGATGACCAAACGTAAGTATCATGCTAGATGGATCAGCAAAATAGAAATATCTTTCTACTGGGATATTCCGAATGCAGCATTTCTTGAAATCCGGCTATATACAACAAAGCAAACGTGCCCATTATGTACACAACCTAACAAGAGGAATCACTTGCTTGATTGCAGTCTATATGGGTCTTCATGTGGCAAACCAGCAAGCATAAGATGACATGGACGTGAAGGACCACATTGGCATGTTCGTTAGTGTAATCATCTTCTGACATTGCTTGACTATTGTTGGTACTTCTGAGAATGTAAGGCCACATCACGCTGTGCTACTGTTAGTAACTTTTTCTTTTTCTTTTCAGTTCAATCTTTACTATATTTCCCTCCCCTTTTATGTGAAACGAACTGGAATGATGATTGGGATAAACCCCTATGTACATCTATTGCTCAAGGGGAAACAAAGTGGATAAGATGCAAGTAAGAGAAATACCTACATGTATCATGCATGTTTTTCTCATCTCATGGTGTCTACCAATTTAGTTATAGTCTATGCAATTATAGGTAACCAAAATGGACTTAACTTTTCTTTCTTAGAACTAATTTCTTACTTGTCAAACTTTAGTATAAATAAACCAATCACTTTTATATCAGTAACTTGCTATTATATTACCTTTGCTGATGAATAAATGGTGTATTCTTGTGCATCTACAAAGATGCAACTGTGAGACAAGTAGGATGACCGATTGCTGCTGCACAAATTGGCCTTTCTGAAGGATCAACTTCACATTGGTGATATGGTGCGGTCAGGATGACCAATAACACTTGCAATCATGAAATTATGTTTATCCATGAAGGGAATATAGTGGACATGGAAGGAGATGCAACCCGAGATGGCCTTGTTCTTGTGAGTGCCCATGGAATGCATGTTCCTGTTAGAGTTCACTTTTTCAGTGGAGAGAATTTCACATTATTTTTCTGCTGATGACCGAGTTTGCATTAAATCCAAGACAAAGAACTCATCCCCTGTTGAGATCCTACATTCTATGGACTATGAAGGCAGGGTGACTGCTGGTTTTATTGGTTTGGAAACTCTTTGGAAAGGCAACTACACAGATCTTCAAATGGCTGAAATCATTCTGCAAGGGTCAATCTGTGATGTTGAAGCTTACTGTCTCCATCCTAATATTTTAAGTGGCTGTAGAAATCTGGGGGGTCATGGGTAACTGGGAGGATCATGCAGATTCTTTCCAATGGGTGTCTTGTTGTTTCATTCCATGGGCGGTTGGTTTTGGTGAGTTAGAGACTTTCTAGTAAATTCCATAGAAGTTCAATGGTAGATTTTGTAACTGTAAGGTGTGATACAAAAGTACCAACACCTTGAAGATTCCATTGGATGGTTAGGCCATTGGTGATTGCATTTGGACTTTTCATGGTTGTGAAGGTGGGATTTTTCAAGGTTTGGCTGATTTCCTTGATCTTGTTTGAAAACTTTCCTCTATAGCTCATTGCTCCAGCCTATTAAGTTCCTATAACTCTGATAAATGTAAATGGTTTCCCAAGTTAAAATTTAACCGATAACGGCATTGATCGGAAGAAAGAGCATGAAGTCACCACAAATTCAGTGCAAAGGTTCCAGGGATTCCATTTGTGATGTAGGGACCCCTTTAGTTAGGTATTTAGGTCCAAGAGGGTATAAAATGTGTCTACCTGTAGATTCTTTTTTGATATCCAGAGGATCCCCATCCAATCAAATAGGTTTACCATGGTTAACTCAAGGCTTGTATATATTAGAGTGTTGGTGATGTTGTCAGGTAACTCAAGATCATTTTCTCAGAGAACTTAGATCTCCTGGTTTACTGGTCGGATCTAGTGTTGGCATTAGTTTCATTATGTCTTAGAGAATACCTTTAAATCCCATGCTCTTGTGATATGCTATTTTGAGGTTGGACGATGCCTTCTGACCATGTTAATATTCAATGTGTGATAAAGCTTTTTTAGAGAAGGCCAAACTTTTTCTGTTATGTTTTTAGTTCAATGGAGTTTTCTTGTTAAAGTGGTTCTTTAAGTCTTATCATCCTATAGAAATTCATAAGGATCTACATAGCTTTAAAAACTTCCTAGTTCCCATTGTTATATGGAGCTTTGTTTAGTTCCATATTAGAAGTACTACATTGCCCCTTGATCTAGGGATGGCTATCCCCTAAGGGTCCAACCCTCCCTTATCCGCCACATGGTTCTCCATTCTTTCCCTTCATTCCCAAATTAGACTCTCTTTATTGTATTCCTCCTCTTTCTTCTTTTCAACAATTTGACAGATTCACCTTCTTCTTTCTTGCTATCCTGGACTTAAGGAAAGGATACATCTCTTGCGCTCAGTCCCTTATAGGTCGCCTAGATCCAGCAAGATGTGGTCAAATCCCTTGACAAGGGGTTGGCATAGAGTGAGGTTGGATGCCGCTTTATCCTCGTGATTGTCAGGGCCACTATACCATAGCAAGATGCTAATGTTAGTGTTGTTTGGGATGCCGCCTAGGCACCCTTAGAAAATCCCCAGGGTTCAAATACAAGGTTCCTAACCAAGTTAAGCAATTTGGGTGTATGCCTATGTGCTTTGGGTAGGTCTCCTAGATAGTTATAGATTGGATTTTGGATTTCCTTTAAGCTATCATCTTGCTTAATGATCAATATCATATACCCTTCTGATCTCCTTGTTGTAATGTTTTTTTACTGATCAGACAAAACTTGTTATGTTTCTTTTATTTCTTTTGGTTATTTTAATATGAAGTTCACCTGTCTTGGTTATGTTTTGCCTAACCGGTGCGAATTCAGTATTCTATTATAGATTCTACTTGAATTTTCTTGGCATGAGTTTTGATATAAATGGAGTTGTGCCTTTTTATTTTGTGGAGGTTTATTGGCTTCTAGTGAAAGAAGGAAAAAGTTGCGTCTAGACAAACATATGAAAATAGAACACATAAATCGGTTAGATTCATGGCATCTGATTTATAAGAGCTAAGACTCAAGATACGCCTGACACATGCTCCTGAGTCGATCATATTGAGATAATTAACCCATGCTTCTCTTAACAAATATATGTTTTATATTTAATTCATCTGGTAATTCATAGTAGAAACAACCTTGTGTTGGTCCTAATTATAATATAACTACACTCATGGTTTTGTACATGACACAAAGGTTGGAAATTCCAAGCTCCCACGTCTTAGGCTCTTGAGTTTAACTACAGAGTGAACTCATCCTTGTGCTTAATCGAGGAGGTATCACTAAAGCTTAATTGAGGAGATATGACCTCATTAATATTTGACATCTGTCTGCAGTTTATTTGCCACATAGCCATCTTGCCATCTTGTAAAGATGCTTACCTAGACTAAATCTAAAGGTTCTTATTATTTGTCTTCCATCTAATATAACCTTCTGAAACTTTCCATCTAATATAACCTTCTGAAACTTACTTGCTGAAATAGGGATGTTATGTAGAATTGATCTGACTAAAATTGATGTGACAAATGGTGGACAAATAATGCTAATTTTTGTGCTCCTGTTTTCATCTTCTAACCAACCATTTGTTCTATTTTGGTTTTTCCAAGGATCAGGAAACTTCTCTATGGACCCAATGTCTCTCAGTTCCTGTCATCTATAATGGGAGTTTCCCCTTCAAGATCCTAGCACCCCCACCATTTTTTAACTACCAAGTAACTCTTGTTCATCCCAGATACAACCATACTAACATTGCTTCCTTGTTGGCTAACGTTTCTAGCATGAACCTCTACAGCATAGTGGCGATTCCATCTTAGGAAGATCTCAAAAGTTCTTCGAGAAGTTTACAGGCAGTGGTGCTATCCATGGAGCCTAGCTGAAACAACACATTATCTTAGTGGTTTTCATTGCAACCATTATTGATTCAATAGTATCTAATATCTACTGGTCATAAGTTATTTCATATATTTAATGTACTTTAGGATTTGAACACTTGTTCTGAAGGGTACACCAACATGTTGTGTTGGGTAGTGGGGCCGTGAGAGGATGGGAGTTTCGTACCTTTAATACTTGCTTAGAATATTCAGACTTGCTTCTTTTGTTTTTTTTGTTAAATTGAAGCACATGAGTTACTTGAAGGATTTTTTTCATCAACTTGAGTAACTCTTGTTACTTTGTCATTTGGCTCCAAGTCAATTTTTACAATGCATGCACTGATTTGAGTCATTAGACCATCCTACTCTAGATCATGCTTCTATATAGAACCTACATATCATCTAGAACAGATTTCCCTAACAGATATATATTGATCTCAAATGACAGGCTTGAGATTGAGTTCATATTGGTTAATGATATTCAATGTGTTCATCATCTGCAAGCTGACACAGTCTAAATATAGAGCTAGCTACTGTCCTTCAACGACATGAATGCACACTCAATGAGGCCTTTCTGTAGGATATCCACAACAGTGTTTTAAAAATCGGCCTATGCGGCCGCATACAAGGTTCGGTCCTCCAAAAACCCGCATAACAGAAATCGGCCCAAAAAGCGGACCAAGCCGCATAATCGGTGGTACGGCCGCATACAAGGCCGATTATACCCCGATTTTTAGTTAGAGATGTTCTGATTTTTTTTTATACATTTAAATTCATCTATGTTTGTTTAAATTTAGATTATAGTGTATGATTGTATTTATTTAAGTTGTGATGATTGCATATTTGCATAATTGCATCCATTATTCTTGTAATTTTACCATTTAGATACACAATTGCACAAATTAAATATGTAAATCATGACTAATATATATATATATAATAATTAATTAAAAAAATCCAAAACCGCATATACTTCCGCATATACTCCCGCATACCGCATATACTCTACAAGGTGACCTCTCCGAACGCATAACGCATACCGCTTTTTGAAACACTGATCCACAAACTTTACCCTTTGAAGTTTAAATTTGATTTTTGATCCATTCTGTTGCAGCTGATCTCTATGCCTTACACACCAATCGAGTTTTCTGCACATTTCCTACAAATTTCAGTCCTCCAGGTTAGGTTCTAATTGTTCATATGGGTGGTCGTGACAATGATGCTGACTCCCAGGGTACTGCTGCTATAAGGTAGGTCTACTATAAATTGGATATATTAGATGGATCCGTTACAAAGTTATCATTCAAAAGTAGTGAAGGAAATCTCAGTTATTACAAATTTCATCTGCTACACACCACAGATATAAGCATATGAAATTTTTCAATAATTATGCTTGTACTTCCAAGTTATAAAATGCATTGTATTGAAGAGAAGTCGTCATACCAAAGCAAGGAACGTGCCTCATTTCAAAGATAGAACAATACATTTTATCTAAAATATATGATTAATGCACTTTGTATCATTTAAGAATAAAATAAGTAAAAGCAAAGTTTTATTGAATCAATAAGCAAATTCGGTAAGGTAATAAGTCAAATAACATTAAGTAAGCAAGGTATACAACTTCTAAACAATATATTCTTTTCCATATTCCTAAATAGTATATTCTTTTGCATCACTTCGTTTTCTTTGCTCACTATTTTCTCAGGTAGGAAACTCTGTTTTTGGCCATACACCAGGGTGAAAATAACTAGCATTGTTTATAAGCAAAAACGCAACATGATGCAATGAACAGTTCTACAGTTCTAGAATTAAATAGAATTTTTTTGTGAGAGTTAGTTTGCCCCTGATGGCATTTCTAGCACAATCCCTTGAAGAGTTACTCCAAATAGTTTCTCAAGTTGGATAGTTTGAAAGTTGTTCTTCATTGCGTGATATGACCTAGAGCTGAATCTCACTACCCTCAAGAAGTAAATTGGCAGATGCTAACTCATCAGTAGCCTCAAGACTGTAAAGCAAGACTCCCTGAGTATCTTAGCTTCATCTGACCAGGTGCAAAGTCAGCAATGAACCATATCAGGAGCAACCTTTTTTTAGAGACAATATGTTAGGATCGTCACACCTGAAAGAAATGTCCGTAGTACCTTGACACTGATTTTTCACCTGACCAAATTATCATATCATCAGGATTTGATGTTGCTAGCGTAGATCCTCTTTGTTGCTGTGATGTGACTCCTGATGATTATGCACTTATGACATACATGTTATCTAGCCCGTCATGTGGAAAATTTCATTCCATACTAGAGGGAGGGAACAATCTCAGGTCGATTTCTTATCATCATTATTGTTGTTAACGTACTTCCAGGTGAGGTGTCCAAGAAGGATCCAAATGACATTGTACCTTCCAAAGGATGTTTATAGACTGTTATTGAAGTATCAAGAATTCACTCATAGTGTTTGCCTATCTTCAAGGGCAGCTGTGGCACCATCCAGTCAAAATGAGAATTTGCAGCTTGCTCCATTACAAATCCGTAGTAGATTTTGAAGTTCATAAGAGCCTGAACCTTGCAAGTATGCATATTATGTTCATAAAACTACAACACAAAGCCATTTAGTATTTTTTTTTCCTTTTAGTACGACTGCATTTGGGCAATCACTATTTAAACACTCACCTAATTTCCTTCTTTTTCCTCATTCTAGTGTAATCCATCCTAACCATGTGCTTGTGATTCTGGATGTAGTATGATGACCATGGCCTTCCAATATCTTCTCAAAGCTAGAGATATTTAAAATGAGGAGGATTTCCCATGCACAGGGTTAAATATGGGCACATACAAATTTGACAGATTGAGGATTGCAACTCCATTATCCAAATTCAGTTTTGTATAAGCCAATGAAGATCAAATTTCTGACAGTCTAGTACAGGAGGGTCCTCTTTCTAGTAAAGTTCAATTTTATACAAGCTAGTGAAGATCAAATCACTGACAACCTATTAACAAAGGGTCGTCTTTCCAGCAATCTCATTATTCATTCAAAATGGCATTTTGACATATTTCATCTTTGAAGCCTTAGTGCTGGGGATGTGGGCATCAACCAAGTTGTTGTTGGTGTTGGCATCTCAAGGGTAATTAAACTCATCCTTGCTCATGTCTTGCGGTAGGAATGCTATTATTTTTATAGAATAACATGTATGAATAACCAACCTATATTTATTACATTCTGATTCTAGGACTAGCTATTGTAGTCTTTCCATAACTCTGTTGTGCTAAGGTGATTCTCACTAGATGTGTGAAAACAATAAGTGATTTCTGACCATCCTAGTAGCTCTCTATTGTGTAGGTTTGGAGATTTCTTGGTTTGCATCCTCTGTGCTTTCAATTCATATTCAATTCTGCTTCGATCTTAAAGATAAATGCAGAACGACCAACAAGATTCTATTTGCTGAGTTGTTAAAGCAGTTAGTTTGCTGTTGGACAAGGTAGTCTTCCTCAACCAATAGTAACCAAGATTTTTTATATAAATTTGAATGCCGATGAATGCAACAGTAGTGATGAAACTCATCGTCAATGGGTAAACATGATATGAAGCAAAGAGATCAGGGAATCATGCTGGTATACATCCTCATGTGATGATTAAGGCCTTCATGTGCTTATCTTTGGATACAAAACCTCTTATAGTGTGATATTTTATGCGCAAATCTCAAAATTGATCTTCAACTACAGAAGGTATAAACCACTATTACTTTATTCCATTATTTGTTATATATTTATTAACTTGTGCCCAGGCAGGAAGAAAATATTAGTCACCGAAAATCTGGAGTTGCTGGTGTTAGCAGCCTTCATTCTATTGGTCTGTTCTAATGGTCGTATCCCTTCTTCACTTAACTTGTGTCCTTTTTTTCTTTTAAATTGCAATGCTTCAACAGTATGTAGGTGCCATTTCACTGGTGTTTCGATTTTACCTATCTCTGTGATAATAAAAATGAGATTCCTTCCACTGGATTTGACATTCCATTTTCCAGACCCTTTAGAGTTCTGATAATTAAAAAGAGATTCCTTGCACAGTCTTTCCATAGCCAATATTCCTTATAATTATAAATTTATAACGCCTTTTCTCGTTACCTCATTCTAGTTACCCAGGTCTATTTCATATCTTGTGTGCTTCAAATTGTAGGAAGATTTATGTTAAGGGACTAACTCTTTTGTGTCAAATGGATGGAAAGAGGTTTGGTATTATCCATAATAGTCTATATAATCTATATGCATTCATTTTGCATTTGCATCCTTCTAGAGAAAGAAACATTTTGAACTTATCAAAATGTTATTGTGCCCTAACTTCTTGGCAATTATATCAAATACAATTTTCTGCTCTCATTTTTATTTCTTGCTTTTCTCTATCTATGTGGGCCAACTGCCCAATCACCAAGTGGGAGTGGCTACATCAATCAGGGATATAGTTATAGTGGTGATGTAAATGCGAATGGGTCACATGGTAATCAGGGTGTCTATGGGGCTGTTGGATATTGTGTAGGTAGTGTTGGCCCTCTTGGTTTCCTTAGAAGTGGGGGAAAACATGCAGTGTATGGGTAGAATGTTTTTGTCAAAGCCAATTAGGTTCTAGGTACCTAAATTCCTAGATGCCAGATCCTTGTCAAGATGAGGGTTCAAGGTACACAAATTCGTGGAGGTTCAAGGTACCCCAAACTATTTTTACTATTGATATGGTGTTACTGAATTCATTTAATTCCTTGGACATGTATTCACTCAGAGATTTCAGAACATTGTATCAGTTCTTCAACTAGCATGAAGTATGTATCGATGGTTTATTTCACCTTCTGGATAGTTATATTAGAGGCCATGGTCTCATTCTTTCACCCTCAACACAAGGCATCAAAGAAAAATGCCGGAGGCAGAGTAGTAGTAAAGAGAATTTTCATATGAATGGAGAAGATCAACATGTAGGAGGGAGTTGAGCTGAGTTCAGAGGTAGGAGGGCGAATGGGTAAACAAAGAGAGAGGTTTTTTTGACTTTAATTCCCTAGAAATGGTTCTTCTGATGACCCCTATCATTCAAAGATTGTCTATGGATAACATGTAAGGACTTTGTGAATAAAAAGCACATCACATTAGGGGTCTTTGGGAAAAGTCTGTCACATTTTTCTGGATTATCATATTGATCAACAGATCTAGGTAGAGATCATAATGGTAGAAGGAAAAGCCCTTTTATATATCGTGCCTCATATTATTACCTTTCAAGATGATGGACACTTTCAGTGCAGCACTAGGTCCAATATATAAATTTAGATTAAGTCTCATGTATGTACAGATCTGAGTTTGCTGCCCCGAGCAATCCCTGTATCATCAAGGGAGCTCTGCAATGGCTCTCGTTTACGGTTGGTGTCTTGTCATGTTATTTTAGAAATGTAATGAAACCTACTTGTCCATTGTTTGGAAATGTATTTTCTTCATTACTTGTTGCGACAAGTTCTTCCATCAATTGCCTCTCATCTTCTTGGTCCAACAAAGGGCTTTGGGGATCTTGATGGCACTTGCTGGCATCTGTATGCCCATGATCATTGCTAGCACTGGAGGGGCACTTATCATCCTCATATTCTTTCTCGTGGGTGGATTCACCTACCTAAGGTATTGTTTTTTACTTTCTTGCTTCCATTTAATCAAGAACCACATACTAGAAAGTGTCATTTTATCTTTCTCCACAAGGTATCAGTTCATCCATTTTAAGACTTAAGAGAGACGTGCCATAGGTTACCAATGATTACAAGAAAAAATGTTTTAGTGTCCCTCAATCATCTTATACAACCTGCCATAGGTTACCAATAATTACAAGATGTTATTCACACAGAAGACCACCAGTATAACACAAACAAAGAAGAGCCTGATGCATGCAACCAGAAAATAATAAACTAAAAAGAATATTGCCAGTAGGTTAATGCATATCATAGGTGCAAAAAAGTGACCTTGTTGCTACTTATCCGACAACCACTGTTAGTAGTACTTTTGTCAATCTGTTGATGACAATATGCAGGGGGCATACGGATACATCTTTAAAAGTGAATTGCAAAGACTATCAGATCAATAAAAGATTGGTGATTGCCTTGTTGCTAATTCTTAGAACCTCTATGCATCTATGTTCATGCCATGAGGTATTGACTATAATACATTGGTCTTGGTATTTAGAGGTGGGAGTAAATATAAGTCTCACATGATGTTGAGCAAGGACCAATAATGAAGAAAATATGGCGACTATTCAGGCATGTGCCTATTGGATGCCAAAATGTCCTAATGCCTCTAAGGGTGCCTTGCACTTTTGAGTCACACACTTCTTATACAAATACGAAGGCTTTAGCCTAGAGGAACATTTTTTGTTCCTTTTTCTGTTAGTATCATGTTATTAAAACCGTGAATGTGGATGGTTCAATTTGGAACCTAAGGGTAAATTTGTTGTTGTTGAACAGAGTAAGACATATTATACCAAGTTAAATAACATTTCATGAAGTCCTGGGGGCACAATGAACCCTTGCACTTTAGAAGTGAAGTGAGGTTCACTGGAAGTCTTGAACAATAAACTAACTATTAATTATCTTATTCAAGATGGCTAGGGACAGTGCATTTGCTACATGGAAGCACACTATTAAATTTGCTGCTGGAACAAAGGATGGAAAACAAGACAAAGTTATTGAAAATTTGTCATTAGCCTCTAATATAATTGTTTTCATGTACTATTGGAATACCTTTTGTTTATGTGCAATATGCTTCTTTTCTAGTAACTAGCCTTGACTTCAACTAAACGGGTATATATCCAAATGCTTTTAATTTTCAGATGGTCTGGAGCGCTTATTCAACCAAATGTGCAAGAAAATGGTTGTTGTTGGATGGAGCCTTCAAAAACAATCTAAGGCATATGTTTTAATAATTGATGCCATGTTCTGCATGCCATGTATCTTTATTTTCATAAATTTCTTTTCATGCCAATGCCTAGTTCTGAAATTCAACCATGGGACACCATGATTCTTGATTACCATGGTGGTAGGCTCCTGGTCCCCGGTGAAGGGTCCCACAGAAATTTTAGAAGAAGGCACAATGTTCAGATTGAACCCAGCTTGCTTGGATCCCAAGTGCCTGGAAACCTCCCAGGATATGCCTCTTTTCCAGCTACTGATCTTCCTGATCCTAGCACAAATGGACAATGGAACTGTAATAACATTCCTGTGATATTTCATGTGCTCAATTTCCTTCTCTAGCTCCTGGGCTCTTCAATGTAGATATAAACCAACCTATATTTGGAAATACAAGCAGAGTTGGTGGACATGCCAGTGGTGTACATGACTGTGTGGTTTTCCTTTTACTTATAGAGATGAAGCTTCAATCTCACAGATTGTGAGATTGTTCAACAATGTCAAAACTATTTTCAAATTGGAAAAGTGATTATGCTTAAGAGAAAGGCCAGCTCCTAAACATCGATTACATGCTAAGGACCTTCCCACCCAGACTGGTGTGAGCTTCCAGGAGATCAGATCTACAGTGCAACTTTCTAAGGTGGTTGACGTTGTCACAAACTTAGGAGGGTCCTATGCTCTCACCTTTAGTTGCAGCTTGAAGGTCCTGTTGGATACCCTTGAATCTGCTTCTGCATATTTCCCCACAAGAATCTCATGGTTTGATTTTGAGTTGTTCATATCCTCATGTTTACAATTTTTGATTAATATGGGTTTGGTTTTTTCAGGTGTAACGTACCACATCCTCTTGGTTTTACAGGTGCAACATCTACCAACATGGATGAACTCCACCACTCCTTCAGCCACATGAAAGATTCAATTCCCTTATTCGATCTACATAACATGGATAGAAAATGCTCTCTTTATTTGTTGCATGAATTAATCAAATGATAACAAAAGATGCTCTTCTTCATCCTACAAAGTCGTATTTAATAAGGATGTTAGATCCTCAACATGATAAGCTAATCTAGTAGTTTATTTTTCTCAAGTTCTTGCTCATTATCTTAATGATTATATTACTTATCTTGGATTCCAGTAGTCTATTATCTAATGATTTTCATACTTTGATTTCCTTGTACAGGCAATGGACTTGGTCCAGCACACTTCGTCAGGAGCCTCTGTCATTTGAAGGGCCTTTAATATGCTACAGGTAACTAGAGAGTCAATTTTCCTAATAGATTTCCAGCTACTGCTATACATAAATGCTTCCCATTTGCATACTGTACTCTCATTGACTGTCTATCTTAACAAATTTGTTCAAAGGGCTATTATGTATAATATTATTATAATTGTTATGTAATTGGACAGTAAACATATTAGAAACTAGAGTTTGTTGGAATGTGTGTCAGTAGGTTTCTACATATAGTGGATGTTCTTATGGCGATTATACCCCATTTTAGTCTAATGTTTTAGCTTAATATTTTGTCTTTTTCTTATAGTGAAGTGATGGAAGTTTTTTTTGGATTTCTATATTGATTGAAGTACAAATTATGCATGACAGTTTTCTTGCTATGCATATGAACTTTAAAAACAAACTCAACCACTTTCTTGTACGATTTTCACATAGTTTCTATGTGTTAGTGACAATCAAATTCAGCAAACTGCATCCACTTTAAGGAGCCTAGAAGTTTCTATGGTTGTTTATTGTCAAGAAACCATACATACAATCAATTTATGTGTATTGTATTAGTCCTATAGAATAATAAAAGTGGTTGTAATATGCTACAATATAATTTCTGACTGGAAATTTTTATTGCAACTTAGGGAATGATTGCATTTTGTACAAAATGAATACCTAGGGACTTCCGCCATGGAGATTCTAAGGAAGGTTTATCCGTTTGGAGAAGCCACCAAAACTGGTTAGACGTCATCTTGAAGCTTGTAACATCAGCTCAACATCTTGATAAATAGGAACCTCAAAGGGTGAATTGATATCTGAATTTTGATTCTAATAATACTAAAAGAAGAACCTAATGATAGAAGATGGAAGCTACATCAGTATAATACCTTAAAATTTAGATCGTTCATTCAGCACGCTCAACTCATGACATCACTCCATCAATATCATAGGCTACTAGAAACTGAGTCACATAGGAGGAAAAGCATCAGAAAACCATCTTAAGGATAACTGAACAATAGTTTCTCATGAGCAAAAAGAACAATTAATGATCCAATCAGAATAGTAAATAAGCCAACAGTCTACTAATCCGGCATCAAATTGACTTAGAAGTTGAGCATAGAGACCCACCTCAAACAGCAAAACCATTAAATTGATCTCTTTACATCCAGAAAAACAGAGCTCATCTGCATTCATTCTGAAAATGGAAGCCTGTAATCATAAACTCAGCATTTTGAAAAAAAACAGGATACTCCAAAAAACGTACTAGAATCTGATGTTTATTTAACAAATCTAAAACAACAACCTATTCTAGGAAGCCACATCAGTACAATAACCTGAATTTCAAACCCTGCGTTTGACATCATCGACTCATGTTATCAGCCCAAATCATGTGCATGATTCCTTATACTTTTAGTGTTTGCAACCTCCATCAGTTTGGTTGGTGGAGTTTTGTCTTTTATAGAATCTTACGTATTAACATTAGTGCCACTTCCCTTTCCTCCAAAATTTATAAATCACATGGGCCATCAAATCAGTCTTCTACTTCAGAAATGTGACATGTTTTTTATCAGAAAAACAAACATCCTACTTATGAAAGAAAGGGGCTATGCAGTGGTTGACCAATGTGGCCTATATTCACCTCCCAAAACAAAGAATGTTATCTTACAAAACATACTACATTTCTTGGTGAGATGTATGACTGGTCTTGTTATCATACATTGTGATTCCTTGGTGATTCTTGAATATTGCAGACACACTGGTCTTATTATCAGCTAGAAAGGCAGCTTCAACATCAGGATTTTTGTATCCCACAACAGGTGGTGTATAAGAACAGGAAAGCCTGGTAGATATGGAGCAATCTATGCTCTATTGTGAATTTGACCCTCTAAGGAGATGTACGCCCATTGTCGCGGCCTGTGAACTGTGGTGAGCTGCAGTACTGAAACTTGTATGAAGATCATTGGATTCTTGTATATTCAAGAAGCAAGGATATTGGCTGCAAATGAGATAGTAGTGTCAATATCACATTTATGATGATCTAGCTCATCAGGGTTGTAAAGTTAGAACATGGGGCACCACTGAGGATAGATTTTATAGGGGATGAGGAACAAATGGCATAAGTGTGTGTGCCTTATAGCTGGCCATGGGAGATGGTCTGTGACTCCCTATTACATATGGTGTATAACTCAAAAGTATAACATGTCTGGTAGTAAGGTTGCTCTTCTTGGGTAGCTGGTTTGATTTATTGCCATAAAAAGTGTTTTAACTTTAGATGTAATGTAGATTACCAAATGGGGTTCCTAAGATCACATTTTAATTGGTTATTTAGGCCTCTAACAGTTACTATATTGTACAGTCAACATTATATTATACTCTACAATCAGTAGTTACTGTACTTCATAGTCAACACAGCTTGTTGGTGCTTTTTTCTATGGTCTCACCTGGGGGACAGTACAAATATTTAGGCTACTAAGGTTAGGTTTCTACTAGCACAAATAACCTATATTGTTTTAGGCATGGAACTCAATTTCTCTTTATAAGATCATTCCATGGGACGAACCAAATAAGTTATGAATTTTAAGCTTCTTCATTTTTTTTACCTTTTTCAATTTAGTTGCAATTTATGCATACCTAAACCCACTTAGAAAGAGTGTGAACTTCTTCCTTGCATCATGTCTTCTTTGGAAAGAGTAATACATTAGTATTATGCATACTTTTTGTTCTTATTTCTACTGGAGATCTGTATGTTGGCCTTTCTGCGTTTATCTTTAAAGTGTGCTTAAAAGGTTGGTTTCATGGTTCCACTTTAAGCTGTATGACTTGCCCAATTATCAATTTATAGGGTCCAATGCAGTTTGATACGTTAATAGTTTGATACTCCTAAATTAATAGTTTGATACTCCTATTTTTTGTATATTAATAGTTTCTTAGCAGCTAACTTGATATTAATATGTATCTCAGCAAAGAGTAGCACAAGAAACAATAGCTTATAAAGATGAGGAGTTGAGAGCTTGGTTTGCGCATGTGTATAAGAAATGACTTTGCAATCTGGTGCTAACCCTGCTCAACTGTGATAAGAAGCTGAAATAATTGATTCTAAGCTATGAGAAAGAACATCTTCACAAAAGGGCAACCTTGCTCAACCAAGTCAAGATTGTCTTGTTTATAATTTTCAATCCAACACATGCTCTTCTTCATGATGGTGCAACAACAACAAGATCCCGAGCTATCACCAACTCATCGAACAAAAGAAGAAGGCAATAAGGATGCTAAAATTGGCCGAGAAAGACACAACTCTTTCACAAAGATGTTAGTAGACCGCTGAATCATTGATATATGTATATCCTTTTCTTTGTACACATTGTGTAATAGGGGCAAGGTATACTTCCTCCCCATGTACATTTAACGCTTCATTATAAATGAAAGTTAGATTGTTGGCATAATGAGCATAACTTGCTTTAACTACTACAATGTTGTTACTAAAAGAGTTTGTGTACTAACAAATTACACTATATATATATATATATATATATATATATATATATATATATATATATATAGTCGAACAATGCATATATGTATGTGTACTAAATGGCACTACATATGTAGCTAGATGCATAATCAACTATGTATATGTATGTAGTAACTGCTGCATTTCCCTACATATTAAATACATATAAAATGTATTAACTTCATGTTTTTGCTACATACTGGCTGCAAATGCAATCGTAGTCATACATTTAGCTATAATTACACTTACATTTAAATATGTAAGGACAATATCTAGCTACGCTTCTGATTACATATGAATTTGTAGTGAATGGATCATCTAACTACATATTTTTAAAATATAGTTAAAGGCTTTAGCTATACGAGCATATACTACAATTTGTATATGTAAAGAAATATGTAGTTAAATCCTTTAACTACAAAATATGGGGTTTTCGCTACAATTTTTTTTTATAGTTAAAGACCATTTTTTTTGTAGTGTCCAATCTACTCTGAGATCAAGAAAGTGAATGAACGTTGACAGGATGACTATTCCATGCCTCGAGTTCATTCGGGATATCAGTGACAAAGGAATTATACATTCACTGTAACACCACTCACAGATTGTAGGATTGAAAGTTGTTCTCCAACTTTCTATTTCACTTGGGTAGCACTGATGTGTGACTAGGCACCGCTCTTTGCTTGTGAGTCATAAGTGTTATGGACTTTCACTGCCAACGTGAAATGGACCTACAGGGTCACACACATAGGATTTAACCTGGAAGAGGAGTTTTGTCCACAAACAATGTTTAGATTGATTACTAAATGAGTTTAGTAGTTCGATTAAACACTCAATCAATTTATAGCTCAATATCATAATGTTCAAGGTGTTGGACACATTGATTGGAATATCGGATTGATTGAAACCGCAATTGACTGATTCTGCACAATCTTTACTCCCAACCGATCGACTCATGCGATGAATCGATCGGCTGAGCTTGGTGAACCGGTCGGCTCAAGTGTTGAGTCGATCATCTCATGGACAGGGTGAAACGATTGCTTCAAGTGTTGAAACGATCGGTTCAATTGGTGCAACCGAGCAAGTTGGGAAAGTAGGATTGGTGAGAATTTTCCTTATGTTTCAGTTGCCCAATTTGATTGGGAAAAAGGATTGGTATTCGATACCAATTAGAAAAAAAAGAAGGAAAGTCAATCGGGAACTGGTCAGGACCACGAACCGACCGGTTCAGTAGTGAACTGATCATCTCATGGGTCCCAACCGATCGTGGTTGAGGTGTCAACTGACCAGCTCAGGTCCCCAACCGACCGTTTCAATTGTGAAACGATCGATTCAGATTGCAAGTTGGTTGTTTTTGTGGAAAATCTTGAACCCTTCTACTCCTACTTTTAGTCCCATATTGCCCAGGATGGAGAACCCTGTCCCATGACCCTCCTATATATAGGGGTATTGGGGGCTTCTCAAAGAACAACTCAGTGCAAACCAGTTGCTCTGTAAAGTTGTCGTTCTCTCTGGTTTTGGTAACTGAGAGAGCCCGAGCAAGTCCTACCCGATAAGGAAGGCACAACAAGGGAAAGACAACTACAGTTGCGAATGGTAGCCGGAGAGTGTGTTGGCGACTAGTACACCAACATGAGGGTGCGACTCATTCCAATTCCTTATGGGACAAGGAGATTGGAGTTCCAGGTGGTCCGTGTGGACTACTTCAGAGGCGCGAGGTTTCTACCACTCGGAGGACAACTGTCAATCCCGACAGTCCCGGTAAGACCAGGAGTTGTCAGTCCCGGTGTGACTCGGAGCTGCACAGACACCGTCCAAGACCGGAGGTGAAGACCGCACAAGGCACGAGGTATTGTCGCCGAGCAAGCCTCGGGACACAGTATGATTCCATAAACCATCCTTTCCTATTGTATAGACATTGACATGTTTCCTTGTTCTGGGTTTGGGGAGGAAAATTTTTGTTTCCACTGCCTTCTATGCCGCCCCTAAAACCCAACATTATCCACCTCAATCATAACAAAATGTCTTAATACTTTTACCAAGTTAGTTATGTACTTCATTCATAAACTCCTTGAACTTTTCAAGAATTTCTGACTTATGTTACATTAAATAAACATAGCCATACCTACTGAAATCATTAGTGAAGGTTATAAGTACTGATACCCACCTCTAGCGGTTGTTCTAATAGGTCCACACACATAAATATGTATGATTCCTAATATATCACTATCCCTCTCATTGTTACCAGTGAAAGGGGTCTTAGCCATTTTCCCAACAAACAAGATTCACATGTCTCTATTGATTCGAAATCAAAAGAGTCCAGATAACCATCTTTCTGGAGTCTAGATATGCGATTCTCATTTATGTTGCCTAGATGACATTGCAAAAGGTATGTTTTGTTGAGTTGTTGAGTTTTAGTATTTTGGTATTAACATTATATACATATGTCTTGAGATCTAATAAGTAAAGACCATAAGACATAGGGGCATTGTGATAAAAGATCCCATCTTTTAAAATAGAACATCGACCATTTTTAATATGTAATTCAAATGCATCCTTGTCCAAACAAGATACAAAAATGATGTTTCTATTTATATAAGGTACACAATAGTTGTCCTTTAACTCTATTACAATTCCAATGAGAAGAGATATACTATAGGCTCCAACTATGCTAGCCGCAACTCTTACACCATCAACAACTCACTGTTTCACCTTGGCCTTTCCCAAAGGCCTACTTCCTTTCATATCCTGCATATGAGAACATACATGAGACACACATTCGGTATTTATCACCCATGATGATGAAGTAGATAGATTTATCTCACTAATGTATATACCTAAAGTATAGATCACCATCCTCATCTTCTTCTTCCTAAAAGCCTTCAAGTACAGAGGATGAGTTCCTCTTGTACTATTATTTCTCCTTATCTTGAGTGTTGAAGACGTAGATTTGGGATCGACCACATAACTCTTCTTGGCCTTGCTTTCATCCTTGGACTCAGCTCTGCTGATCACCATCACGGGCTTGTCTGTCTTCAATCTTGCTTCAACATGAAACAACATGGCAATCAAGTCTGACATCTATCCATCTGTATTATTTACATGATAACATGAAATAAAGCGGCTATATGAGGTTCCCTCTGTCAACTTTGACTCAAGTAGAACCTTTAGTATGGCGTCCCTTTCTTTCTTATCAAGACAAAGTGTTACTTTCTTAAGACGTGTCACCATCTCAAGAACACTCATGTCCTCACATTGCTCATACAACTCATAATTCATGGAACTAAGTATAAGGTACTTTATCTCAGGGGTATTATTGACGTGCTTCTAGTAAGCATCCACTTGTGCCCTAGGTGCATCTGGAGGAGATATTTATAGCACTAGTTTGTTAAGGATATAGAGATTGCACTCTTCATTGATAATCCTTCTCAAAGTCCAAAACTAGTCATGGAAATTTCTCCCGTCAAGTTCATCCTTCTTCAGGACCAATCACAAATCAGATTTGCTCATCATTTGATTCTACAAGAGAAAATTTGCATTTGTCAAAAACAATTTGATTTGAAAATTTTGATGATATTAATTAGGTCTTTAATTATTATCACTCCCAATGTTTATTCGAATTAATATCCCTCAATATCAATTCGCAATATTGCATCTTACAATATTCTAGTGGGCTAGATCCAAGATAATTCAATTGTGGCCCGATCAACAGTGGAAACACAATCAACCATCAAGTTAGGCAACTCTTGCCAATTGCATCATATGCAATTCTAGATAGATTATCTGTGAAACCCCTTTCCATAATCATCGACATGCCTCTAGGACCAAACGCTATGAGAATCACCACTCAAGCCTGACCCAAAAGTGGACATGATAATAATGCACCCTGAGGAGGCAGAACCTACATTATTACCATCACACTTCCATGAGATAGACGACGCACCCCACGGAGGTGGAACCTACACTTACTCGATCAAGCTTTTCATGTGTGTCACTTATGGAAAGCATCTAAGACTTGATATTTTAATTGAGAGATTTTGTATTTATAAGTATATATATATACATATATATATATATATATACTTTATTCAATCACCACGTATATAGTACATATCATATACATGCTATATGCCATAATGAAAACATGCAATAAATGAAAGAGATGGTTATGGAGAGCCTAATGTAATCCCTTAGAGCCACAAGGAATTACATCATCTAGATCTACATCGCATGCAACAACTTGTTGTTGATGAAGATCTATGTTTGTCAATATGGGTTGATCAATACAACACTTGAACCAATCGGTGCACCTCCTGGTTGATTGTTAGGTCATCTCACCGGTCAATCTTCCATCTACTGGCTCCTCCAGTGGATCGGTCGGGGCCACCAGGTGATCGGTCCAACTTTTCCACCATGTCCTCCAAGGTCCTTTGGCTCATTTTTTAGAAATCTTCATCTTCATCATAACATGAAAGAAAACTATCCTATTTTACATAATTATAGAGAAAACTTGAGTTACATTTGTGGGGAGTAAGGGTAGGAAAGATTTAACTTTACATAGGGAAGATAAGTTAGAGGCTTGATATACAAACCGAGATAAATGGATAAACCAACCACACAACTATGCAGAGAATTTAGGGGTTATTGGCCATAACCATACTTCACATCCACCATCAAAACCAATTTTAGGGTGACACTTGTAAATTTCATATATATATATTTATATATACATAAATATATATATATATATATATATATAGGGAATGAAAAAATAGAATGAAAAAACTAAAATCCGATCATATCGATTATCCCATAATATTGTAAATTGATGTTGACTCTAATACCACTATTGGGAAATATGTCTATGGAGAAGGTAGCAGAAACAAATTTTTTATCTACCATATTCCCATGACCAATAGATCACGTCAATAACTATAATGCAAGAACGATGGTTTTGAGGATATACCTGGTCCTGGAGCAAGTCCATCAACAATCCTCATCGTTGTAGATGTAGAACTCTAAATCCTGGTAGCATTGGGGCTTGTCAGACTATTGCGCCTCCTGGTCTGCACCACGAACTACATCCACAAACCTCATCTTCTTCATAAGCTCCTATCATCATGAACTACTGGTTGAAGTTGTCCTCCTAGAAGAAGACAATAACCTCCTGCCTCTATGGTAACCAACAAAGACCACCTAGAACTCCTATCATCCTACTAGAATGATCAAGAAGGAGTCGTCCCTCCCATTGGCATACTAGTCACCAACTTTGTCTCCCACGACAATGATCTCAATCACTCTTTCCCTTAATGTTCCTCCCTATTTGGGTAGAACTTTCTCAGGCTCTTGTGGTTACCACAACCAGAGAGGATAAAGTTTGTCAGAGCAATTATATATATATATATATATATATATATATATATATATATATATATATATATATATATATATATATATATATATATATATATATATATATATATATATATATATATATATATATATTATCTGTGTTGTGCTCTGGGAAGCCCCCAATACCCCTCTATTTATAGGTGGGTCTTGGGTCCAGGTTTCCATTCGATGCGGGAGTAGAAGGGACCAGAGGCTCTCAAAAAATTACAACAATGCTAGAAAGTTCACAATCTGTGACAGACCAAATGATCATCTAACAACCCAGATAGTTGTCTGGCATTCCAGACGGTCATTTGGCACAACCCAGATGACCATTTGGCTATTTCCCAATTATACATGAAATTGGCAATTCATTTCCAATTAATATCCCATATTAATTTCCTTGCACAACAAGTAATGTGCAACTCAAATGAATTAGGAAATATCTACAACCTTCCGTTGGCCGATCTGGAAAATTTCACCCATGCGAGACGGCCGTCTTAATCACCCCTATTGAGCTGGTCCATTTGGTCAGTTCACTTCCTTAGCCAATTCGAAGTCACAATAGGCCTGACTCCAAAGGGGTCCATCTCAGTATTTGAGACAGATGTTTGGCACTTCGAGACATCCGTCTCAACACTTGAGATGGGTGTTTGGTTGTCCTGTCAGCCTGTTTGTTGTGTGAATCAAATACCTAAACACTTTAATACTTAATTCAATTGTCATTCGAGATCTAAACTCCTCTACTAGGTCGAGACCTATATGTGTGACCCTAGAGGTCCCATATTATGTTGTCAGTGAATGTCCATAACAACTTATGACATCACAAGAAATGAGCAGTTCCTAGTTGCACATCAATGCTACTCAAGTAAATGTAAAGTTGGGGAATAACTTCAACCTACAATCTGTGTATGGTGTTGCAATTCTTGTATAGTTCCTTTGTCACTAATGTTCAGATTGAACTCAAGGCATGGAGCAGTCACCCTCTTCATCATTCAATCTTGTTCCTTGAACTAAGAGCAAATTGTCTATGATATATGCAAGCTCAATATCACATATTGACTCAGATGTGCATGGCCATGCATTTCTCAATCTCTCTAATCAAGAGTCCTAGAACATCAAAATCATGTAGGAGGGACAAATCCCATTTCTACCATTCACAGTCTATCCCCATGTGTCAAACTCACCCAATCATCACCGTTATGACAACCCACGTGTAATGATTTCAGGTCTAAGAACTACAACCACCACCATCATTGTGAGAGTTGAATATGTCTTACATGATGATGGATTCCATGTGTCAGTCTCATGGTGTATCTATCTGATACACTGTTCTCTAACATGTATTTGTGTGCTTGGTTTGATATTTCCATATCATGACTAATGGGATTTAGTCATCAACCAAGTCATACTCTGATCTTATGTGTTATTATTGCCTATCAACCTTCCATAATAACAACCGATTAGGTACATAATGAGAATATATATAGTACTCATAATATCCATATGATCTCATTCAACATGGCTAATACTTGAAGACATACGCCATTGAGTAATATTGTTATCTAGACATGTATAATTTTACATCATAATCTCATAATTGAATCAAATAGAATAAATTGGAAGCTTGTCTTTTATTAATAATCAAATCATTTTATGTGATATTCCATGACAATCATTATATGATTGGCTCTCTGGGCATACATAACCAATAGTTCTCACTAGGTTGGGCTAACAATGGCATATTGTTAGGTCGTCTCCACAAGAAGCCATTGTAATTAAACACAAAAACATTAACTATGTGATTCAAAAAATGGTTGGTTTAATGAAGTCCTAAATTAAAGTTGTCCCACAATTAATCTCAAAATATCATTTGAAGGAAAATAGATTTGACATCATGACACCTATTATTAACATGATGAACATTCATACAAGTTACATGTCAGTTCCTCTTCTCCACATCGCATACTACATTACGACTAATGACTTATTCCTCTTAATCACCTAGGTGGTTAAATTATTACCTTCCAACTAATAACCTAGCACAAGATCATAAGTTCTCTTAGATCCCTCTAAAGATATATCCATCTTCATTACATGTATAAGGACACTTAGTAAGTAGAAATTTCTACTCATTTAGGAATTAGAGATCTAATTGCCCTCCATTAAATATGTATCCCTGTCGAGTATAAACACTTGGATACCTAGGTAACCTGGCTATCTCTTCCCATAAATGGTCGAAAATAATAAGAGAAATAGAATGATAAAATTGTAACACTAAAGCAAGTTATTCATCATATGACAAATATGTTCCAAAGAGGCACCAAATTTGAAAGGAAACTGCTCCATACTAGTGGGTGATACACAAACAAGGTTTTATACCACAAATCTAACAACTTCTATGGATTAAAGAGAAAAAAATCATAAGAGAGGGAGACAAGATACACAATTTTTTGGATGATAGATCCTATGTTAAGTAATTGCACTTGGAGCTTGACAAGATGGGGTAGAAGGAAATTTACATCCAAATCCTTCTTCTTGTTTTCAGCCTCTTCTAGAGTAGAGTCTCTTTTGAGTCACCCTCCCCTCATTACCCTATTCTAGAATGGAACTAGATGAGAGATATCCCTTAAGCCACATTCACCAAAACTTAAAATTTTTACGTTTACGCTACACAACATGCCTTAGGTAAGGCACATGGTGCCCCTCAGAAGTTTCTAAAGGGCTAGACTTAATAACCACTCATCTCAATGCATCTAGGAAATGACACAATGTGTCAGTAGTTTTGCCTAACTATTACCGATGAGATTGCACAACATGTCCTTTATCAAACATGCAATACATGCTTGTGGTCAATTTTTCTATGGTTACTAATGTTGGGAACATCGTGTTTGAGAAGAACATAAAGTGCTTGCTGGATTCAAAGATACCTATAGCTATTGAGGTCAAGCATGGCATGTTTTTGGTGTGGCACATCATGTTACAGTATGGGATGTTTGATTTGTAGTTGATATATGAGAACATGATGCACGGATGGGTGCACGACATGCCTATGCGTACAAAGGCTGAATCTAAACTTCTTATGCCCCTTTGTTGGTGACATATATAACATTAACTCCAAATGAACAAAGCTTCATTGTATCTGCATTACAATACTTTTGATTAGTCTAAATGTGTAACATACCCAACTCTGGGTACCTTACTCATTCCTCCTCTTTTTTAGAAACTTTTCATCACAATAATATTTATCATTGTTTTCTCCACAGTACTTTGATATTAACATGAATTTTTATTCAATTTTAACATCTTTTACATATATACTCAAAATAAAGGGGGTTTAAAAGTAAAATATACACCATAAAAAACAGTATGAGTTAGTTGAAAAACCACTAGAGGGGGTGAATAGGGTTTTATTGAGATTTTTAAAAATAATTCAACCAAAACAAGCAACCAAAAAGATATTGGATAAGGGGACAAGGATTTGGAGTGGTTCCAACCTTAGCAACTACTAAGGCAGTCAATCCACTACCCGGTTGCTTACCCAACCGGGATTTTGAAAGTACTTAAATTTTATTACCTCGCAAGGATGTTACATAAAAATTACAAATACTTTCGCCAAACCCTTTGGACAGCCTTCACCTAGAAGTAGTCTCACCAACCTCGAAGCAGCCTTCCTTGAAGTAACCTCAAGCTCCCCCTTGAAGTAGCCTTCCTCTTGAAGTAGCTTCCCGTTGAGACAGCCTTCTTGAAGTAGTCCAAAGTCCACCTTCTCCACCGAGAAGACCCTTCTCCACCTGAGAAGTCAAACCCTCTCCAATCCGTAGCCTCCAACCCTAGGAGTAGCAAGGAGAGTGCAAACAATATAAAGGAACAAGAAGGAAAAATAGAAATTACAATTACCACTTGTAGCACAAGACTTGATTTCCTATATCAAGCGTTTTGATCTCCTAACCAATGTATATAGAAGTATTAGTGCAGTGGATAGGAGATGCTAGCCTATAGGACACGAATTTGGAATAAGGGAAATGAATAGCCAATGTTGGAGTTGCTCAATTGCTCACAAGAATGGATTGCCAATTGCAAGTATATGATCAAGTGTTGCACAAGTGTATGTTAGGTGTCCTAAGGCTTGTCCTATTTATAGGAATGGCCTATGAATGCTTAAGGACGTTCTAGACACTTTCTAGGGGGTTCTTAGTGCTCAACTAGCCGTTAGGTATCCATTAGTTGCTTTAGCAACGACTAGTTAATTAATCCTAAAAAGTGCAGACAGAACTCTTCTCGGTCGACAAATTGTCATCGAGAGTCCTTCTCAGTCGAGGATTTGTCGACCGAGGGACATCCTGGAGTAAGTGTTTACAACGTTCATTTCCAACTCCCAACCACCTTGTCTGCTGGGTCTAATGGCTACTTGGGTCAATCTCGGTCGAGGAATTTGTCGACCGAGAGTGTCTCGGTCGAGAAGTTTTTCGACCGAGAATGACTCTGTTTCAATGTTTTAAACTAAGTATAAGTGTGTGTATGAGTGTGCAGTTGTGACACTATTATAGGGAATGACCTATCTAAGTGTTGTGATTGGATAGGGAAGATCTAACACTTGATTTACATGATTTCTAAGTACTTGTACATTATATACTTGTATAAATTTTTACATTTGATTACAATCATGAAATTAACATATTGTGAGCATATAGATCTTCCAATTTGTGACATCCACCTAGTTCCTGCAACACTCGAGTGGCACGTTAGATCCACAAGGATGAAATGTTTGTCATCATCAAAACAAAGGGATTATAATAATGTCCAATTTAGCAAACATTAGTGTACTAATATCCCAAATAATAAGTTTGACTATCTAAAATATTCTAGGAGTATCATATTAGAAAAAATTAATTACATATAAAAATAAATGTCAGAAATAACTATGAGAAATTAATTAGTACACTAACTGAATACTTAAGGAAATAACATAAAACATTTTCAAAATACAAAACAATTGTTAAATTTTAGTTTCTTGTATCTTAATGAGTCTACCTTGCAAATTGGAGGTCAAATGAAGGTTAAATGCTCCCTCAATTTGATGCATATATTCCACATATGTATTAAATGATCACTTAAATGACCAGATTATTTCTTTCCTAAAGTTTTGTCTCATGGTCTTTTATTTGTGTAACATGTGAATCTCTACTATGTTAATTCTTGTTTTCCTTGTGATGGAGGTCACGTTCAACCATAACCGACGACCACTCTTTACCCCCCCGTCATCTATCCATCCCATCTTCACCTTTTTCTCATCTATATCTTCATCCCTCATTTCCCTAGAGACTAACCCCAACCACCCATTTCCTTCTTCTTCCTTGTAGCTGCAGCTCATAACGAGAAGCGAGTGCTAGGGTTGGCAGTGCTCCAACAATAACTACAGTATATAATGCCTTCTACATCACCATCCCCTTATATATTGCTAGTAATTGCAACCCCTCACTCCTCCTCTCATTCTCTATGGTCCCTCTTCACATCCCTTCCTCCTCACTGCAATGATGGAATCTGAAAGGGGCCCTACTGAGACCAGATTGCATTGGCATTTAGAAGTTCCCAATTTTTTCTTCCTTGTCATCGGAGCATTATGGGAACTAGGCTCTACGGCAGCCAAAGCAAAACTAAATAGGTTCTATCACACTAGTTGTCCTTGTAGTTGTCGCTATATTGTGAAGTATGACACCATGAACCAACTTCCTTATGCAACAACTCTCTTCTATGGTATGTATATAACATCTTGTCCCTTCTTGGCTCTCCCTTGGGCAATTCTCATACATGGTTTCTTCCTTGCATGATCTCAAGTCCACTATTGTGGTTGTGACATCATGGTTGACCTAGTGGCTTGTACTTTTATTGGTTTGAAATATAGTGACCTTCACGATCTTACTCCATGCCAGTATTGGCAGACATGATTCCAGACTCCTGGAACATCTAGAATCTTGACTATTGGGTGTATTGGGTCTATAAATGTGAGAGTAGGAAATAGGGGGTACCATCCAAAGTTGAAGAGGATTGTTTTTTTGGTTTGCATCCTTCCCTCCCCTGTTATCGCCGCCTTTTCCCTATCTACATCCCCTATCAGCATGTATTCATGTTGCTTCTTCAATAACTTTGAGTATTTCTACCTACTCATGGTGTTCCTACTTTGGTTTTTTGGCTTAAACCAATTTGAATCATTGAAGCTTGAGTCTCCTTGGGTTATGAAATAGTTCTACTAGTTGTTGTCCATGTTTAATATCAACTACCTTGCTTCTCAAGGATTTGTTCATCAGACATCAGTTCACAATTTTTCCCCTCTTGACATCTTGGTTCTAGTTACAGTATATATGGTAAACTCCTCTTTATACATTTAGATCTCATTGTAATATGTGGGTTTTGAATTTACAAAAATAGGTAAGGTCTTTTCTCATGATGTGTGATGCATAAGGATAATATGGTATTTCTATAAGGATTTTTCATATAATCTCTGAAAATTGTTTGAGTTTCACAAAGTAATAACTAAATACTGGATTATCAAAAAGAAAAGTAAATATATAGTGTTTTCTAGAATTAGAAAGGTGCAACTGCTTTTATGGGATGGATTTCAGAGCGCAGTTTGAAGTTTATAATAAAACCACTTTTAGGTTTTAATTAATAAATGGTAACTCAATGGCCATATTTTCATTTGAATGTTGAAAAGTATTGAATTTTACCTTAGAGGTTCTTGAGGTATGCGTTCATTTCCTATTTATTTGGGCATTATTAATGACTATGAACTAGTTTCCCATAATGAGGCAAGTATCTTCTTAATTGATTCATCTTGTTACTCCTTTTTCTGAATCTTAAAATGTGACTCGTTTATTTCGTTGAACTTATTGGTCATAGTTGTGCATTGGATCTGTGACCCCACATGGCTTGCTATGTGTCATTGACTATGTTATGATTTGAATGTTTCATCTTTCCATTCTATATTATGCATGCACATGATATGGACTATATATCTAATGCAGAGATAACTGCTAGGGTTTGTTGTTATGTCGTGGGTGTGCTGTTTCCACCTATTTTATATATTAGGGTGTATTGTTCCACCTGGGGTGTGTTGTTCCACCCATATACTTATTAGGGCATGCTATTGCACCCAAGGTGTGATGTTCCACCTATATACTTGTTAGGGCATGTTGTTCCACCCATGTACTTATTAGGGTGTGCTGTTCCAGAATGTGCTTTCTCCATCCACTTTTAGCCAATGAATAGTGGTGTTTTGGCACTAACTTAGATATTTTTAGTCTATAAATACATGCATGAAAAAAATTATGATTTTTGTTTTTTTGGAAATGAATTATTTGGCAAGAACTTGGAAATTTGATTATTTCTTATATAATTCACAATGCATCATTCTCTTGAAGTGATATATTTTGAGATAATTCCTCTTGTGCTACCTATATGATATGGCCCTCAGTTTACATGTGAACATTATGTATACTTATGAGTCTTATAATGACTAAATGTTATTTATATGCACATAATTAATGTTTTGTGACTCATATTCTTGTTTTTCCTATTTGCTAGGTGATGTTCCCCCTCCACCCAGAACCTGACCAATACAAGGACCCAACATTTGAGGAACAAGATAGTGTGAATCAATATTTATAAGGACTCATTCAAAAATAGATGACAACCTGAGATGCCTAGGTGTCCCTCCACCTTCCCTTTATCTAGTGTTCACTTACATTTAGATTTTCTTTAGTCCAACATGGATTAATATGTGAATCATTTAACTTTCCTTGTTATAACATTAGTTTCCTTCCGATGTAAAACTTTTCAACACTACTATGTATCCCATACTATTTTGAATAATACTATGCATTCACTTCCTTTTGTTATGAAGATAATAGTTTTTATATTTGCATTTCTTTATTTTAAGATAAAATCAAGGAATGGTCCCGTCACTTGGACCCACTCATTATAGTATGGTATCAGATATGAAGTGGATGGCAACTAGCTATCTAAGGATAAATTAGCTTTTCTCATAGTTATCCCCATCTTTCAGGAAAGGAAATATATTTGGAGATATGGGTTTTGAATCCTCTTAGGGAAAACCTTCTAGGTACTCAACTCCTCAAAATCTCAGGTTTGGGATGTCGCTATTCATCCCCCTATGGGGAAACATGAGCACAAGTAACTCATGTGCAACCTGTGGTGACAATGATCCCTAATGAATTTTCCATACCAGAACCAAGTTTTACTCTTGAGAAAGAATTGGAATTTCTCAGTCAATCGCTCACTAATACTATGAGCGGAACCATCAATCTGAATAAAAGTTTTGATAGACCCAAAGAATGCTATCTGACTGAATTCGTTAATATGAAACCATCCTACTTCGAGGGTGATGGAGAATTTGAAGTGGCTAATAAAGCTAACAAGTGGTTCTTTTCTCTGGAGCGTACCTTCGTAGGAATAGCATGTCCAACACATCAACAAACATTTTTTCTACAGATGTACTAGATGGAACTGCCAGAGTCTATTGGATTGGAGTTACAAGTACCCATGACAATTTAATCATGACTCGGGAAGAACTTCTTTCCCTCCTCTAAGAAAAAGATATTTGTCCAGCCACTCTGAGGAAGAAAAAGGCTGAGTTTTGTAGTTTGAAACAAGGAACTCTAAGTGTCTCAACATAAAACTAGAAATTTCTATTATTAACAAGTTATGCCATTGGCCTCATGGAACCTAGTAGGTCCACTCTCTTCTTAGAAGGCCTTAATTATCAAGTCAGGTGTGCTTTGATACAACAAATCCCGTTGACCTTTCAATAGATTATAGACAAAGCACTGGTTGTTGAAGCTTATTCTAGAAATCAACCCTCATCACACAACCCTACAAATGAAAGAATGTGAATGAGACCGTCATGAGAAATTCTATTGATGTTTTCTCCAACATCCTACTTGTGCCCTCATGAGAGCCATATAGATATTAGAGAGAAGAAGTAGGTGACATGA